>WBNH01011948.1:123372-307727 GCA_013401255.1 Urocolius indicus | reverse complement strand
CCCCCCCCCCCCCGCCTTTTTCCTCACACACTAGTTTGGGCCAACCCAAAGCATACATTTTCCTATATAGTTTAAGTGCATCTGGTGGCCAGCGACACCTGCTGCAGTGGCTTAAATGGCTCCTTCGTGGTGATCTGCTGGAAGGACTAGATGGTCTTCTGAGGTCCCTTCCAGTCCTTGAGATTCTGTGACACCTTGGCCACCCCACGGTGGAAAGGATTCCTTTTCCATAGAAATATGCTTTTCCTGAGTATTGAGTGCCTTAAAAAGAGCATCTCCTTTTGCAGTTAGTGTGAAAGGAGAAGAGAGCAGGAGGAGAACACAGTTGAATCCTGCTGCCTTGCTGTCTGCCAGGCTGGGTAACAGAGACTGAACAGACACGAATGTGTAGAAACAAAAACAAAACCAGTGGCTTGCAAATAGAATCCACCTTAAAGACATTAGCTTGTTCCACCTTAAATATGTAATTTCCCCAAATTCCTGGCCATGTGCTGATCCTCATTTCCTGTCCTTCTTTTTCTTTTCTTTTCTTTTTTTTTTCTTTTTTTTTTTTCTTTTTTTTTTTTCCCCTTAGTTTGCTTCCCTCTGGAGTGATTCCAGTGCTCTGGAGCTGGAAAGCAGATGTGACTCTCAGACTCACAGAGGCACTTCTGACTTTTTTTAACATTCCTATGGTTTGAATCCATTTTTTCCTTCATGTAATATAAACAGGGAGGGTTTTGGAATTGTTGAAGAGCCAAAGCACTGCACCTAATTCTGCAGCCCCTTCAACTCAATGCTATAGAAGCTAGAGGCAATATGGGTGTCTTCCATAATTTTGCCTTGTGTGCGTTATGACTTCTTGAAAAAATCATTGAGACTCTGGAGAAGACCCTGACCTGGGATCCTTCTTATTGTTCTACTGAGTTCAGTGGATCTGTGTGCTGTTCGGTATGATTACAACTGGCATTAGCATTCATTATTTAGATCTTACTCTATATGTTACTGTCACCTGGAGGTAATCTCATGATGCCCAAATGGGTTACAGGCCAAGGAGGTAGCAGTGTGCTAAGTAAAGCTTTTGTTGTTTGTCTACATCTTCATCTTGTGGCCCATTCTCAGCCTCAGCCCAGAAGGAAGTGCAGTTGGGAGGTGTTAGCGGCACTGAAATAAGGAGGAATCTAGGGTGGTGTTTGAAATGTCTCCAGTGGGTTGTGAGTATAAATGAAGCATAACTGATTCAACTCAGATCTGAAGTGAAGATAGTTACTGATTCAGGACACCTCTGAAGCTGGTTAGTAGTTCTTTCACCCATAAAATGGGGAGATCAAATAGCCTTTGAAGGTGATGTTTGCAAAGGGCTTTGAGATTACCAAACTCAAGGATTATGGTGAAAAACATAAGCCTATTTGACTTACATAAGTAGCTTTTATTTGTGACATTGCAAAATAATCTGGGTTTGTGTTGCTGGAAACTGCTGCTCAGCATTAACTTCAGGTTGAATTTACTAACTCACGGGAAGAAATAACCAGCAACAGCCTCTCCACTGAGAATATGTTGCCCAGAGTGATTAACTGTCTAGCTATTGCTGCTACCATTCATTGGGAGAAACTATGTGAGATCAGAGGTGTCTGAAGCAACAGGGTTATATGGGCTGATGCAAATATGTACAGTTGGCAGGAGAACTAACGAGCCAGTACAGAACCTGCCTGTGGCTGCCTTTCTGATCTGAAACCTGTTAAGTCTTCCACAAAGTGAGATGGATGTAAAGTGGGGGATTTTTCTTGCTGATTTTGCACAATCAAGCTCTGTTGAAAGTAACCTTTGGAAATGGAGTTCTCAGTGACCACTGGTGGCTTTCTCACAGAAGAAGACCTTTACATGTTCAGATCTTGTCAAGTTATAAACGTCTTTTAGAAAAACTGCCCTGATGCACAGGCAGTAGAAAGCACTAGTCAGTAGCTCTACAAAAGAGGATGAAGCCAAAAGTCTTCAGTTCTGGAAGATGCCACTGACAGATGCCTTGTTATAGTAGGGAATGTGACATGTATTAAAGCTTCTTTTTCTTTCTTTTTTGACTTGGTTTGAGGCTTATCAGAAAAGCCTCAAAGGGAACAAGACTAAATATTTTTGCCTTTGTGTACCAGAATGCAAGTATTTAGGGAGAAGCATCATCTCTAGTGTCCTGGCTGATCTAGATGGAAGGAAAACAAACACAAGGCTTTGGACAGAAAGGTTCTTGTGGTCATTTTTAGAAGTACAGCTTCTAGTATTTGTTTCTGTACAGGAAGAGCAATGAAGAAGCCTAGGGAAGCAAACCTACACATTTTCCTGTTCTCCCCATAAAGTCCCAGTGCATTTGCATTAAAGAGGCTTGGAGTCCTGCTGTTTTAACCTTTGTATTTCTCGAAGGTTTCCTGAGCACCAGGGTTTTAATGGTGCCTGATTTCCCACTTACCCAAAGCAGACGCTTGAACTGTATCTTGAGAGATGAAAGAGAGAAGGGTTTCAGGGACTCACTCTGCAGCAAGTTAGGGTTTCATTAGGGAAAGCAGAGTTCATCCACATTGTCCTCCCTGGAGTCTGATTGTAATCTGAAATGCCTGCTGAGGCGTTAGGAATGGCAAGAGTTAGAAAAACCATCTTCCCAGAAGCCCAGTTGTGGAAGAATGACTTCAGTTTGAAGTGTAGCATGAGCAGCTCAGGCTGGTGCTCTGGGAGCACGTACTAGATTCAGATGTCTGTTCAGGTTTCCCAGTTTATTTCTTCAAATAGCCCCTAGTTTGTTCAGGAAAATGAGTCTCCATCAGAGCTGGTTTTCCTTAGTCCAATTGTTTCTCAAAATTACAGTGCTAGAAGCTGCAGTAGTTTGAATCCCATATTCTCCATAAGAGAAGCTGATTGTACAGAATCGTTACAGTTGCAAGAGGAAAGGTTTATGCTAAGGTCTTCAACTGCAAACTTAGGAACTTTCTACACCCCTATTTTAGCACTTTTCCATGTTGAGTTGACTGTAGGAGGCATTAAAACTAGTAGAATATTTTACTCCCTAGTTTGGGGAAAATTATTGAGTTTGCCTGGTACTGTCTAAGCATGGCATAAAACAAACTGTTGAAACCCTTTGCCTTGTTAGTAATTGTGTTGTCCAGGGAGACCCCTTCCTTAGGATGATAGTGGCTTTTAAGAGCAGTCTACAGTTCACTGATAGCTCAGCTGACTTTATTGCCTATTGATTAGGCATCTCAAAGGAATAGAGACCATAAAAGCTTATCTGAGAACTGTAAATTTTGCTTTATGTTGTTGTCCATCACTTTTGCCTTAGCTATTACACCTGAAACGTGTGAGAAGGCTGTGTTTGATGTGATGTTTCTTTTTGCATCTGCAGGTATCTAGGCAAAGAGGGCTGGGCCCCAGCTTCATATCTGAAGAAGGCTAAAGATGATCTTCCATCTAGGAAAAAGAACTTAACTGGGCCAGTGGAAATCATAGGAAACATTATGGAGATCAGTAACCTGCTGAACAAGAAATCATCCACTGATAAGGAAACTCAAGCAGAAAATGAGACTGCAGAAACTCACATCACCAAGAAGGAAATCAGTTTGCCCATCCTGTGCAATGACTCTAATGGCAATGCTATGATGACCCCAGACAAGCAAGCTTCCAAACTGGCCCAGGGGTCCCCAGCCATAGCAAGGATAGCACCTCAAAGAGCTCAAATAAGTAAGACAATAAAGCAGTCTGGGTTTTCACTGGCTTGCAATGAATCTTTGTTTCCTACGATTTAGAGCTGGCGTTACCTGTCAGCAAAGTTCCCAGTCCTGGTCAGTCAGTCTTGTCAGTCCCTGTCAGTCCTGGTCTGACAGATGAGTCCACATGAACAGATCTTTGCGTTGTTTGTAGGTCTGCAGGAACTTCAGGACATGGTCCTTCATTAGTAGTAATACAATCTACTTTATCTAAGGACTGTCTGGTAGTTCTTTTCCTTAACCACTCTGTGCTTACTCTTTTTCCTCAGAGATTTCTTTTTCTTTCCATTTGAACCCTCTTAACATGTGCCCTTCACTCCCAGTAATTCAGATGATGTGATGGTATGTTAAAGACAGAGAGACCACCTATGTCTTCTTGTGCATTTGTTCTGCTGTTTTCCTGAGGGCAAGTTGTATAGTGTTTGTACTACTTCATCTGGAAAATGCAGATACTAACCCCAATCTGTGCAAGGAATGGCAAGATACTATGGTAGAGGACAGTGTGAGTGTTATTAATTTAGTGGATTATTTTTACTGCTGGGGGGAAAACTAGGTATTAGGCCAATTCTTTGCTGGCCAATCTCCAATGGAGCTGGTCAGTTTCAGCAGAAAGTACAATCCACTACTTTCTGGCAATGATTTCCTCTTAAATTTGCTGGCTTAGCTTAGACAAATAGCTAAGCTACCTTGGTATTTCTAATATACCCTCATAGTTTCCTATCTCGTTTCGTGGAGATGCCTTAAATATTGCAAATACTGACTTCTAATATTCTCAAACAGTGGAACAGTAGAGAGCTGCTGAAAAATGTCTTTAGCAGTACTTAACAAAATTAAATAAACTCTCCCTTTTCATTTTCCTGCTCAGGTTCTCCGAATCTAAGAACAAGGCCACCCCCACGAAGAGAATCCAGCCTGGTTTGTATTGGTTTATAGTGTATGTTGGCAATGGGGTTAGATGTGTGGGTGCTTTGAGACTTGCTACAGCTGTACAAGGTGTTGGGGGGTATCTGAGAGAACCTTTATTTGCATGCCCTTTCCTTTTAGTGTTCAAGTATTGAGCAGACCTCTGGATATCCTAATGTTAATTGAGGATTTCTGTGTTTCAAAATGTTGTCCCAATTAAGCAGGTGTTGAACTGAAGGGAGGAGATCCTAAAGCTGCTATGTTCTGTGCTTGAACATTAGAGCCCTTTTGGCTGACTCAGAAGGTTTAAAGCTCCTCTGGGTGTCTTTAGAAAGTGGGAATTTCTCCCCTGCTTCCATTGTTACCATCTTTGACGTTGCTAAGCTCCACTCTGGTGTATATTTAAAGTGACTAGGAATTCATGAAAGGATGTGTGCTGCAGGAATGAGACTTCCTATGATTGTTTATCACAAAGGTAGAATTCTGGAAGTTTGGACCAATTTGAAATTGGGAAGATCGTCTTCAGATAGGAACTACTTGGTAGTCTGTTCCCACAAGGCGTGCTAATAACTTGTTTATAACGAGGCAATACATAGTGTTTAATCTTTACTGTACAGTTTATGAGCAGTATGTGACTTGTAATTGTTCTGTGTCATCTGAGATGCCTCTTAACAAACTAGATGAAGAGCATATTTGCATTTTCTTCCTAATTCTCTTTGCATTATTTTCAATTAGACTTTGTTTTGGCAAGACTACTACACTTGATCCCATGCTAAAAATAACAACGATAATATATGTGAAACCCTCAACATGTCTGCTGTTTCCAATTATCTTTATTTAATCCAAACCATCCTTATTATCTGAAGGCATTTTATTATGCTGCGCTTCTGCTGTATTTCAGCATTTATAGTGCAGAAACATCCAATTATAACATTGTTAGACACGGTTCCTAAGGTGCAGCGATGCATTCTCTGTGAAATGCCACACACTGTGCTTGATGAAACGTGGATCGTTGGTTACAGCGATCATCTCTTAGGAATGGAAGAGCCTGTGAAGAAAGCACAGTGTACCATTTCCTTTTCCCTCATTAACAGCTTAGGATCTTTTTGTGTCTTTGGCTGTCCTCTATCTGCCTATGGCAGGTCTGACCTGTTTTCAAGAGGTCCTGACATACTACACTTCTTGTGTTAGAACCATAAGCAGTGAAGTTTCACCATCATCCAGTTGTTCTGTAGATGAAAACTGTGCTAATCTGGAAAGCTTTCAATATTGAAATTCTTGAAAGGATTCTTATCTATTTTATCACATAAAAACAATTGTAACAAACTCTACAATGTGACATCTTCATGCAAAGGCACTTACCTTTTAGAGGAGACTGGTACGCTGCCAGAGTGACTGTAAATAGCAGTGTCTTGCTTCTCACAGACTCTCTGTGTGATTTAAATGCAGGTTTTGTTGGGACTGAGCAGAGGTTCTGAGTCTGTGTTACGGGGAGAAACTGAATTCTTTTGATCTTAAAGTCCTTTCTATCACTATAGCCAAGCAAAAGCCCTCCACAGTGTTCTATTATCCTTGTTTCCTGCTACAAGGGATGACCACTGACTATTTCAGATTGCTTAAAAATCCAGCAGCAGACAGAGAGCAATAATTTATCAGGATTGTATTTGAAGGCAGCCTATTTGACGACAGGCAGAATCTATTACGGGGCGCGTTGCAATGCAGTTTTCTGCCGTTGTGGCAAGCCACCCAGAACTGAGTCTTTCTGGACACAAATCCCAGACTAAATGGTCTGTTGTTACTGTGACTGGAATGGCAGCTCACACTTTATGGTCCATCAGTAAAATGTTTTACTGTTCAGGTAAAGATTATCACAGTTTTAATAGCTGGTGAAGGCAGCATGAACAGGCTGTATTTTGAAAGGCTTCTCTCTTGTGGCCCATCTCAATAGAGCAGCTCCCGCTCTGGAGAACTGGGAAGTTATCATTAGGAAGTAGCACAGGAAGATGGAAGAGTTTTAGTGAATGAAGGCAAATATTTTTTCATACTGCTGTTGAGCCCACTGTTTCTTTGGCTTAATTGAACAACATTTCCTATTTGCTGTAGGGTTTTCAGTTGCCCAAACCACCAGAGCCACCCTCGGTGGAAGTGGAATACTACACCATCGCAGAGTTCCAGTCTTGTATCTCTGATGGTATAAGCTTTCGTGGAGGACAAAAAGCAGAGGTGAGTCTCTACAGTGTAGCTGGAAAAAATGCAATATTGGGCTATTGCAGGGGACTGGATCAAAAGGGGAGGAGTGGAAGGCAAGGGATTGAGATTTTTTTAGTCTTGAATAACGTGTTCCTTGTCATCTCTTAGGTTATAGAGAAGAATTCTGGTGGCTGGTGGTACGTGCAGATTGGAGAGAAGGAAGGATGGGCTCCAGCATCTTACATTGACAAGAGGAAGAAGCCAAATTTAAACAGAAGAACTAGTACTTTAACCCGCCCAAAAGTTCCTCCCCCAGCACCTCCCAGTAAACCGAAAGACCCTGAAGAAGGAACAACTCCTGGAACAGTTCCTTTGGGAGATACCCAGGACTCTCCCCACAAGCTGAAATACGAAGAACCCGAGTACGATGTGCCTGCCTTTGGCTTCGACTCGGAGTGTGAAGTGAGTGAAAGTCGCCGTGAGGAGGGCACTCCTGAAAAACGACTCTTTCAGCCCCTCAAGCCCTCTCCTGTGTCATCGCTTCAGAAAGCAAAGTTCAAGGCAGGAGAGTCTTCAGACGATGTTGCTCATGAAGAAGAGACCATCTATGAGAACGAGGGCTTCAGGCGTTACGCAGAAGATGGTTTGTCCAATAAAGAATCTGGTGGAGACTCTGATTCTCAGAAAAGCTCCTCTCTTTCCTTGATCCGAAGGAATTCTCCATCTTCCAGCTCCCCTAAATCATCACTTGTGAAGCTTAAGACAGATAAAAACATCCAGCCCGATCTTGGAAAATGTCATTATTCCAGGAGTGAGGAGACAAAGCCGAGGTCAGCTTCGGATGTCAGCTTACGTAGCGTGCCGCGAGTGGGCATGAAGAAAGAGCCTGTGCAGAGTCCTTCCATCAGAGCGAAGCCAATTGTTAGGCCCAAACCCTTCCTGAGCAAGGCAGACTCTCAGAGCCAAGAAAAGATGGATATCAGCACTTTAAGGCGTCAGCTGAGGCCAACTGGGCAACTCAGAGGGGGACTTAAAGGTTCAAGAAGTGAAGAGTCTGACAGCCCTCCACACACAGCTTCTGAGAACCAAGATGATCCTGTTAGGAGGAGCTCAGCTGATCTTATTACAGCTCCTTCCCGGGGCATCTTCTGCTCCAGCCATCCAGCCAAAACTGAGCAAGAAAATGACTCCAGATGTTTCTATGTGACCACTGACTCATACCAAAAGGTACAGGATTCAGAAATTTGCTTCCCAGCAGGAGTGGAAGTGGAAGTGCTGGAAAAGCAAGCGAGCGGATGGTGGTATCTGAAATACGGAGACATGGAAGGCTGGGCTCCTTCCCATTATTTGGCTCTCCCTGATAACCAGCGGGAAACCACAGTAGCAGAGACTGATGCCTCATTTGCCAGGAACAGGAAAAATGAAAACAAGTCAAACAGTTTAGAGAAGATAGAGAAGAGGGTTCAGGCTTTGAACACCATCAACCAGAGCAAACGTGCAACGCCGCCCATCCCAAGCAAACCCCCCGGGGGGTTTTCTAAGCCATCGGGGCCAGTCAAAATGAGGAATGGTGTGAGGCAGCTTGCAGTCCGGCCCCAGTCAGTCTTTGTGTCTCCACCACCAAAGGAAAACAACCTGTCATGCTCCTTGCGCAGAAATGAGTCTTTAACAGCTACGGATCACCTTAGGAACGTCCGCCGGAATTCCTCCTTCAGCAACGCGTGGGCGCAGCCTGGTGACGCGAAGGGAAAGCAGCCTGAGAGGTTGGGCACCGAGGGCTCAGAGACCACCTCCAACCTCCCCACCCAGAGGAATGGGATTCCTGTGTCCACAGTCAGGCCAAAGCCCATCGAGAAATCCCAGTTCATCCACAACAATCTCAAGGACATCTATGTTTCCATTGCAGACTATGAAGGGGATGAAGAGACTGCAGGGTTTCAGGAAGGTGTCTGCATGGAGGTCCTCGAAAGGAACCCAAATGGCTGGTGGTACTGCCAGATCATGAATGGTGTGAAGCCATTCAAAGGCTGGGTGCCCTCAAATTACTTGGAGAAAAAGAACTAATATTGCAATATCCTTTAACCTCTCTAATTTATACTGTTCCTGCTGTGTACATGTGGAAAAAACAAAACTAATTGCTACACAAAAAGACTTTTCCCTGTGCTCCAGTCTGTACAAAGGGATAAAGGAGTCTATGCTGAGGACCAATCTGCCGTGTTCTGGAGAGGTTTGTGGGGTTAATGTGTCATGAGGAAGGTGCAGCATAGTCAAATGCCTTTTTGTGAAGTTGTTAATAATCTTGTCTGTGTAACAGGGTATGACATCCCATCTTTCCCATTACTGATAGGAAACCAAACGTGTGCCTTTTGTGAGAGAGAAATACACATGCATCTACTCGGGGAGTTTGTGCCAAACTGTTTTACAATCTTGGCTCCCTTTCTCCTCATTCTTGTCCATACGTGGAATACCCAAAAGTTTTGGATGCGTTTCCACAACTTACAGTGCGAAGCGAATGGAAGTTTGTGAATCACAGAGGGACTCTAAGCCTTTGGAGATGTTCACTTTTTGTTGTTGTTGTTTTCAACAGTTGGTTGGTCCAGAGTTGGAGCCTTTTCATCGCAGAGAGATTTGGTCTCTGACTTCAGAGCTGTGTTTTGTTGTTACTGCCAACTCACCGGAAAAAGCAGTCTGGTGGTGTTGGTTGAGGGCTTTTTCTTTCTTTTCATTCTATCTTATTCCTTGAGTTGGGATTTCAGGTGTTGTAGGGCAACGATGCCTACTGGTGCTTGTAAACACAAACCTACAAACCCCACGCTTAAGCACGTTGATTACTTTGTAAGCTCCATATTTAGTTCGGTGTCTGACTCCTGCCAGGTGATCCTGGTTGATTCTCTTCCCAGAGCTGGGTTTCTCAAAACTGGTCATAATATCAAAATGTACAAAAAAATCCTTTAACACACTAAAGACAAAACTGTCAAATGTGTTTCTGTCATTGTGATCTGATCTGAATCCAAGCATGCTGACTGCTGGCAGAGCCCACCGAGGTATTAGTTAGAAATAGCTGTAACCTTCTGCAACATCAGTGTTTACAATGGGGGGGAAGGGGCGGGGAGGGGGGAGAAAGCCATCAAATTCAGTCTGCACATTCTTAATTTGTATATTTTTGGGGAATTGTTCTTCTGTGTTTTGTTTTTGTCTTTTCTGTGCATTCTGGATTTACTTTATTTTTTTCTTGTTTTACTAGAAGAGACTAAAAAAGCAGGAGCCAAATACGTGTTTCTGTTCCCACTTGAATCAAAAAAAAAGAAGTACATTTGTACTGGAAAGTGTGCCTGGGCTTCTTGGGCTCAGAGATTTTAATATCAAAGCAATTAGGTCTAGAATGCATCTAACCAGAAAGCTGCCTCTTCTGGTTCCATTTCTGTTTACCTTTCTTAACTCATGCTTTGAAACGTGGCACATGGTGAGGGTGGTGTGGTGGGAAATGCAAGAGATATCCATTGGAAAAGGCTAGGAAGATGGAGTTACTGGTGAGGTAGCCAACTTTTTGTACTGTAAACGCCATGGGCTAAATCCCTGCTGTACTTGAGGAAGTCATGCTTTTTCTTGTTTTTTTTTTAATGGCCTTGTTAATCACTCAAGATCAATATCTAGTTCCTTTAAATAATAGGCAGCATTGTAAATGTGTTTTAAGGGAGAGGAGGCAGATCATTTCACTACTGGTTTACACAAAATTATACATGCCCCTCTTTTTCTTTATTTTTTTCCACCAGAGTTTCATACCAGTTTGGCTTGGAAAGGTGAAGGTTATAAAGACTTTAAAATAGCTGGGATCGAGGAGCTAAGTAAAACAGCACCACGATATCGTGTGTTACTGGGGATGTTTCTCTGCCAAAAAAAAATTACACCATTTATACGTTGTTCTTGTCTTTTATTATCTTTTGTGTGTGGTTTGGGGGTTTTTACTAATGTCCATGGTAACACTGAGAGAGTTGCCTCCAGCTAACCTGACTGATGTCCTTTTGGTAGCTGAAAAAACACCATCCAAGTGCCACAACTGGCTATGAACAGTGCCGTGGTTCGAGCGGCTCTCTGCATCCAGGTGGGGAGGGAGGCTCTTAGGTTGGGATTCCTTTAAATTGTGGTGGCAGGAGAAGGAGATGTATCTGCACAACAGCTCCTATCACAGTGTGCAGGGTCCTCTTTGTACCTTAACATCTTACCATGTAATATATAGGTATATATCCAGTTAGCTACATCTTCCTGGGTGTGTATCTGAGGCATTGTGGCCCTGTCTCTCGTACTTCTCCCCAGTTTTAGTTGTACTAATATGGTAGCAGCCATAAAAGACTGCTGGAGCTGTTGTGAGATTATAATAGAAGTATTATATTCTTCTGCTGGACAGTATTAAATAGAGCAATACATAGAGTTATCTGCTAGATTGCAGTACTAATAGTAGTGACTTAGTGACGTATTAATGTTGTTATGATTTATTTTTAACAATAATGATGCGGAAGTGGTTCATTATTTTGAATTAATGCACTTTAACAATAAAAGAAACCAAAATGGAAGCCAATGCAGAGAACTAAGTGCATTATTTAAAGGTGCAGTATATAATTATCATTTCTTGAAGCACATATTTATTAAGAATTAACTTATTTAAAATATTCTAAAGTTTTGTTTAAAGACATTCCCACTAGGTCATCTCTTTGGGGGGATGCAAAAGCACAGCTCCCAGATCTTCTGCATTGAGCCACTGAATTCTCTGAGTGTGGTGTGGCAAGACGTGAGCCCCTACCCAGGGAGAGGAGAGCAGCACGCAGACGGCAGAGCCCGGCTTACTATCAGGCTTTGCATTTGCACCCAGTAAAGCCGAGCCTGGAGCGCCTCTGAGCTGCAGAGTCCTTGCAGGGCTTGGAGTGACAACACTGGTTTTAGCAGAGGGTTTTGGTGCCTACCTGCCCTGTGCCTCACATAAGGCTGGTCCCCAGTGAATGCAGGTTAGTGTGAGGGCTTCAGGATCTGCCTGTGAAACACAGACCAGGTCTGTAGCAGATGTCAGTCTGGTCCCCAGCTCCCTTTGCACCTTGCTGGATCATTTTTGCAGCCCTGGCTTTTGCAGGGAGGTGATTTGCTGAGCTCCAGACAGCACAGGGGATGAGGCAGTGTGGGGGCCTGCAGTACTGCCAGGGTTTTCTCAGGCCAGCGTCCTGCGGCTCAGTTGGCTTCCTTTAGCCCATCTCAAAAGCTTCATGGACTGCAAAACCATGTTTCTGACCTCCCTCCTCCCTCTGCCCCTACTTGCACCAGCCGAAAGGATGGGATGCAAATGACCTACTTGATGCTAGAAATGAATGTGTGTGCCACTGCCTGGCACGCCAGGCTTCCCACCTGGTGGGAAAGCTCTGCTTTGGGCTTCCCTTTTTTTGGTGACTGTTTTGATCACTTGTGTTTGACATGGCACTTTTAAAGCAAATACCTCCAGTGCAGTTTCCCCCATTCCTACCTTACTATTGTCACAGCATCTCTCACTGATCTCTTCTGTTTGGTTGGTTTTGATTCTTTCCACTGAGAGATATCAGGAAAAGGATTGTTTTGTCCACCAGCAATCAGCCAGCTTTGGTTGGCTCCGCTGAGACCTGAAATGGCAAATCCTTTCCACTATTACCTGTGGAACAGAGGGAAAGGCCTTAAGCTAAATCAGAAAAGCTGACTGCAGGGCAGGAAAACCTGGCAGGGTGCCTCAGAGGACAGCGTAGTGCTAGAAGTGTTTTAGCTCTTTTCTAAAATGTTGATGTCGCCTTAAGCTTTATTTACTAAATTCGTCAGAACTGACACTGGATCAAGAGCAATATTTAAACATAACGTACACCTCAGTGAACGCTCAATGCAGAAATCAATAGTACTGTTTGAAATTTCTCTCTGTCTGGTTTACTTGGTGAACCAGACGAAGAGGAAGAGCTCTGCAGGGCTTGGGCAAAGCCGTTTGCAGCTGAAGGGGGCCCTCCTCCGGGGCGAGAGGCGGCTGCTGCCACCGCCTTTGCTCTCGCCCGCTGTCCGTGCTTTCCAAAACAAAGTCTTGAATTTGGACCAGCAGAAAACTCCCAACGCCAGAGAATCGAAATTTTAAGAATGTGAAAATTGTGTCTTGCTGTATACTGCAACTTTAATAATAATGAGCACTTCTGAGTTCGTTATTGAGGTTTATATAATGCCTGAAATGTTTAATTGCCGGTTTCCCTTCACCTCCCCTTCCCAAAAGGCTTTCTCCTAACAGCGAGAGTATGTTTTTGTTAGCAGCCCTTCCCAGTGAGAGGCAATTCCTGTCGATTGTTTCAGCTCTAGTGCCAGTCCTTTTGCAAACCAAAGTGTCAAGAGAAAAGATCCGCCGGGGCGCGTGCTGACAGGAAGCGTTTGAAATCCACGTGTCCGATAACAGCAAAGACACAGCAGCGCAACTGCCTCACGGTTCGACTCTTCAGGAAAAGTGGCATTTCAGGCCTACACGGGTAGAGCAACAACAACAAAAAAAGCCACCAGGGATTTGGCCCTTGTGGATCAGCACCCCAAAGACTCCTTCCGTTGTGATGAGTTTGACGAAGGCATTATATAATTGTTTTCATCAACTTTTTTTTTTTTCAGATCGTAATGAATCGTATTTTATTGTAATATATATTCATTGCTTTCCTCAGTTAAAAAGAAAGTTACCGCTTTTATCTTATACGAAAAACAAGGGAATTCGATAAGGCATTCATTATTTTCATAATACTAGTATTAACAGAATAGAACTAGTACTATTTAATTTTAGATTTTCATAGCTAGCTTGTTAATAACTCATATTTCCCTGTGTTGTAGCCTACTATTTTTTTTTCCTATTTTTTCCCCAATACTCCGCGTTCTTGAGGAAAAAAAGAAAAAAACAAATCCAATGAGTGGATAAGTGCAATATTCATAGAATAAACAGGCCCCTCATCCAGGACTTGGAGTGGAACGTGCAGTGTGAAATGTTTGCAATTCTCTATTCATGCACTCTTAGGGGAAGGGGAAATGCAGGGGAAAGGGGTGGCTGGATGAAAACAGGACCCTTGGGTAGGTAGGGATGGATAGCTGGGGTGGTTTGAAGAGGGAATCGCTGCTTTTCATTACAAAAAGCGTCACCTGCTATTGAAAGTGTAAGGATTATGCAGCATGTTGCTAGGACTGTGTATAGAACGTTCATTGATGTCCTCACCAATACAAGACTTCTGAGCTATGCTTGAAACACTCTGTATGTCACCCATGCATGATACTGTCCTCTGGTATGTCTCTGCTGGTTGCATCCTCTGTTACGCTTCAGAATCGATGGCGACTTCAGAAGGGAAAATGATTCTGCTGGTGCAGTCCCAAGTTCTGATACTGTAGTTACTTGTATTTATTGCAAGAGCAATGGAAATATTTTTACAGGTCCTTATCTCTTTTCTTTCCTCATTGTTAACCTAAGGGAAAAAAAAGTCCCTGTTTCATCCAGGTTAGTTCTCACCTGCAGAATTTCACAGCTGATTTGGGTGTTGATTTCCTATTTCTTGGCTTGCAAAGGCTGATCTCTCAGGTCCAAAATCAAGTTGGGCAGAAACTTTGCTCTTCAAAAGAGGTTTTGTCTTAAATTCTATTTGAATGGAAGGAGAACTTCTGTCTGTCCAAAATAATGTGACTGTCCAGGTGGCAGCAAAATTGACTACCTTCGAAAAACTGGATGGTTTTCATTAGATGCAAGGGAAATGTGAAAGCCAGAGCGTTTCATTCTCTGAGCTCTGGGAAGTACATCTCCTGTGGCTCTAGTTTGTGTCCCTGGAGAGGGGATGTACCTCAGCTTTCTGCTTAGTTTTTGTCCTGCTGTTCCTAAGTTTGTCCCAAAAAGCCTTAATATTACCAGAGGCCTTTGCATTCAAACAGGAAAAACTGAATTCTGCAGCTGTGCTGAAATAGTATCAATTACAAGAGTTTGGAAAACCTCTAATACATTACAAGTGAATCTGGTTTTGAAAAGCCAGCTTAGTTCTTTCCCGTGCTCTTGTCTAAACTGGCCAGAAGTCCACGAGCATCAGTAGAGTTACACTGACAGAAGACTCGCAGTGGAGTGAAGCGTCCTGCGAGCGCTCAGCACAGACCGTCCTCAGTGAAAGGAAGCACCGTGCACTCGGTTCCTGTGCCTCCAAGGTGCACGAGGCTGCTGAGTCTGGGTGCTCAAGTGCTATGATCCATTTCCCTGCAGGTCTTGCAGCTTTTTAAAACCAACTGGAGCTTTGCTGCTATTTGCTGGTGGCTTCCCATCACTGGCAGCTCCTTCTCTGGCAACTCCCGATGCTTTTTAGCCGTGTAGCAAAGTGCTGTGTATAAATGCAGCGTTTGATAGCTGCCAACAGTACCAATATGAAGGTCTGAGAGCAAACTTTTGTCTAAGTTATTTTGTTTTCATTTGCTTGTAGTTGCTTGGTAGAAGCAGGGCTCACCAACATGGCGATGCATAGGCAATGTGTCTGCACACTTGAACTGTTTGATGGCCTCTGCTAGCTTTGCCCAGTGCTTGTGTTTCTCTCCCTCTGTGCTGCTTGGTAGTCAAGTCTAGTTGTGTGTGGCTCTGATATTCAAATAAAGTACTGTACATAGGGCTGGATCCAGAAGCCTCCCACAGTCAGTTGGCTTTGGGTTGCCATGTAGGTTGCCATTGCTGCTTTTCCTCCTCCATCTTTGACCCAACTTGAAGCAAAGCACAGACGTCTGTAGGAAATCACCCATAACTCTACTTCAGGGTGTCAGCTTCGTGGGGTGTGCATGCATCGCCAAGGGTGGAACGAGGGGATCTTTTTTCCTTTGGTGCCCTCACACGAGGACTTGGGGCTTCTGGAGCGAGAGCCGTACCGCACGCGTGTAGGCAGAACGAGTTAGTTTCTCCCATTTTATTATGTCAGGGCTGGGCTGGTCCCATCAACAATGTTCTACATTTGTTCTTGCATCAAGGTAGCATTGATTCTAGTTGAAGAGTGCAATTTTTTTTTTTGGGTTTGTGTTTATTTTGAAGTAAATAAATTTGGTATAAAGCTTCACACTGGCGTTTTACAGACCTGTTCTTGTCGGCATAAGCCACTACTGTCCTGAGTTGAGACTCCTGTTTGTTGCTGAATCAGAATAATGGGAATTATGATGGTAATTGGGAAATAAATGAGAGGTAACTATATTGGCAAGGGAGAGAGAAATAAAATACAAGGGAAAAGATGTTTCTAATAAGGCCGTAAATTAGTGGGCCTGACACTGCAGGTGCTTTCTCTGTGTAGATGGTTTTAGTATGTCACTGCTCTGTGTTGGGGTTTTCATTCTTGAGAAAAGTTGAGGGTTTTTTTCACTCTGTGGTATGCTATGACAATCTGTATCCTAAAGTCAATGATCCACCATGAGAAGACATGTGAATGACATGTCTGTTGCAGTTGAGGCAATCTGTGTGTTCTGGGAGTTTGAGTACACCAAGGTTCAGCTAAAGGAGCAGGCAAGAGTGGCTGCTCCAGGTCTGCCCACGTTGGCCCTCTGTGAAACAACCCTGCACTACGTGGCACTGGTGGGAGAAATGGTTTGGTGATCTTTTCCCTGATGCTCAGGGTTATTTGGTTACAATGGTACCTGTCTGTCTTGGTCCCTGCTTGGTTGAGGAGAACAACAGAGGGAGAATCACTTGGCACTGTAGGAGAATTTTTTAAGTACAGCCTTTTAATATTAAATATTTTAGGCTGCTCTAGATATTCCCCTTCAAAGCTGTGTTAGCGGCTTTGTATTTGATGTCTGAAATGTGGCAGCTTTCTCTGTGCAAACAGTTCTTTTGTGGCTTAAGAACTTGTTCTTGAACTGCTTTTGGGTCACTAGGGAAGTAGTAATAAATAAACAAAATCCCATAATTGGGGTTTAGACCAGGGGAGCATCAAATCCTGTTCTGACTCTGGGTCCCTCTGAGCATCCAGATTCGGTTTGTTTCCATCCCTAGAATCAGGACAGAAGAGAATAGTGCAGTCACTGAAGCTTAGCCTGCAGCAATTAGAAAAGTGAAACAAATGAAACAGGAATTAAAAATAAACCTTTTTTAAAATAATGAAATACTTCACTGAATAGCTGACTTAACTGTTTCCTGTCTTGGATTTTCAGGAGGCAAGGAGGGGGAAGAAGTTATAATTATTTCCAGTCTCTAGGAGGAATTTTTCTGCAACATGCTGAGTAGGCTTGCTGAAAAGACTTGCTCATTACTTGAGATGAGTTCAAACCTGGAGTATTGCAAAAGCAAAAGTGTGTGTAGCAATACAATGACACTTTTGTACTGAGGGTCCAAACTGAGTGTTGTGGAGTCAATAAGTGTACAGAGTCGGTGCATTTCTGCTGGCTGTCGAACTCCAAATCAGTGCCCTTCCTTTATTACAGATTTAATTGCAGACAGAAGTGCTCCCTACTCTGCTTGCAATGTTTGGTGACAAGCAGATGACCCTCCTCAGTTAATATTCTGTATCAAATTTCATGTCAGGAGAAGTTTTCCCAGCACTTTTATCGTTGCTTGGGCTAAAGTTCAGATGCAAGTAACTCAAGGTGGATGTTGAAAGCAGCTCAGCTGGGTGGGTACATCTGTAGCTGTTAATCAGCCCAAATTGTCTCTACAAATGGTGGGCAATCAGTTATTTGGAGCCTAAACCTGTTGCCGAATAAAGGTTGAAATCTGTTTGAGCAGTTGTGCTCCCCTCTTAGCAGAGCAATTGCACGTGTCTGGACTGGAAAACCCTAAGGGGTTTTGCTGTCCCAAATTTGTATTTGGAAAAAAAAGAAGAATATCCATCTAGGCCTGGTCTAAGTGAGGTTTTGTAGTGAGTTTCCTGAATGGTTGATGTTCTTAATTTGACCTTGAGTATTAGATCCTGTTGTCATTTCTGTGTTGGTGAAGCACTCCATTTTCTAGTGGTTAGGTGGTGGGAATGTACCTGGTAGGAGCTTGGGGGAGAGTATGTCGGTGACCAGAGATAGAGAAATGTGTGGCTGGTCTTAGTGTGTGTGGTCAAGTTGGTTACACATTTTTTTGAGCTTCTGTTTGTTTGCTTACTTTTTAACATGGGAACCATTCTGTTTGTTCTGCTTGGGAAAAGGTCTAGAGCTTGGTGTGGTTTCTGTTGCAGTGTATATGAGAAGGAATAACTGAGAGCTTTTTTTTTTTTTCTGTTAAGAAAGTTTATGGGCAGGAGCCCAGTTTGGTTTGGGTTGCAAGTTAAGCCAAGAGAGGAAGAAAATGAGTCTGGGGAAACTCTTCTTTTGTGTGTGTGTGGCAAAAGCTTTGGATCATGTTTTCTTATGGCCTTGGATGCAGTCTCACTGGGGGTAGTGGAGTGAATATTGTTCATCGTGCAGCTGTTAGAGCGTTTGGCTGAGTATTGATTCTTTCAGAGCTGACAGGTATTTTGACATTTGTGGCATCGCTCCTTAATGTACCTATAGAAAGTGTGAGCTAGAGACAGAAATAGTAACCGCAGGCTCGTGTTGTCCAATTTTTGTTTGTCCAATTTGTGTAATGATCTCCAGATGGTGACCACTTGGATAAAACTGTTTGTACAGGGAACAGCTCCTGCGAGATTTGTTGAGTCTCTTCAAGATGCTTTCCTAGGAAATCATGTGCATGACAGAAAAATTTGCCTTTCTCAGTCATCCCAGTAAAACTGAAATACAGAAAAATGACATCTTTTGCACTTAACAGTATCTTTGGCCATTGATGGCAGGTTACTGCTAATGAGAGATCAGACACCCTGGTCTGTCTGAACTGCCACAGTACATGAGGCCTTTTTGTAACCAGTCCCAGAGCCTGCATGTAAACATGGTAAATCCAAACAGATAAGAGTACTGGTTAATGAAGATAAGCAACTCCTCTATGGGCCAAGACAAAAGATGCGTTATCAGTGGAATGACATAGGTTTTGCCAAGTAATCCTGCAGAGATGTCCCTCAGACTTCAGCACAGATCAACTGGGGGCCCGAGGTGCTTTGAGGACACATACGGTACAGTGAACCTGGTTCTGTTCCTGGGACAACAGAAGTGCATTTCTGTCCTAGTGAAAATTAAAGAAGTTATCCCAGCACAGTGTTTTTAATTTGTATGTTACAGTGGCAATGGGAAACAGCTGATCTTCCCTCTAATCCAGACACTACATTAGTGCCCAGTCCAGAACTGGCTTCAGAGCTGTCCTCACGGTTATGTCGTAGGCCCAGTGCAGTAAGTGCCAAGTCAGCCTGTGTAAGCTCATGTCATAGGTGTGGGTGACTGTGTCAGGGTTTTTCTGCCCTGTGCAGGACAGGGGCTGCACTTGGGGCTGCCCTTTTCTCCGTGACTACCAAATGACTACCTGCTTGCTCAGAGAACTGTAAATCAATTGAGGTTTGGAGTTTTCCCCTTAGAGCAACAGGTTCTGAAGCAGTGAAGTAAAAAGAAATGTTTGTTTAGGAGATTTTAACCATGCCTGTGCCTGTGCCTGTAAAGGTGAAAACTCTGCATGGGTCTCTCAGCAGGGAATGAGAAACACAAATTGTCTTGGGCAATTGTGCATGTGAAGATGCACACCAAAAATTTCAGACTGTTCTGCCTAAAAGTAGATCTTGGCATTTCTCTTCAGGCATTTATTAGAACTGGTGTTATTTCAGAATTGAACAACATTGGTTAACTAAGACTGCTTAAAACCTCCTGGAGGAAAAGGCAAATTGAATTCTGGACACTTGTAGAGGAGGGAGTTGCAATAAATGTAAAATATTGCCAGGTGCTGCATGAACTTCTTTTTTCCCATAGGATTGTCACAGTCCTCATGACTGTATATCCTGGCTCATACTAGTGCTGCAGCACAGCAATTGAGTAATGACTCCTCTCTGTAAAAATCCATAGCCATGCACCTGTGACGGGCATGAGCATATTGGAAAAGATGAGCCTGAGAAGGGCCTGGAGTAAACTATGTGCTTGATAAAAAAGCTCTTGATTTGGGCAGTCTCTGGGGAGGGTGTGAAGGACTGCCAGGGGTTCGAGGGCTGTCTTCTCAGAGTTAACAAAAAATTCTTGCAATGTGAACCTCTAATGTTTTCAGAGACTCAGGCAGAAAGGACTCACTAAACAGACTGTACCTGTCATCTCCCAGTTCATTGATTGCTTGGACCAAAGGTGGTGCTAAATCTGATCTTTGTCTGTAATATTTATATTTTGTTGGACTTTTTTTTTTCCTAAGTGTTTGATAAAACAGATGCAGTGTCCTTCTTACATGAGAAGTTTAGTCCCAACCTGGGACGTGGCAAAGCTCATGGGGCCTTCAGGGTCCAGAGTTGTTGCTTGTTAACATTTGAACAGGCTTGCAGTGTTCTGGGGGGAGGTGGGAAAAGGGTACTCTTATCTTCAAATGCTTGCAGACTGTAAGAATTGACTCGTGATTTTTGTCTGTTTGTTTGTTGGTATTTTGTTTACATTGCCTCTTATGCCCTAAGGAAAAATAAATTTTTGACCTTTTTAATTGTGATCCAGATGGTTCATTGGGGTGGTTTTTTTCCTCTTTTTTTTTTTTTTTAATTTTTTTTTATTCCAATGGTGTTTGTCAAACCACTGAATTTAGCTTTCCCAGAATAACTCACAACTTACATCCACCTGCAATTGCAAGTTTCAGCTCAGATTTAAATGGGTTAAGGAACTTCTCTTGTGCCCTGGCCCTGAGTTGTTATTGTATGCAGTATTTTTATCCCCTTTCCAATCCACAGTTTTATGCTCACCTCTGCCTTCAAACATGACGGCCTTTTGTGTGTTGTGAGCAAGGTCTTATGGTTTAAAATGCTCTATCATGATGTGTTTTGGAGAGGGATGTGGTGTCAGATCCAAACTAAGAAGAAAATGAGTTGCCTTTTGATTCTGTGATCAAAAGGTTACTGTGTATATTGGGATGAGCTCTTAACACCCCTGTGTGCAGCTGCAGAGGAGGTGGTGCTTGAATATGGGGTGTTAAGGTCTGATCCTTCAAAGTTGCTGGGTCCTGCTGGACTCCTCTTATGTGGTTTTGAAGGTTGGAGGTCCCAAACAGCTGAGCAAGTAGAAATTCTCTGCTGTGTGAAGCAGTAGACAGGTAAAACTGAGGAGTTTCTCCTAATGGATTCCTCCTGCTTATGTGGGACATATAACAAAGGGATTCTGGAATGAAGGCAGCAATGGAGTGGAGGATATCAGGGAGGAGTGGGTTTTAATAGGGGATGTAAGAGTAGAGAGGAAATGAGGTTTTTCTAGCACTTCCATTCCCAGCCCAGCTATAGGAGCCTTCTATGAAGTGTTGTCCACTTGCTTCTTGTCTGTTAGCAGATTTGTAGGTGCCTAGTAAATGGTAATGCAAATGCCTAGTGCCTGGCTGCCACCTTGGAAAGCAGGACTTGTGGGGTGGGCCCTCCGCAATGTGTTCCAGCAGCAGGGAATGACTGGGCATTAATGCATCCATCCCTCACTTTAACATGGGGCTATGCCTTCACCATGTGCTGTAGCACTTCACAAACATCCTGAGGAGAAAGGAGCCTTGCTCAGGCCCTGAGATGAGCCAGCTCTCACAGGAGGCACAGCGCTTACTATCAGCACTCATGGGACCTTCCTCCATGCTAGCATGTGGGTGGATGGGGTGTGAGGAGCCCTATCTGGGCATCCCAGCCCTCTGAAGGATACCAGCAAGGCAGCACATGGTCCTGGGCATTTCAAGGCACAAAGTTAGTGAACAAGTGTGCCTGGGGGCTGTGCCCTCTTCCCGTTTGTAGAACGAACCAGCCAGCTTAGGGTTGAAAGGGATTTCCTGAGCTGGTGCAATCACCATATGCTAAATGTGTCACCTTCTTGTATGTTTTGTCCGAGAGCCACTACCAGAGTAAAATCAAGCTCAGTAAGGAGAGAGGGGAAGATGCTGCGTGTCGTGCCGGGGAGAGAGCAGCAGGTGGCGATGCTGGACCAGCTCTGCAGCTCCCGGACCACTCTCGGAGCATCTTCCCTCCCTCCTTTGTCCTCCTCGCCCCTCCAGCTCCGCGCGACCCGTGAGTCCCCGGGGATTGCCCAGCCTGAAGCAGAGCAGGGCTGCGGTGGTGGGATGCCTCGTCGCTGCAGATGGTCTGTGCTTCACCAGGGATGGTCTTGGCTGAAAACAGCTTGGGAGGCACAGAGAAATTCCAGATCTGGTGGGGATCTGGTGAGCTGATGGTGATGGCCGGGGGAAGGAGGGAGGGGAGGGCAGGGGGACATCAGTGATGCTCAGCAGTTGAGGATGCAAAGCTTGCTGGCTATTGCACATGGCAGCTGCAGGAGGGAATGAACAGACTGGACGTGTCAAAGAGGGGAAACACAGTGGTACCTGCCCTGGTCCTTGCTGATGCCAGGGAGTTCAGCTCAGCACTTTGTTATATCCTAATATGTGGCAGTGCTTGGGCTCAGAACATCTGGCAGGGGCTGTCACCAGTCAGCACTCCCAGTTTCTAGAGCAGTCTCTGTTGAACAGCTCTATCCCTTGTTCTTGAGGGGATGAGGAGGCTTCCCATGGCTGGACTTTCCAGACCTACTAGAGATCCTCCTGTCCTTCAGAAAGCCAGAGCTGGGCACAGGCCGTGCACTGTAGCACAGGTATGTGCAGACCTGCCTTGTCCCAACAGCTAAAAACTCCTGAGGATGCTGTTGGAGAAAATTAGGTTGTAGAAGTGGATTTGCTTTACCCATCCTGGAAAGTTTTAGGCCACTGGGAAGCCATTAAGAGTGAAATAGTTTCATCTGGAGAGGCTGAGGACATCTCTTCTGGGATGTCCTTTGGCTGATGGAGCGACCACACTGAGGGAAAAGACGCCAACTCAAATATCTCCTGTGATAAGAGAGAGTGATCCAGGCAGTCTCTCATCTGCTCAATAATTACGCAAAAGGGTAAGGAGGAAATCTCACACAGTTGTGTTGCAGGTGTGCTTCTGAGCAGATCCCTGCAGCAGAGAAGCTTTAGCTTTTAGGGGAACTGGCAGTACTCTGGAGAATCCAAATCCCCTTTGTGTCCCCGTGTCCCTTGCTACATGCTCAGGAAGGATCTGCACCTTGCCTCAGCATCTCCCTTGACCAGACCACGGCTTGTCAGTGGCCCTTCTCAGCATGTTGCTCAGTTCAGGGCTGGGATCCTCCTGTTAGGTGTGGGACTGTCATATCTCTGGACAGGTGGGTTGGGGACACCAGGCTACTTTGCTATTCCTCTGCCTCATCTTCAGCCACCTTACCTGGCCCCTTCCAGGCCAAGCAGCATGGGTGCTGGGTTTCCTCACAGCATGCTTCCTCTTTCTTGTGCTGGTGAAGGGCTGCTTTTGTGGTTAGAGGCACTTAGGAGATACTGTGCAGACAAGGCAATGAGAGTAAAGAAGTTGTCACTTCTCTCTGGGGAAGGTGTGAAGAGGCTCAGGAGGGTGGGGCTTAAACTTGCAGGCAGAGGTTAGCCCTCTGTTATTTTTGTGGCTTCCTTTCTTCTTTACATGTGTATGGGGTCCATCAGGGGGCTATTTACTCTCCAGCTTTCAACATCCCGTCATCCTCAAGCACTGAAGGAAAGCCTGAGTTCTCTCCACCCAGCTCCCCCCAGGGAAGAGGCTCTCATGCCACCACTGTTCTTACCTCAGCCTCTGAGGTTTTGCCCATTGTGTTTTGCCATGCTTGGGGAAGTGGTAAATACCAGTTGGCTCATGCTGCTGCAGGATACCTAAATCAACTTTATTCACAATCACAGTTATCCAATTTTCCACAATGAGTTATTCTTCTCTTTAAACAGAACACAAAACATCTTAAAGTAAAGCAATGAAATGCAAAGGACACAAGAACACGGAGGTACATGGGAACCTACACCAGTCAAACAAAACAAAAGGTTAGGATTGTTGTTAGTGTTTTTGCTCTTTATTGTTGTTTTTTTTTTTTTTTTTTCTCCCTGGAGAGAGCCTTGCTCTTCTCCCTCCTCACAACCGGAGGTCAGCTGATGCTGGGAGCAGGATTTCAACCCCAATGTTTGAGCTTGGATGCTTGGGGGAGCTTTCAGCTTCTGCTAACTCCTAGAGTTTGGTCCACAGTAAAGCAAACACGGTTATATATTAAAACACTCTGAATTCAAAAGGTGAAAAGGAATTCACACCACTGCACTGGTAACCATGGATGGAGTTTCTTGAAAAATAAAAGGTACCCATTGGCTTTGCCCTGCGTGGAGGGGAACTGGTCCCACTGGTGTGGTGAAGGCTCGGGAGGCTGTTTATTGCACATTTCCCCACATCCATTATTTCAACACCTTCCTTACCTCTTGGGTTCCTCCTCTTCAAAGTCTTTGCACTGGAGGTTGTGTAACTACTGCAACAGGCTCCCTGTGTCTGATGGTCATGGCTGTGTCCTGGGGCACACTGGAGGCCGGCTGCATGCCTGTGGCCTGGCTCTGCTCCAGCCATGGCTGCTGTTACTTACCTCAGACTCATGCCAAACCTGCCTCTTCCCACCCCTCAGCGAGGGCATCTGGGCACAGGAGCCACAATGCTCTGGGGCTTTTGAGAGCTGGTCCGGAGCTCAGGGCAGGGCTGGGTCAAGGGTGTATGTGAGAGGTATGTAAAAAAACAACATAAATTCCCTGTAACCAGAATATCAGAGTTCAAGTTAGCACTGCCCTCTGGGGCAGGCTGGGGGTAGCTGCAGACCCCCTGGTAGGCTGCAGTGACGGTGGTGCCTTTGGAGAAAGGCTCTACGATGTGCTCTCCAGCCAGTAGCCTGGTTTTTCAGTTCCTTGAGAGAGCAGGCTGAGGACATGCTTTCCAGGTGCTTTTGGGAGCAGCTTCTGTGAGTGCTCCTTCACCACTCACTGTCTGGGGGGGCATGATGCCCACTGCTGTGAGTGGCTGTGGATATTAAATGCCACGCTGCCCTGGCAGCGGCCACATGCTGAGGTGCGGGAAAAGGCTTGGCAGGAGGAGTGCAACTCCATGGCCTTCCTAGGCCTGGCCTGGTGGGCAATGTGGCAGGGCACTGCTGCTCTGCCCTGGCCTGCATCACCCCTCAGGGCCCAGACACAGTCTCTGTGCCACCCTGGAAAGCAGCAGGCTGAGGCTGGAGGGTGCTGCTGCCCAGCCATCCTGCCTAGGCCCAAGGGCCAGCAGCCCTGGCACAGCAGCGGATGTCAGGGCAACCCAGGGTCCCCATTATGGGTGCCTCCTGGCAGGGGCAGGAGGGAAGGGGGTTGATCTAAACAAACCAAAGCAAACCACACCCTGCAAGCTGGTTGGTTTTTTTTTTTTCCCTTTCTTCCTAACACATCAGGCTGGCTGTGAAGGGCTGACTACCACCTGGCTGGTTTTGTCATAAAGCACAGTGATAAAGTTACCAGTAAATGAAACCCATAGACATGTGGGTTTATACATTCTTCCCCAGTGGGGTTGGGGCTTGTTTTGTTTGGTTCTTTTTATTTTTCTCCCTTACATGTGCTGTCTGGAGAGCAGCGGGAGGAAAGGTGAGGGAGATACATCTCCCTCTCCTGCAGGCCCATGGAGGCAGAGATGCTGCTGAATCCCTCGTGCTGCGTGACGACCTCATGCAAATCAGCAATGGTGGGGTGTGAGAGATGCTCCTCGCACAACAGGATAGTGACAGGAGGTGGCTGGATGCTGCTAGGAGAGAGCAAGGCCAGGGCTGGTGTTGGCTGCCACATCTGCCATGAATGCCTCTGCCAAGGAACAGTGAGGGAGGAGCCAGGGACAGCCCTCGAGAGCCTGACACATGGCTGCTCTTGTGCCTGCAGACATGGGGTGGCTTTTGCTTCACAAATCCCAGGTCCTCTTCTGCACTGGCCTCAGTCTTTCTGTTGGGAATGTGCTCACTGCATGTGCCTCCTTGGGTCAAAATTTGCCTCACACCGTCCTTTCTAAGGGGTTTCCTCTGGTCAGGTTGCTTGTATGCAGAAACATGCTGCTGCTTGCTCTTCTGCTAAGCTCTTCTCTGCATGGGGGTTGTCTCTGGAAGGAGATGGGTAGCACTCAACTGTTTACTGCTTCCTGTCTCTGCTGAACACTGGAGACTCCTCCTGCTGGGCATGCTGTAGAAAAGGGATGATTGCACCAGCTGGGTTGGGTTTCTTTGCGATAAAATCCACAAGGGAGAGTAGTCCATCGAAACTTCCCTGACACATTGGTGTTTAGCCCCAGGGCTTGTTGGGAGGGTAGAAGAGCAGCATCTAAGCTTGTCTCATCTGTTCTTCATGGAAGAGGAGATCAGGGCGATGGTGGGTGATAGTTTTTGAATCTCTTGGGATGATTAATAGAGACCAAGACCTGTGTTGTTTCCTCCCCACCTGCCCAGTCCCCGCTACAGCGTCTGCTGCTGCTCTAAGTGCTGCGGTATGTTTTGATGATATCTTTGATGGCCCGTCTGCAAATGGGGCAGCAAGCGTTGGCCATCTTCTTGAGCTTTAGCCCACAGGAATAGCAGAGACACATGTGTCCACAGGAGTAAATGACTGTGTCTACCATGTTCTCGTAGCAGATGGTGCATTCATCTCCCCAGGGCCCTGCGACGGAGGGGGAGATGGGGGACTCGGGCAAGCTGATTGGAGAGTTGGGAGCTGTGCCTGAAACACAAAGAACAGGGTCACTCATGCTGCTTAAAAGGCTTCCTACCACCCCACGGTAATTCCTCTACAGAGGGAGAAACCATGCCCTAGCAGAAATTGATGCTCTAGGATGAGGGGATCTTTCCTGTGACCTGCAGAGTCCTGGTTCACATGCCAAGGCTCAGGGCAGCAAAGAGGCAGCTGGGATCTGCTGCCCACGTAGAGCAATCCAAGAGACACCTGTTCCCATGCAGCAGGGACAAAGGGCAGTTTCATGTTTTCAAACCACGGTCTAAACATTAACAAAGCAGGAAAAATAAGGAGCGGCAAACCAAACCATTTGCTTTGAAAAGAGAGAGGCCAGGTGGCACTTGGTGGCAGCAGATCCCAAGACAAGCAGTGCTTCATTTGTAGGGACAATCCAGGAATGTGGGACCACAAGGCCTGGCTACAAATCACCCATGCGACCCCTCAGGACACGGGTGGGGTGGTACCTACATGGACAGCATCTAGCTCACAGGAGGCCATTACTTCAAGATCTATGAGTTGCTGAGGGAATCATGCTCATGGCATGTAATGAGGCCTCACCAGTGAAGCCAGATGAGGCAGCAAGGTAATGAGAACACTTTTTTCCCCCCTAAACCTATTAAAAGCTCTGAATGTCGGCTATCACCAGTTATCGGACTTGAGACAGATAGGTACCTGCAGTGAAAAGCCCTCCTGGTAGGACAACATTGACAGGGATTTGGTTAAGTTATATATCCCACCATTGATGCCTCGGGATTGTGCTTTAGAAAACACTGCACAACAGCCTGTCATTTTCTACTGCATGTACAATTATCTAAATCTCAGTGGAATTCCTTGGCATATCAAAAATATCAATGGTGCCTTTTTCTGAAGAGGGTACAGAAGGTGTGTGGAGAGAGAAAAAGGGGGCTGTAGCCGTACCAGTGGCTCCAGTGTAAGCTGGCATGCAACATGTTACTGCCACACAGCTCTCCAGAAGGAACTGTGCGTCACAGGGCCACGCACGGAACGGCACCGCTGCTGCCTCCCCTGGGACCTTTCATGATGAAAAGAGCTGGAGAAATACTGCTGTCTAGGCATCTGAGCAGCTTCTATGTAAAACACGCTGAAAATAGCCTTTGCAGAGGCTCTCCCTTCCTTCCCCAGGGAACTGACGGGGGACTCTGTTGATCACTGTGGTTTTTAAAGTCCTGCTGGGGATGAGTGCGAGGCAGTGGAGGGGGAAGCAGAGGAAAAGGGATTCCAGCACACTCACCACTGATAGAGCTGCAGAGGGGGCCGGAGCCACACGTAGACAGTATGGGGTCAGAGATGCCACTGCAGAGGACGGTGGGGGAATTGGGGCTGGATGTGGGTGAGCTCGGTGTGGACAGGCCCAGCCGCTCGGCTAAGGTGGTAGAACCTGCACCATGAGAAAAGAAACCTACCGTTACTTCTAAACAAGTAGAGCTGATAGGACACTGGGGATATGTGGCTGGGGGTTGCAGCTCTTGGTGCTTGTCGGGATTTGTGTCTCATCGGCATGAAATCTAGGGAATAGCTAAAGGAAAAACATTCATATGCCTTTTTTAAATGCTAGCAGCTGGCCCTGAAGAGACATTGAGCTCTCACAAGCCCTGAAATTTGCTGGAGCTCTTTAGGCATCATAACCCTTTGTTTCTGCCCTTAAACGTGTCTCAGGTCATTAAGTATAGTTACTTTCCCTTATGATTTCATGCTCGTATGCACCTTCAGCACTACACTCAGTGATGGACTTGGCACCTGCAGTAGGGTGGGCTGTACTCTAGCACAAAAAGACACCACCTTGTCAAAGCACTCTTTGCTAAGCCAGTGCAAAACTACATCATTCAGGCTCCAATAAATTCATGCAAAGTCACTTCAACTCCAAGGTTTGGCAGTAAGGAAAACAGCTCTGCACACTGTTCTCCCTTTGTTGTAGGATGGCTTCTGCCAGAGGAGGGGATAAGTCATAAAGGAGATCTTTCCATCTGTTCAGGACTGCTTCCTCCACTCACTGCATATCTGGATGTGATGGCTCAAAGGATGCAGAACTCCTTCAAGTCCCTTCTAGGTGTCTCCAGCTCCACTGCCTCCCACTCTCACTGCCCACCACCACTTCTGCGTTAGTGTGCTGTCTGCCAGAAAAGCCAGCTCTGTCCTACAGCCTGCTTGGCACCCTCTCTCCATCTCAGTCTCTTTCTACTGCTGTTATAACAACAAGCACCTTAAAACCCTTTCCAGAGGATGGAAAGAAAATGGGAATGCTTGAAAGTCCAACTGCTGCAAAGGTTTTGTGGGGGAATCTCATTGTTACTGATGGTCTGCGGTAAGACAGTGGTGAGACACAGCACACATGCATGAAAGGACGGATGGTTTCCTGCCGGGAAGAACTAGTTTGCCTTTAGTTTTAAAGTTTCTAGTTCCCCAGCTGAGAAGACAACCAGGGTAACTCCAAATCAGAACTAAAAGGCTAAGACTTCTTCATGTTACCATATAAGGAGCCAAGAGACACAGAGGGCTTGGATCCGCAGTGTCCTCGATGAGTCGGAGACTACTCTCCAGAGAAAAAGCAGCAGGAGGAGGCCGGGAAAAGCCTGTTCTTCAGTTCCTATCTGCAGGGAGCCTGCTGAGCCAAGGAGGACCAAACCTGGGACACAGGGACTCCAAATGCCAACTGTGGATCGTGCAAACAAAGCAGCAGCACAGCAGCTGCTGATGCCAGCTTCTCCTACCCTTTTTAGCAGAACAAGGCTGAGCAGTGTAGCACAGGGACTGAGGGGAAGGTCAGGTTTGGGTCAAAATCTGCTCTGAGGACTGCATACGGGAGAAAAAGCAATTAGCTTCAGCCTTCAGTCCTTCAAGTTCACCCCTCTCCAAATGAGGAGCACTTTGCTCCCAGGCACAATCTGAAGTTGGTTTAGCCTCTCTAAAAGGCTTTGGGGGCTCTCACACTTGAAATGCTGCAGAGAGGCACCTCCTTTATCGCACAGATGGGAGCTGAGGCTGGAGTTTAGCTCAGTAAATACACTGAGAGCATGATGCAGTCCCTAATGACAGCCACTGGCAATGGCCCTTCCCCTCCAATCTGACAGATGACCTTAGCAGAAACTTTGCCCTGTGGGTACCACACGATGTAAACAGGCCCAGCGGGGGCACAGATTTCAGCTCGTTCACTGCACACAGAACAAATATGAACACTGAGCAGCTGAACAAGTTTTTCAAACCATCCCTCTCATCCCTGCAGCCCGGAGACATGTTTTCCATTTGGCTGACACACAGCACATTGCATTTCTAACACCAACCCAGCCATTCCATTAAATGCAAAACAAAGACTACTTAGGAGCATTTTTCTTCCTGAACTGATAGAAGAATTTGGAGGTACCCCAAGTGTCACAGAGTATGAGCTGATGAAGCACACTGGCCTTTCCACAGTGCAAAGAGAGCTTATCAGTGCAGGAACTGCAGTCGTCACTGGTTGTAGCTGGACCAAGTCTCAAAACGGCCTTATTCAAGGCCCAAGGGCCTGCTCGCACCTTCCCAACTCTTCCTCCTAACACAAGGCGCAAGCTCTTGACTTTCCTCCAGCATTTAGAACTTTGTTTAAAACAATTCAAGTTCCTTACCAGACAAGACAAACTTCTCCCTTGGTGACAGCATAATCAACATAAGACACGTTACTCACACTGTTAATACATTGCTGGATGGTGTGCAGATACCATGACAAGGAGCACAGAATGAGATCATGTGCAGGGTGGAATGAGTGTGGCCAGCATGGCTTAACTAAAACCAGACACGTGTGCTCTAGGCCAAGCACGCTCAATGTGTGCACAGAGTTCCCACCAAGAGCTAGCTTTCCAAGTAGGACTTCAAAAAATTCAACCACTCTAAAGAAATCCATTTAAACAACGTTCTTCCACTCTCTAAAGTACAAGATTGTCTCTGATTGTCTCTGCTGCTAACTGGTCTCGTGCTTGATCTCAAACACGCTGAACACACTGGAACCACCTTTAAATGGATAGTGATCAATTCCATTTGCTGTTTTGTCTCTGCAAATTCCAGTTGTTAGCAAACTCCAATGCAGAATGACGCTTTCTCTGCCCTTCTGGCATCACTCAGGAAGAGATGTAAATAAATTAACCTATATGTCCACCCAGAGATGGAAAGAGAGTATTATATCTTCAGTAGAACAGATCTTTACTATGGAACGTACAGACAACACCTCACCAGGAAAGGATGCTAGTATGCTAAAGGCTTGCAAGTCAAAATGGTCTTGCCAAGCTGGAAACAGGCTCAGAAATGGGAAACAGGATGGCATTCAGTAGAAACAGGATGGCATTCAATGGAAGCAGGATGGTATTCAATATGGTCGACTGCAAAATGCAGCACTTGAGCAGAGATAATCAGCTACCCAAGTACAGGACAGGGAAGCAGCCCATTGAATTAGAAATACAGCTGTCCTACACAAAAAGGCTTGGACATTGCTAGAGGGCAACAGACGATTGTAAATCAACAATGCCATCCTGATGTGAAAAGGCTGCACCAATCCAGCATCATACAAGGCTGGTCAAGGACTGCAGCAGGAGCCTAGAGGCACTGTGGTATCTCTGTCCCTGGAACTACTCAAAGCTTGAGTGAACAGGGTCTCATGCTAACTTGGAAGCCAGCCCTGCTTTCAGTAGGAGGTTGTTTAGATAATTCCCAGGAGTCCCTTTCGACCTGAAATGTTGTATGATTCTATGTCTGTTAGATGGCAACATCTTTCATAGGCTGCCAAGAGGAGAGGAGAAACAATCTGTTCTTTGTGAAAGTTCTGAATAAGACAAGAAATCAAGAGTTGAGACTCCTAAGGTATGATAGACATACATAATGTCTGGATAGTAAAGCACTGCAAAGCAATCAGGTTTCCCAGAAATACTATGGCTGTTCCATCATTAGTGCTCTTTAAGAACAAGAAGGTGAAGTAGGTAGTCTCTTGGGATCCCATCCAACATTTATGATTTTTATAAGTAGTTCACTGTGTCCATAATTGCCCTTTTATAGAACATCCTAACTGTGACCAAAATACAGCAGCTGTGGCTGTCAGAAATGCTTTTGGCTCTCTATGTTTATTGTGGTGAACAGGGTGGTTTCCCAGAACATTTCAATGCACTCTCAGGGGATATTTCCTGAGGTTGTCCCAACTTTTAAGCACCCCTCTTAACTGCAGCTGTCTGGAGAGAGCTGAAGGATTTACACTGGTAAGAAGACCAGATATAAAGTCAATACTCTCTAAAAATACTGAAAAATTTCAATTAACTCTCTCCCTTAATGAATTTATTACAAAAATACTATTTCTACATTTTTTATAACAGAGTGATTATGCTGACCTGCTTATTACTGCACAGACCTCAGAGGGAGAAATGGAAAACAATAACAACAACAAAACCAGGTGGGAAGAGCCATGTGCTGTCTGCATTGTCCTTCTAAATATGCTTAGAGACATTTTCCTATGATGCAAGCAAATCCCCAGGGCATCTCTGGGGCCTACAGCAGGGAGGAGGCGCCACAAATCCATTCTGCAGTTATTCCAACCCATTGCAAGCAAGTAGTGTATTAATACTCCTGGAGTCAAACTGTACCTGAGATGGAGAGAAAAGTAGAATAACGCCAAAGAGCACGTTGCTTCCTCATTACTGTTGACTTTGGATCACTGAATGTTGGGAAACTGCCAGTTTAAGGTATTTGTAACACATTTCTTAATCTGGTATCTGTTCCTGAGAGAGGTGATAAAGGGGCAGGGCCATTCCAGGGACTCAGGTAATATTAACAGACTGAATTCCATCAGATTATAAAAAACATCCATCAGCAAGTGAAAGGTACCCAGTAACCTCTTCGGATCTGACCAGGTCATTCCTCATACTGTCCCAGTCTGGGGAGCAGTATTCATGTTCATAAGGAGGCAAAAGCAAGACTCACTCCATTTTACTAAATCTGTCTCCCTCTCTTATCCCTTTGCCCCTCATAATTAAATGCAACATTATATAGTCCCATTACACTTTTTCAGAACCTAACCCAAAAGGCCTGCAAGTACAATGTTTCTGTCAGAGCACTGGCACTGTGCTTGTGCAAGTCTTGCAGAAAGCAGGGTCCACAGGCTGAGAATGTCTGCTGCTTTGAAGTGGAAACACGGTGTCACACAGTCTGAAGACTTTGATTTGGAGGTAGAAAAGAAATAAATAAGTAGTACTCATGTTTGCTGGCTGCAAATGCTTTCTAGCAACACCAAACACCAAACACCATCTCAGGTGTTTCACTCACCTTCTGCATTACCCGTTCTTAAAGGCCATTTCACAAGCATTATAAAAGTGATGCTTAACCACTGGCTTTCCATTCCAGAGCTCTGGAGTTTTTCCCCCTTTGAACCCAACCAACTCAAACTTTGTTTTTCCACGCATACAGGTTACTGTCAGGAAATGGCCACTATTGTCTGACTCACAGTTCACAGTTTGAGTATCATCTGCTTTCCAATGAGCTTTTTTTTACCCATACCCATCTTAAGGACTATGCCAGGATCTTAACTAAACATTGGACCTAAAAGACTAAATATGAGAGCCTCCTGCCATAGTTTCCAAGGAAGATTAAGTCTTGTGCAACATGCTGACTTGCCCATATGCCATCACGTGTAACACATTGACAGCCCCTTCTCTTTCTATAACACATTTGCCGCATAAGTAGGGCAGCTAATAAAGATCAGGTAATTACCAATAGTAATCACATATTTTCAATGTTCTTTCAACACTCAGGCCCAAGAGCTTCCAACACACTGTGGAAAAGATAAGAACAGCTGCTGAAATATGGCTGCAGCCTCCAACTGGCATATTTAAGGATGCTCAAGAGAGCTGTACACTTCTCATACATTTTAGTCCAGTGAAAGCACTGGGCATCTGACAGTCATACTCATTTAGATGCCTTTCAAAGCTCTCTGTTTTGATTTCTCTTTCTTAGGAGCCAGATTTTTAAGCCTGTCAACTATCAGATTCCCCCATCTCAAAAGCTGCTCAATATCCATGCTAATATTTGACATTCATGATGTATCGGGGCCATCGATTTTGTTACCTAAATAGGGTAAAGGTTTTTGCCAAAATCTGGCACCAGTGTAGGTGCAGACCTAAGGAGATCTGTCCTAGCACAGGGGACCTCCTGCAGTGTGAGTGTACCATGGTGTTACTGAGCCTGGATACTAGGGCAACTTAACCCTGTCTGTAAGAGTCACTTCTTTGCTTAACCTACTCTGCTACAGATCTTTGGCCTTTTAGTGATCACTAGTATGTGAACACTCTTGATCAATAATCAGGTGCAAGACTGGTAGGACTAGGACCTCAGTTTTGGTTCTTCATAAGTTTTTATTGAAAAATCTTCTCTTTAAATCTCTTAATTTTTTTTCCCCTGCTGATTGATGTAGCTTGTGTAAAACTTTGCATTTTTTCCTCTATTCATCCACCTACTTCAGTAAAAGCTAGACACATACTTTTAACTATTAGAGAATATAGACAGGTGGAATTACACAGCTCTTTCACATATTACATGAGCACAAGCCCAAATTGAAGATGCAGTGGGGAACATGGACCGATACACTGAATGCATATTCTCTTGACCTTGCAATTCAGTGGCAAGGCAAGGTGAACTGAGATCTCCTGGGTTCCTTCCTCTGTCATCTCCCAGAAAGACAAGGTTTCTGGTTTTGAATGTTCTCCAGGCAGATGTCAGACTACCACTTCTCCCTTGACACCAACACCAGAAACTCTGATATCCCATCAGTGGCACATCCCCTAAAAGGTGGGTCTTGCCAAGACAAGCTTTGTGAGAGCTAAATCCTTCCACGTTTTAATTCAGTAACTGGTTTTCACTAATGCAAACGTTCCACCAGATGTAGAGAGAGCTGCAAATACCAAACACTGTTTCAGCAAGACACTCTCAATACTAAAATGACAGCCCTCCTCCCAGGATGGTCTGTACTCCAAAGAGCAGCCACATACATTTCTGAACATTACCACATTTCCTTGACTTCAGCCAAGGCTGCAGGAGAGCTGTTCTGTTCCCCAGGGCCAGGTCTTGCCCAGCAGAGACCCTGGAATCCATCATGCTAAAACAAAGGAACAAAGCACCTGTTGCTGCCTGGGTACATGGTAGTTAAAGGTCAACAATAATGTTAGGGAAGGATGTAAGCACATCCATCACTTCTGAATGCTGTAAAATACATGTATTTACACAGCCATTTATTACGTTCCCACGTTGATGGGAACAATACTGCATTGACCAGAAACAAGAGCTTCCTTCCCCTTGTGCTCAATGTTTTTTGGCCAACCATGGTCTCAGAGCCCAGCCTCTGTGCTGCAGCTCATCTCTGCCTCTCAGGTGACTGACTTCAGTTGATGATCCATGGTGGTTTTTTGCATTCAAGTATTTCCTACAGGATTTAAAAACTGTTCTGAATAGAACAATATTACATTTTGTTCTTTGCAAGCCCATGAAACCATAAGGGATTTTGCATTATGTTACAGAAATAGGTTAAAAAGCAGCCTGGCAGATTTTGCATGTAAACCCATAAAGGCTTACATTTGCGGATGGGTGTCACTCTTCAGGGAAGTAAAAGTTAGATCCAAATTACATGGAAAACCAGTTCAGACTTTCACGTGGATCAGAAAACGTATATACTTTGTGGCTTCCCTGGAACATTGCTGTCTGCTGTGACCAGAGGGGCAGGAGGGCACCAGCACATCTGTTACTCTCCTGCAGTTGTATGTACACTCGGGCTAAGCAGGAGAAACATGAAGGCTCCAGGCACCATGGAAGTTTTTGATTCAGCAATTTCTACAGCTCAAGCCCAATGTGCTGTCTGAATATTGAGAGCACACAGCAAACTCACAGGGTATCTTTTCTGACCTGACAGGTGAAGTTCAGCTCTTAGCACTTCACCTTGCAGAATCCTGAGGGCATGAACACCATGGAATGTACATCTAGCTGAACAGAAGTGAAAGAGCCTCTAATGGGCCTCCATCTCTCAACTTGAGAAATGCTAGACCCACAAAGCACCAAGACAGACGCTTAGATCATGAAGAGGTAAAAAAGAAATTGATTAAGTAGCTGAACCACATGAAAAAAGGAGTTGGAGCTTTCATCTTGTTCAAGAAAAACAACACAAAGCCCTCTAAAGGATCACAGGTATTAATTACTCCGACCTAAACTGTTTCTGTTCATAAACAGCACCTTTTCCAGATTTCAATAAGGCTGTTTGGCTCAGAGTATTTGGGAGACAACAGCAAAAGCAGTTCTGTGAGCAAAAGGAAAATTGCTGCCTAATGCAGCACCTCCAAGCCTTGTGCTTCTCCAGGAGGGACCTGTATAAAAAGGGTGGTGGATGCATACAGGATATACTTTCACTTTTCCTGGTCAGCACTGCTCTGAATTTCTGTGGGACACTGCTGGAGGAAAAGACACCTGACTAAGAAAGAAAACAAAGAGTTTAGTCTGCACTGTCACTCACAGCAGCCAGAATAACTGACTCATGTCAATGTTAATTCAAAGAACTGGCAGATTTTATCTGTCCTGACAGAGGACTTGCAATTCAAAGAGGCTGGTGTCTGACCCCACACTCCTTGCCTCCACTGTAGGCATTACCAGATAAGGGAGATCTATACATCACTTCCTATGAACATCTCACTGCAGACAGGGACAGTTTATTATCCTAGTGATGATAAACATTGCTCTTCTTGTGGAGGAGAGCATGAAGAGAACACGACATTTGCAAGTCCCACGGCCGTCGCTTAGAGAAGGTCTGAGCTTGCTTTACCCAGATGCTGTGATATCTCAGTACACAGGTTAACACTCACAGAGTTACCTCAGCAAGTGTCAGATGTGAGGAGATCTATAGTGGGATGGCACAAAGGTGCCACGAGCAGCTATTAACCCTGACATCGCTGACACTGACCACAAGGGACAAGCATTTGGCTACATCCAACTCTCCATGACCGTGAAGTTTTCCAAGGCACAAGTTTTAAAGCAACTTGTTCTCTCTAACACAACAGCTTCTCTTTGTGCTAATTCTCCTGTAGAACAATGACTGTAAACCAGGATGTAAATGGAGAGCCTTGTGCAGTGATAGAATCAGGCCCAGAAGTTACAGACACTGTCACACTCTTGTGCAGCTCTTCAACAGCAATGCATACTTCACTTGCAATGAAAGATAAATCAATTAATGAAAGTGTTTTTTTTTTCCAAGAGACACTGAATATTAACTCTCTTTCTTTCCCACCTCATCTCTAACACCATAAAACACATGTACCCTGCAGTGCACAGGAACTCCAGGCAGTTAAGTGCCACAGACAACACAGGCCTGTCGGATCCCAACCAGCTCAATGAGGACATTTTCCACAAAAGTGGGAAATTACATAAAATTTTAAAAACACAACATGGATGACAAAACTCTGGGGCACTTCTACTTGTGTGTGTGTGTGTGTGTGTGTGTGTGTTAAAGGAAGAGGCTCATTACATGCATTTCTATGCAACAATGCAATGCATTTATCAGACTTCTCCTGTGCGGTGTTTAACTCAACAGTTCCCACATGGCTGGAATGAACCAAAGTGGAGAAAGATCAGGTTCCCAAATGGGTAATGTACTGGCCACCTCTGAGATCAGAAATGAGAGTGTGTGATTTGCTGCTGCAAAGAACTATCTTCTGCCAAATGGGAGAAGCTTCTAAGTTCAGAGCTGGAGAACCAAGGTCCTAGATTCTCCTCACTCATGTGAGATACTGTTCTAGAAGCTGTACCTACTGACTGTGACATGGACAATGTCTGCAACAACTGTACATACCAACTATCACTTAAATATTTTGTGTGCCTCCTGCAGTTATTACATGTGCAAAGTAAATATATAACTGCACTCAGAGTGGAGGAGTCTTTTGGAAGGGGCAGATACTCGGCAGTGGGATGCAGGAGTCCTGGGACAGTCAAGGAATGAGCAGAGGCGAAGAAAACTGTTTACAAAGAAACGGACAAAAGCCTGGGAAGACTGCAGATGAGATGGGAATCAGCTCCCAAAAAGCCCTACAGATTCTTAGGAGGACCAGGCCAGACAAGTGCTGCAGCAGAGATCAGAGGAAAGAGGAGAAAGTTTCCCTCAGAGTTAATCTGGAGACAGTAGTTGCAGGAACTGTATCAGCAAGATAAGCAAAGAATCCTGGGATGCAGAGGAATAATCCTGGCTAGAAAGGAGAGGAAAATCTTCAAGGCTCTGATATGGCCGGGGAACCACCAATGGTCCATGGACAGATGGTCTCTCACCTGGGATGGAGCTAAAGTCCAAACAAAATGGTAAATTTTGAGCAAATGTCTCCAAAGGAGGCAAAGTAACTTCCCTTGGTAAACTACAGCTCTGTGTCACCTAAGCAAGACACTGTTCTGTTCACTCATGAAACTGCAGCTCTTTCCAGTTGGTTGTTGGTTCCTCAGGACAAGGATTCTATTGTAACATGGATAACATTACCCAGTCTGCTAAGTTTGAACACCACTGTGCCCTGATGGACACAGCTTTGAGTGGGCCTTCCTGTAACGGGATTGATTGCAGTTTGCCTCTACACACTGGCTCTGAGGCCACTCCAAATCACTAAAAGATCTCAAAGATCTTTAGTGTTGACCTAAAGAGCACTTTGCCAGCACCTTTTGTCCCACGGTACTCTGCTGAATCAGCTGCCAATTTGATCCTTTGCTGACTGCTGTTGTCACCATTCCCAAGGAACCAAGGATTAATAGTTCTTCTGTCTGCTAGGTCAGCTCACTCTTCCTCATATCCCCCTAGTTTTGAGCCCATTGACCAATTTCAAGAAAGTCTGAAAGAAAGATGGAAACCTCAGCAACATCTGACTTCTAAATATTTTGCAACAGGCAGTTAAGTAGGAGCCCCAACTCATATGCCCCTGGTAAAGGAGGCAGGAGAGCCCACACACTCTGCATCTACCCAGCATGGATGTGAATGCTGACTTACCCACACCAAATGCTGGCTCCAGGGTTGTATTTTTCAGGGGTACTGCTGGCTCTTGGCCACTGTTAGAAGACATCCAGAGAGCTGCATGATTGTGCAGCTGTTCTGCTGGGGATGGAGTTACTGAAGTGCATGGGTCAAAAGGACAGAGATAAGTTGGCAATTCGGCTTCATTAGTATGAATGTTGATGGAACACGTTATTTTACTACTCAAAAGAAAACAGTATTACTGGAAAGGATGAAATTCACCAGAGAAACCACACATACACAAAAAAACCCCACAAACAAAAAACAAAATGAGAGATTTTGGAGATGGGAGATGAAGGAAGATATTTTACATGCTGGTGATTCACTCTTGAGACAAAAGAAAATGGAAGAATATCCCCAACCATATGGATTCCCAAAACACTAAATATATAAACTCATTGCTGTGATAGCTCCTCCAGACATGACTCATACATTTTAAAACCTTATGGGGTCATTCAATTCAGCTTCATAAATGAATTACACTACCAAAACCAGACCAAAACCAGACCAACGTACCCAGACTGGCTCATTTCAACCTCTCAGAGCTGTCGATAAAACTGTGTGTGAGAAAAAGCTGAAAGCAGTAAATAAAATTTAATATGCTGGTTTTGTTGACTGTACAGGAATGATGCCTGAAAAAAATCCATCCCAAGCCTGAACTAATGGAATTCCTAAAGGCTATGCAAAGACTGTTTCATTTCTACATGCTTCATGATCTGGGTTTCTGTTTCATTGTCTTTATGTGCCTAACTCATAGAATTTCTGAATTAAGACCAGCACTTTACACATAAAATATTTAGAAGGGCTTCTAATCCTGACAAAAAGATCTATTGCCTCCCTCAATAGCTGGTTTCTGTAGCTAATTACCTTCGCTTCTGTTTCATTTAAATTTGTGCCCCTTCACTTTCCAGCAGCTTGATATTTTTCATGCTATTATCTGCTACATTAAAGTGCCCTCCTCTTTTATTTATCTTCCCTCCATGCCGTCAAGTTGCCTTTTAACCTTTTCTTTGCAACAAAATGACATCCTTCCACCTCCCACTACAGATGACTATAGCCTCTCACTGTGCTATAGTGCTGCTTGGGTTCCTTCTCCCTTTGCTGAGGTGACAGAAAGAAAAATAGTGCTTCCAACCTCATCTTTATTTTCTGCTTTTCATTTCCCCTACAGCAAATATATTACCAGCATACAATGCCAAATGGATAAGATGGAAACAGAAGTCAGAATTCTTTACTGTATCAAACCAACCCCATACTGCCCTCCTCTCTTGGAGCATTCTTGTAAGACCAACAGCCTGAGTAGAGATGGTTTCTCCTGATATTTAGATTCATAAAGAAATGTTGTGTCCTCAACACTGTAGAACAACTGAAGTCAGCAACTATCAGCTTCTACGGTAAAGTCACAAGCCAGGAGAGACCTGAGCTTGGTCCTGCTCTGGACCAAGACTGAATAACCCACCTCAGGCATGAAATGCAGTCTCCAGAGATCAACACACTGAGCTATGTTGTTCTCTTAGTCACAAAATCAACCTTTTCTAGGTTCAAGAGTGGCATTGTTGCTCTCCACCTTCTCCATCCTCCAAATAAAACAGAAAAGCTTGAGTAATGATCTCTTAATACCGCGTAAGATCTAGTAATGGTGTGCCCCCAGACACACAACAACATCTTCTATTTAAGACAGGTTTGGTACAACTATGCCTCTTGCCGTATTTGTATCTCATTTCTTTCAAGGATATGGAACTTCACTTTTTCTTTCAAAACTAGAAAAATATTACTATAAACATGTCTTCTCCTGTGATATAAAGCTCAAACTACAAAAGACAGATCACACAAAATTACTCCTGTTTGCACTCTGAAGATGGAGCTTGTTATTAGAAAGATGAGCACTTTATATTCTTCTTACATTTTCTAATGTTATAATGACAGATATTATGGCAAGCACCATAATCTGTTCCACTGCAGTGCAAACAGTGCACATCACCTCCCTAATAACATTGCAGAAGATAGAGATGGGAGTTCATAATTTTGTGTGCCTTCTGTTGGGATATTGCTGATCCATATAACTGCTGCAGCTGCAGAGATGTGTAGTGGGGGGAAGAGTGTCTGTACCCTTCTCTGGGCAGTGGCACTGCACTGATATTGTACTGATACTGCTCCCAGCTTTGTTATACTGGAAACATGGGTCTGAAATGCTCTTTTTTTTATTTAATACCTATTAAAGATTATAGGCAAGCTCCAATTTCATTGCTTTTAACCAGGAGACAGTAGCTTGCTGTCCAAGCTGATGTGGATAAAGCTGTACATTCAGTAGGGTCCTGCCCTTTCCTTGAGAGAAGCAAGGTCAGAAAAGTCTGGTTCTTTTCACTTACATCTCACTTAAGAACAATACCCCACTTTCAGCTTCTCTTCAGTGACCAATTCTGTTACATGGTCACAAATTACAGATGGTTGGGGTTGGAAGGGACCTCTGGAGACCATCTAGTCTAAACCCCTCTCTAAAGCAAGTTCACCTCGAACGGGGTACACACAGAATGACAGAAGCAGGAGTTGTTTTCCAGCTCAGCAGATTTCATTTCATGGATCCAAACAGTGATTTATGTAAAACATGCCCTAGTAGTGTACTGGATTGGGCTGAGCTTGTGAGCAAGCAGGGAGGAGACACTCGGGGTATGTGCAACAAGAGGTTTGCTGAGGATGTAGGAGGCTTGTGTTCAAGTCCATGTTCTGTTGGATTCTGTCTGAGGATGTGATTCTGTCCCTCTGGTGTGACACATCCTCACTGCCTGTTTCAGGACCCATTGCAAGCAGGCAATTCTCTCTGTGTAAAACTCCCAGAATTAGTGATTTCATGTCAAAGGAAGCACTGGTTGATGACTTGGTTTTACCTGAGGATGACCTGAGGATGTTTTCCTTCTAACGTATACAGAAGCATTTAATCTCCTACTTTACTGAGATCTGTTTGACTTCACCTACCATTATCACAATGACATGCTGGTAGAGAGCAGAGCTAGCCATGGATTATGTACAGTACCCACAAGAAATGTAATCAGGCTGAATTATCAGAGATTGAGTCTCAGACTCCTAGAAATAAATTAAAGCATTATATTTGTCGTCTGTGAGCCTTTAACAAGCACAAAACACTTACAGCATAGGCTCATGGTCAGCTTTAAGCAAATTATATAGGGCATTTCAAATTGTGATTACAGTGAACTGGACCCTGCAGACAGATGTGTGTGTATTCACCACAATTTATCTTCAGAGACCATCTGTAATTCCTAAAAAAGGAGGTGGTAGTTTGCTTCTAGGCTTGTTGTTTGGGGATTTTTTTTTCCCTGTTGAGTAAAAGGGGCATTTTAATAGTGAGGATTTGAAGCAAAAAGGAACATAAAAAAGGAGAAACTTTAAACCATCTCCAGTTAGAGGAGTACCAAGACTTACATCATGTCCTCAGAATCTATCATTTACTTTCTGACATTGACACCAGTTAGAACCAAGATATGGTCCAAATTCACGGCCCAAAACATCCTACACTGTGTCGATCATACACACAAAACATACACACAGAAAAAATTTGATCTTGAGCAAATGCTACTTCAAGATTTTTCCCTCCACGCATTCAAAACATGACTTGCAGCATTTAAATTGATTACTTCAGTAACAGAGCTTAAAAGCAGCAAAAATAGCAAAAAGACGAGCTCTTCAGAGATCCATCTGCCTGTACCAGCTACACTCCCTTAGAGCTGAAGGACAAGAAAACTCCGCTCATGGTGAGCTGGTCAGTGCCACACTCTGCACACTGCTGGGATCATGAGGCACTGGGCTTCCTCTCTGCTTGCTAGCCAGCCTCTCACACACAAGCTTAGGGAAAAGCAAGGGAACCACTCATTTTGGGTGCAAGTCATGCCAGCCAGCTAACACACAGAAAATGGCATCAGATTTCATTTTCCTGCTGCCTATGCCCTCCATTACTTCAACCTACAGCACTACTTCCCCTTCCCGGTTTCTCCTAGGTTAGTGGCAACGCATGTAATGGAGGTATCTGAGGCTTAATTCATTATTTGAATAGAGCTTTGAGACCAAGTGAAGGATGCTAGAAAAGCACAAAGAGGTAAAACTTGTAACTCATATTCATGGGCTCTGTATCTGTCTTTGCTTGGTTCTATTTTCCTTTTATAAGTAGAAAACTTGTACCCTGAACTTAGAGCAGAGAGGGAGCTCTTCTCTGCTCTCTACCCTTCCCCTCATGATGTATCCCCTCCCTTTGCTTTCTTGGGCATAGGTTTGGAAAAAGAGAGTGCAACATACCCAACAATCGGATTTGCATGACTGCGCCGTGCAAAACGAAGAACATCCAGAGGGGCTGGGAACAGTCCACGCAGACCTGCATGCCGGTGCCAGCACCATTGTGACTCAGGTGCAGCTCACCATCTGAATTCACCATAAATCCCAGGATGTCTCCGCTCTGCAGGGGCACCACAACTCGGCAGATGGCCCAGAACTCCTTCCTGTCCACCAAGGACTCGGGGTTGTAGGGGAGGTCACTGGGGCGCAAGGTGCCGGGGTCGCAGGACGTCACGCCGTAGGACAACGTCCCCGTGCGCACGGCGTTGGACTTGTTGATTTTGACAAAAATGGTTTCATTGATCCGAAGGGGTCTGCTGGTGAAAACCAAAGTCCTCTCCTCCCGGGCGTGCTCCAGACGGGCCACGGTTTGGTCATCGAGGATTTTGACATGGGGTCCCCGGAGGTGGTGGAAGCGGAGATCGCTCTCCAGCTGGGACGGAAGGAGGTGGGAGTGCTGGGAGTTGAGGGAGTTCTGTGGGATGGGACAGCTGGTGGCTGTCACGTGGAAGGTCTCTTCCTGCAGGTTGAGGTCGCAGAGGCTGACTGAGAGGCGCGTGTCCTCCGTCTCCCGCCGCAGTGAGGGCCGGCGGATGGCGGTGAAGGAGCGGGGCCGCAGGCAGTCAGGAGGAATGATCTCGCTGTCTGTAGGGAGAAAGAAAACAAAGAACAAGGGTCTCTTCAGAGAAAATGAAACTGTCCAGGAGTCTTCAAATCGCTATCGCTTTGATTGATACGTTTAAAGGGGAAAATCGGAGACCTGCTGCCATTGAACTTTCCCCCTTCAGAGACGGGAGTGGAGTATCGTAAAATGTATCTGCAATCGATTGCTGTTCTTGTACTTTCCCCACCAGCATCAACATTTTCTGCTTCTGTGCAAGCAGACTCAAAATCAATGGAAAGAATTGAGCAGGGGGAGGATCTCCTTGGAGATGGGAAGCAGAGGGTAAATATCTGAAATATACTCTGAACATACCAATCAATATCCCTACGAGATCCAAACCTTAGGGCCCCCTTCATTGTCTATAGTCATTCTCATATACCTAGGAAATAAATCTCTAACTACCCTCATTAAAACAAAACAAATGCTGTGTTTAGTTTTAATTTATTTATCATCATATGAAATGTAATTTATATTCCTGTATATAATCAATCATCAGTATTCTGGTGCTTACTGCAAACCAGTACAGATATGGATTTCAGAGTGTAGAAGTTGGAAGAAAAGCAGTTTTCTATAAATACCACACGATCATTCCTTATCTTCAAGCCAAATAATTAAAAATCAAATCCACTGATACAAAACAAAGAAAGAGGATGCTTACACATGCAAATCCACCAGTGGAAATTGAGTTGCACCTTATCCTCTTTGTTAGTCTCACCTGCTGTTTCAAGGGCTAATCATCAACTTACTTGGTTCTTTTTTGAAGGAACATAATCACCTGCTTTTAATGACCAAATTACTTTTATTTAACGCATCCTTAGCTATGCTGTTGCCATAGAAATCTTAAAGAGTGATGTACTTAGGGAAAAGACCACATAATTTAAACAGGTTACAAGAGCAAACTGAGATAATGCAAAGATTTATACTTATGCATGGCTTTCTGAACTCTAAGAAGTCCAAAGCATCAAGAGATAACTCATGATAAGAAAATCGAGCATGCAGGTAGCTCTCTGCAAATGTTGCAATAAGCAATAACCCACAGTGATCGTTCCTCTGTGGGATCTATGCCTGAAGACTGTTGTGGCTTCAAGACTAGGTCCAACTGCTATGATCACTCCATGCTACACATGCTCCATGCTCTATGCTACACAATCCCCCTAGTCAGCAACAAAGCAATGCCACCAGATCCAGCTTAAGGCCTGCTCCACTAACACAGCACAAAGTGGAATGACAAGATAAGTCAGAGGAGCAGAGACACATTCCTAACTGCTAGGCCCTTGCAGCAGGCATCTCTTTCAGCCATATATCCTTAGGATTTTCTTTACAATGAAAGAAGAGCAAGATCTCAGGTTATCTGAGGATTTTCCCAATGGGATACAACCTCTCTCAGTATACCACGGTAATGGCTCTGTACTGGTATACCAAGAAAAAATGCCGGCTACTGCATAACCAACATCTCCTGTAATATCTGAAGGCTGACTAACAGCTTTTATTGCCCTCCTCTTCTGGGAGCCCTGACAAAAGCACACCCACACAGAGTTTGGCTTCAGTAGAGCTCTCTGCTTTGCTTAAACTGGATTATTCCAGACTCTTCTTTAAATAAACTGCTAGTACAAGGGAAGCACAGTCTCAAAATAAAAATGAGCTTTGTTTCTCCTATTTTATTTTCCCCATACTGATACTTCAGCTTCTCTTCCCAGAAGTTAATTTAAGGAAACGAGCAATAGATGAAATCAGAAATTACCCCAAGTAATCCCAAAGCAGGTCGCATTAACGCTTTGCAACATATGGGCCAGCATTTGCATTGCAAGTGTTCCTCTTGGATAGAATTAGAGTTATTTTACCCTCCTTTGGCTGGAAATCTACACAGGAGAACAAATTAATACTGGCAGCTGATGACAATCCTTTCGTGTAGGTGAATGGGTAGAGACCTTTCTGAACAGGAACAGAAGGTCCTCTCTATTTTATTCCCTGCAACTATGTATGTGCAGCCGGGCTGACAACTGTGATGTGTGGGTAGCTTGCAGCCAGAGTTTTGAAACAGCTTGTTTTCCACCAGGATGCTTGCATTTCCCTTTGGCTGCTGGACAAAATACCATTTTCCATCTGAAAAGAGGTTAAGAGAGATGGGGTTCTTCTGCAGACAAGACACATGGCAGCGACAGCAAATCAGGGTTACATATAACTGTTTTCCTTAAATCCAATGGTTGCTCAGATACTTAGCCACTTATGAGATAAGGTGTCTCAAGCATATGGGATTGACTTTGTTAATGTCTGCAAATACTCATGGAAGAAAAAAATTGCAGTTGACTGGTATAGGAAGTGGGTTTATGAAAATTTAATGAGATGAATCTCTAAGAGATGCTGGCCTGCTCCAGGGCTCTCTGTGGATGAGGAAAATGCTGTGGATGCAGTCTGCCTGGACTTTAGTGAAGCCCTTGACACCATCGCTGACAGCATCCTCCTGGAGAAACTGTCTGTTCATAGCTTGGATAGACATACTCTTCACTGGGTGGAAAACTGTCTGGATGGCCAAGCCCAGAGAGTGGTGGTGAATGGAGTTAAATCAGTTGTTGGCCAGTCACCAGTGCTGTTCCCTAAGGCTCAGAGCTGAGGCCAGTTCTGTTTAACATCTTTATCGATGGTCTGGATGAGGGGATAGATTGCACCCTCAGTAAGTTTGCAGATGACTTCAAATTGGGTGGGGGTGTAGATCTGCTTGAGGCCAGGCTTCAGAGGGACCTGGACACGCTAAAGGGATGGGCTGAGACCAATTGTATGAGGTTCAATAAGGCTAAATGCTGGGTGCTGCACATGGGCCACAACAATCCCATGCAACAATACAGGCTTGGGGCAGAGTGGCTGGAAAGCTGCCCTGCACAAAAAGACCTGGGAGTGTTGGTTGATAGCCAGTTGAACATGAGCCAGCAGTGTGCCCAGGTGGCCAAGAAGGCCAATGGCATCCTGGCTTCTGTCAGAAATAGTGTGGCCAGCAGGGCCAGAGAAGTGATTGTCCCCCTGTACTTGGTGCTGATGAGATCACATCTTGAATACTGTGTTCAGTTTGAGCCCTTCACTACAAGAAGGACATTGAGGTGCTAGAGAGTGTCCAGAGACGGGCAACAGAGCTGGAGAAGGGTCTAGAAAACAAGTCCTATGAGAATTGGCTGAGGGGAGATATGATTGCTCTATACAACTACTTGAAAGGAGGTTGTATCAAGGTGGGGGTCAGTCTCCCAAGTAATGAGTGATAGAACAAACTGCCAAGTAATGAGTAAATGGCCTCTAGTTGCACCAGGGAATGTTTAGATCGGACATTAGGAAGAACTTTTTCACTGAGAGGGTTATTCAGCACTGGCACAGGCTACCCAGAGAGGTGGTGGAGTCACCGTCCCTGGAGATATTTAAAAGTTGTGTAGATGAGGTGCTGAGGAACATGTTTTATTGACAGGCTTGGCAGTGAGAGGACTTGATGATCTTAAAGGTCTTTTCCAACCAAAATTATTCTATGTTTTTATAAACCACAAAATACCCAGACAAAGAAGAAGAAAAAAATCACATTGAATATAAAGTAATACATAAGTTGGAAGAGATGAGGAATGTCATTTACCCAGAACAACTGGTAATGGCCAAAGGCTATGAAAGAATGACTCTGGTGAAATGTGGAAAAAAAAAAAAAAAAAGAAAAAAAAAAAAAAAAAGAGGTGCCTTTGAGCAGTTTCTTTCACCAGAAGATGCTCGGAAACAAATTGTGTTTTTTTCCATTAAAGCTTAAGTTGTCAGTTTTTAAACACAGATGAAGCTGTTCATGCTGACCATAGGCCAAGCTGTTCATTCTGAAGTGTCCCATAATAGAGCCCTATTGCTGCTGAACATTTACAACCAACCTTTAATACCTACAAGGAGGGACTCCATGAGTAGGAGTGTTCAGGCACACATATATTTGCAGAGAAACACTTGGAGCACACATCAAAAAGACAGAATGACTTTATGTGATGAGACTGTAAAATATAAAATGGGTCCAACCACTCATTACAAAGGAGCTCCCCCAGCTTCAGACTCAAGAATTTAATTACGAATTTAGTAAGAACTTAATTCTTATTAAATATTCAAGGTTATAAAACTGCTTGTATAAGGCAGCTGGCAATGTTTCTTTGGGAAAAGTCAATGGGTGGGAGACCTCCTTTGGTGAGAAGAGATGGACTCGTGAGCGAAGACCACAGCTCTCGCTGAGTCACCACAGCAAGTCTTAACCCAGCTGGCTGGAGGACCACCAGTGAGCTGGCTGTGCAGCTGATACAGGCTGGCTGCCCAAGTAGCTTTCCAGAAAGGTTTTGCTGAGCTTTGCACCAGTGCAGTTATGATGTAAATGCTGGATTGAGAGACTTAGAAGTTTCTGGTAGCAATGAAGACATAGTCAAAACAGAAAGGATTTCTACTAAATACACCTTCCTGCTCATCAGTTGGGGAACCTGAGACACTGCATTTTTATAAAGGATGCCTAACTTCACAAATCCCTTTGTATATTTTTAGTGACTCTTTAAGAAAAAAGGTAAGGAGAAGTAATTCATTTAGCAATGTAGGAATAAAAGGCACTTGAGCAATTCAGGCATCTGTATTCCCCTTCTCTTTAGTGGGGTTTATCTGCAAAGTTTAGTTTCTCAGCAGCTAATTCCTTACACAGAAAATTAATTTAAAGTATCTTCCTCAGGCCAGAAGCTTCAAAGATCTGTTTTCCTGCTCAGAGGGCATGGAAGAGCCTCTCACTTCATGCCAGCTCAACGTGACTGCGGTAACGCTTTAAAACAGCACTTTCAAGGAGCTGGTGAGCAGCCAGACACAACTGTAACCGCTGCATCCAGATCAGAAGGATTTCACAACCACCTTTCTTTTGAATCACTGCCAAATGTTGTCTTCCTGAGATCATCTGTTTCCTTCAACATGTACAATGTGTGTAATATGTGTTTACTATAGATATTGCACACATGTACATTTAATACAGTTACATACACATCCAAACACCAATGCATTTTTAACCACCAGCATGCACAAATCCCCTCAGCCTCACACAAACCCGAAGGGGATGTGTTGCCGTCAGACTGTCAAATCATTATTTCCTTCCTCTTTTTCAGTACTGTCTGTTACTGCCTGAAGGCTTGACTTTCCAAGGTCATGAGCAGCCAGTATTCATACACCTGTAAAGGACTTGAGAAAGCACATTAAACCTAGCACACATGCACACACGTGCTGGAAACTTGCAGAGTTCAGTATTTAAGTGCAAGCTCTAAGGACACAGATCTCCTCCTGAGTTTTCTGAGATTGGTGCAATCTTATGGCCTCACATGAACTGTACTTCTTCACAGTGTGAGGGCTGCAACCAATCTCCAGAATGAGCTATGGAAGACGTTAGTATAAATCAACCTTAAGACTTACTACTACAAAATAATAACTTAAAATTTGGGAAATCAGATTGATAACTTAAGAACCTATCACAGTTCTAATAGTGTTCCCTCCTAGGAGAGAGAAATGCTAGGAAGTCAAGGAACAACCAGGTGATTCCCTACATCTGGAGAACATTTCTGTCCTCAGCTACTGAGCAAAGAGTAAAAAAATCAGTAAGGTCAGGATTTTGATAGTGTGTTCCCTCTCTTCCCGTGCAAAGTCTCATGGTTTTTATTCCTTCTGTTCTTTGCTCTACTTAATCACAAGGGCAGTTTTCTTCTCTGAATCCCTGACTTCACTGAGGAATAGTATTTTTAGTGGGTACTGGTGCTCATTGTATAATTTCCATGACCAAGGAACCTCGGAGGTGCCAAGCTACCAAAAGACACATTGAAGTCAGCGGTCCCTACAAGACTACTCTATGTAAACATCTGACTGCCACAGGATGTATGCTGTATGATTCCCACCTCACTAGAGGGGCTCCAATCCTACTCAGGAATACAGATGGATCCTTTTTCCACCATCAGCACTGTCCGTCACAAGGGGTTATGCAGGGAGGATAGCTGTCCTTCCAACACCTGAAATCTTGCACTATCTTCTCCGTGGTCTACAGCAGACTTATGCAGCTAACAGGCCATTTGGCAAGATTTTGACATTGCACTGAGACATGTTTGAAACACAAGGCAGACGTGCCACATTGTAAAAAAACATTGCACTCAAAAAAGGCAATTTCAAAAATCAACCGGTCAGAAGACAAGAAACAAACCTGTGCTTCTGGAAACCTTCTGTCACTCACAGCCTTGTACTCCCCACCAAGGGAGGGCAGGTACTAATCCCAGCTCAGCTGCCCACCTTGCAAACCCTGCCCATATCATACTGGGGCAATCTTTGCTCCCTTGCTGACTCAGTCACAGCTGCTGGCTGGAGAACTGGAGGAGGAACAGTCTCCAATACAGGAGGAGACAGAATCATTTTGAGATGTTGTTTACAGCTCAATTGGTTGTGTACTTTAGAGTGACGGAGGACTGAAAATTCAGTACAATGCAATCAACTCATTTCTCATTTATCCCTTCGAAAATAAGGATGAAGATCACTGTGACTGGAGGGGCAAGGAGCAATACCAGTTCCCAAATTGCTTTGGTTACCAGCTTTGCCTGATGTGTGTATGGCACCCAGTTCACAGCTTCATCTCCACTGGAAAGAAGAGCAGCGACAACTGGGTCTGGGAAAAGGAGGACTGCTGTGTGGCCCTGGGTTCAAAATCCATCCAAATTAAAGGGCAACTGGAAGCAGATTTTCATGTAGTCTGCTGTAGTCACAGTGTTAAAGATGTCCTCACCACTGTGGGATGCTCTGCTCTAGGTGCTCTCAGCCTCTGCCAAGTGTTTCTTGAACTGCTTTACTGTACTATGAGAAACTAAGCAAATAGGAGAGTGAAAATTGCCCTTACTTAAAATAAACACAAGAGAAAAACTGAGAAGTGAAGAAAGCCGAGGCCACACTCACAGCCATAAAGAGGCAAGGCTCCACTCACAGAGCATGTCCGAAGTGCTCTTGCCTGCTGGCGATGTGTCTGAGCAGACACTCGTAAAACTAGTTGTTTTTCCGTGAACTTGTATTCTGCATGGGAGGTCTGGAGAGGAGGCCGAGCTCTGCTGTGCCCAGTGTACACTACAGAGACCGACACTCCTGGGTGGGTGCTTCTGCTCCTATGCTGCACACAGGTTTCCCCATCCCCTCCTGACTTGTTAACTTTAAATCTCAGATTTATATGATTCGAGACCACTCTATTGTGTTTATTTCTCATAAACCATCAGGCGCCAGAATGCAGCTTCTCAGATCACACAACGAAGCCACTTTCTGAGCATTACTGTAGCATGTGGGAGGCAAATGTTTAAAATCCCTCAAAGGAATGATTCAGACTACAAACCTCCTTTGCCATATACTGAGGAATTCACTTCTACAAAGTACATTTCCCTTTATGAACAGCTGAGAAATCAAACTGCCTGAGTTACTGCATCAGATCAACTATTCCTTCTCCTTCAAAACACCCACATTAATCAAGGACATCAGTTAAGTAAATATCTACTTATACAATACCTGCATACTTGCATGTCTCTGTTTCATTGACAGTATAAATACCCAATTTCAAACAAGGCTGCTTCCTTCTGCTCTTGCTCCTCTCTTTCTGAACACACAAGAATACATGCAAAATTACAGGCAAAAGACAATGTCACTTTTACCAGCTATATAAGATGCCCAGGCTGCTCTTTAAGAGAAAGTAAAATGTGCTCTGGGCCAAACAGCATCAGAGATCATGACTCTTCTGCTGGGCTCTGCAGCAGAAGATACTCCTCACCACACAAACAGCAAGGATTTACAAACGGTGAGTGGGAGGCAGGAAGAATTAATGTTCTTATTTTATAGACTGGAAATCGTGGAATGGAGTTAGTAAGCTGTTTAAGGGGAAAGATGACTCCTCTGGCAGAGCTCTTAGGTGAAGCCTCTTGGAGTTTGGCCCAGTGCTTAACAAAACTATCCCATTTTCCATGGTGTACTCTTAACTCTCCATTCAACGTCTTGTTCTCTACCTGCTGCTCCTCTGCTTCCATGTGCAGAATCCTCCTTCCACTTCAAAACTCAACCTACTTAGGACTCCCCTCCTAGTGGTCAGTACAAAAGCCACTGTTTGAGAATTCCTCCTTCATCAACACACCAGCCTGGTACCACCACACAGTCCATGGAGGGCAAACATACATTTTGAGTGCATTCACGTGGTTAAAGCATGAGTTAATGGCTACATGCAAACGTTGCCTTCCTGCTCATTGCAGTCTGGGAAGGTAAGCTAACTGATATTTCCTGACAGCCATTCCCATTGCGGGAATGGCAGATATTTAAATCAACCAAGGGCAATTGTTTGCCTGTGACCAACACAGTCCAAATGAGTTTGCTGACAAGATGCTCAGGTGTTTTTCCAATATTGCTGAAAGAATTTGTGAGAACAGTGAGCTAGACTCAAGGGACAGAAGTCAAAGTCAAAGCCATCTCTTACAAATAGTCTGCAGCTGGAGTTCGTCTGTGGAAGTAATCTCCCATGTTTACACTAAAAATTGTCACCAGATTTCAAAGCTGGGTTACAAAAGGTAGCAGACCATTGACTCTGTGGAACTAATTGCAAGGCTATGAGCACATGCCTCTTTAATAGAGATGAGTGGAAATCAGCAGTGCTTAAGGAGCATCTCACTGGTCTTTGATTTGTGTTTGTGTTTGCTCAGATAAAAATCAGAATTTCTTTCCAGGCATTTGGGGACAAATTGAGGACTAAAGCTATTTGTTTTCCATGATTCTGTTTGAGATAGATGGTAAGAAATGGGATAGAAGAGAATAAAATTAATCTTTTAGTTGTTACCAAGTGCTAGGTGTTTGGTAAATTCTTTGTGAAAATCTGGTGGCTTCCTGTGGCCATTTAGCACTAAATTCTGCTTTGAGTGAATGGTGCCTCTCAATCATTAGATACAGCAGCTGGTATCCTGCCAGTTGAATCTCAGGAAACCTTGGCATCTTTGAGGGTATAAATATCTTCCCTTGCCTTACTGGGATTATTACAAATTTCTTGTCATGGATTGTCAATGCTGTACCCATAGTACCAGATAAAATACCACAGTAAAACAAGTCAGAAACAAACCAACAAGCAAACAAACAAACAAAATATCAAGATTCTAAAAAAAAAATGTGAGCTCATGTACTGCCAGCCTCCCAGCTGAAATATTCAGCAAGAAAAAAAACACAAACCCCTGAGCTTTAGGGAACTGCAGCTGTTTTTAAGGCAGAGTGAACAATTGTGGTTTCCAGGCCAGCTCAGTAACTTAATTGGTCATCTGCATATTCTTTGATAAAATCTAGGAAATGAAAGCATAGGATCTCATACAAAAGTGCTCATATACAAGACTCATATACAAGACTACAGTCAAAGGTACAAAGGTTGACTATTGACTGATAAATTGCAGTCTTGGGACATGTGCTATCTAATAAAGTGCTCTGAACCAGTCTGGTTCACCACAAACATTTATACAATTCTACCTAACATCTGTAAGCATCTCAAATTGATTTGCACGTATGCAACAGCACAAAGAGGATAACTATCCTTATAAAATTGAAATAAATTACTGCTTTCCTTAACAAATACAAATGTTCTGAAAGAGTCTGACAGTAGATTATGAAGAACAAATGTCCATATGCGTGTTACAGTTGTGGATTTGTTTTCTTTTCCACAACAGCTGATGCACAGAGAGAGTCTGCAGGGTGCTGGCAACATCTGTGTTACAAACAGCACATTTTGGGTTTCATTCAAGAAGGCTTCTCGCTCAGGGTAAACTCATCCTCCCTAGCCAGTGGGAAAGACAAATATCATCCAGGTGGAAGATGTGCTTAACCCCTGCCACAATCACTCCTGCGTGTCAAGACCTCTTTGTCAGATTCCCTCTGTTGTGTTCACAGGTTCTCTATTTTTGTTTTCTAATTCCTCATGAAGTCAGAGAAATACTGTTTGAGTAGAAATCATGTGTTTTGGGTTTTGTGGAGATCACCTAACCCCAGTTCTTCATTCAGCCTCTCTCCCAGTCATGCACATGAAGTCTGAACTTCACTCTCATGCCGATGCCATAATTTCCATCTCCACTGCCCCAGGCCTCCTAGATTCCACAATCAGCTATTACCATCCCTCTTGAAAATCACAGCAAAACAATCATCACTTTTAGGATCATACCAACATTATTTTAATCTCAGTCCTGCCTCTCTCTGTAGAGTGCTGCAGCTTTTCTTTCCATTTCCTCTTCTTCTTTCTACAGCTGACAAGTCTTTTATTACTTGTTTAAATTACCTGTGCAAGACCTAATTCTCCCTGGAGACCATCAGTTGTCACTTTATCTGATGGTTCCTCATCTTTTACAGTGAAAATTCCTCCACAGAAAAGCTAGGATTTTTTTTTTCTTCTTCAAGGAAAATTAAGGTAATAAATGTAATTCCTGAATGTCTAACTTTACAGAGCCCTCTTCTCATATATAGTGACTCCATTTCTTACTCCTGGCACTATCGTCCTTTTTACACTCCTGTCCTCCTAGAAATTTTGACCCTCTTATCTCACCTATTCAGGTAAGAGAGCAGTTCACCATTGCATGTAGTGCTACCCTCACAACTTTATCTTCATGTACTGTGCTGCAAATTGCTATGGGCCCTCCAAAAACTCTAGTTCCATTTCTCCTTACGTCACTGTGCAAATGTTTCCATAGCATTTCTTCTCACAGGCAACTCTCAAGATACATCAGACACATCCCTTCATTCTCTGAATCATGTGACAGCAATTTTCTTCAAAACAAGCACTTTCTTCCTCCTTCCTATCCATCATCCTCCCTCCCATGGTATTTATGTATCCTGAATTTATCCTTTTCACTTGCTTTCATTTACTCCATGTCTTCATGCCGACGTGGAGATGATGATTCCTTTTCCAACTTCTCCTCACATTTCCCAGTGAAAGCCTGGCAGTTTTACAGATAGTTGCGCAGGCAGAACTCAACCCATCAACTACCACCTCATTCCTGCTAGGTCTCCACAAGGTCCAGTGACTTACCCAGTCCATTACTTATTGAACTGAATTAACACCACAGGTCTTTCCCTTTTTCCTTGGGAAACCCAGAAACTGCTGAATATCACTGTCCTGGGCTCACTGCAGTCCTGTTTGGTTTGGCACAATCACCTAAAGGCTCTGGATATCACAAGGATTTGCCTCAGAGGCACCTCGCTAACCAGAACTAAGAGCACATTTTCTACTGAAGACACAACTTGTAAAGGGCTGTGATAATTTTTCAGTCAACTGCCTAAAGAAAAGAATAAAAATAATTGGAAAGATACAGTATTTCAGGCTCACTTGAAACAAAGTACTCAGTTCATCTTGCTTCCTTTTATAAAAGCAAATGAATACTGGATGGAGAGCTTCTCCAGTTCATTTCTAGGGCTTGTTTGGAAATCATTGTTGCTATTTTCAAGATTAAAATGTATTTCAAGACTTAAAATGTAAATATATCATTTTGAAAACAGAGGAAGAAAACAGCTAGAGTTTGCCAGAAGTGTTTCATTTTTTTCAGCTATGACTAATTGAGTTTACAGACTCTCTCTTCTTCTCCCTAAAGATAAAACAACTATATTTCTGAAAGAATGCACATAACTGTATTTGTCTAGAATATTTTCTTTGTTTAAATTCTTTTTAATATCTATTTCTTGGAGAATTTCCACCCCAGAATCCAGTATGAAGAAGCTCTCAAAACATTTCTGACTTATTTACTACATGCACAAAATCACAGCACAGCCCTCACACACCAACCACCCCACTCCTACTCCAGAGCCAGTGTGGTCTTCAGGATGTGCTCTCCCCAGTTATGCAAAACTAAGCTTTGTTTGATGAGCTTATTTCAGAATAGCACAATTACTGCAGCCTGCACCAATTCAGAAAGGTTCAGTATGTGTTTAGGTCTGTTCTGTTTCATGACAGCACTTAAACATCCACTTCACCTAAACAAGGATTTATATTCCCCTGAAGGCAACGGGTTATACACATGTGCATATCAGTAGTCCCAAGTCAGGGGCACAGGGTAAGGATTGAAACTACATTCCACATTAAAAAAATTCTAATGGTAAACTTTACTTTCCATCACTGTCCCGTTGCATCATATCAGTGGAGTGAACAGCAACGGAGACATCTTGAAACAGTAACCCTAAATCAGTCATTAGCTGTCATGACTGGACAAAGTTACAGGGGAATCTAAGAGTCAATGCTCATTTCTGCCATTGAAAAGTTTATCTTTTCAATAAATTCTTCATATATTCTGTCACAGCAAATGCCTGTTAAGCTTCTGATTTCTTTGTGAATTATTTTGGTAATTCAGCTGAATTTTGTTACCAGAACTTCAGCTAACACCTGAACAAGCAAAAAGACAAATGCTGCTCTTGCTTACCCCACGGGAAAGCTTCAACACTTTAGCTATCAGTAAAGCTAATTTAAAAACACAGATCATAGTATGTGGCCTCAAAAGGTTCAGACAGAAACACGGGAGGCTTTTCTGAAGCTGCAAATTGAAAGTAGAAACAAGAATCATCTAGAGGGCCACAATTTGTCTGCCAGTCAGGGCAGTGTAACCTTGCTGAAGTCACAGGACTCACGTGGAGAGCAAGGTCCAGCACATGCAGCCACATGCTAAATGCAGCTGCAGCCTCAGTAGTCAAACCTTCCTCAGCCCCTCAAGGCAGGGGATTCACGGCTTTGGTTCTCACAGGTTCCTGTTCTCCTAACATCCCATCTTCCCACTGGACTGCTTTTCTTCCTCTTTCTACTCTTCTCTCTTCCATTCTCACCTGACACTCTAAGCACAATCAACTTTGGTCCTGTGAAGATCATGGAATAAAAGATGAAGCATGGTCTTTTAGAGAAACCAGGTCTTCAAATTGGGATACAGCTTCTGTGATGGACAAAGCTCTACTGTCTGATGGAAGCCAGGCACTGACCATCTCAGTTTCCCCAGCAAAAAACACTGTGCCAGTGAAGTGCCGCCTGTAAGTACAGCACCAGAGAAATGCCTGGCTTTGCACCTGCTATTACTGGTCCCTGAGATCCATCAAAGATTGTCTGAGAGGTGGATAAGACACAGGCACCTAAAAATGGAGTTGTCTGGTTTGCTTCACTTTAGTCAGGGTGATTTTCCTTTTCTTCTTTGACTTCTCATTAAACTCTCATGACAGCTGTCTGACATTTCTCAGCAGCTCCTTTTGCAATGTCATGCCCTGGTCTACTGTCAATGCATTTTCAATAGGATTTCACATTTCAGCTTATGCCAAAGGTCACTCTCTAACTGACATATGCTCTAATCCTCTCCTTACCTGCTGGTAATATCTTGGGTTTGCACCAGTTTGGCTAGGAATGGAGACCAGTGTTAATTTAACCACTTGCCCAGTTTCCCTCTGTTAAACTCCTATGCTGTTATTTTTACCCTCCATTTCCCTGAGCAATGCAATCCTTCTCTGGTTTGGGAAACATCTAATGGATCCTCTACTCTTTGACAGCTTGTAAAAGGTAACATTTAGCTCCAGAACACTGTGAACAAGATTAGGTTTGGAGATTAGACTGAACTGGGTATAAGCAGCAACAAAAAGTGCCAACACAGCAACGTTATAGGCAAGAACCCTGCCAAGACCTATATGGGATAAAAAGATGGTAACAAATATGTGGATGACTCTCCCAAACTCCAGCATTTCTCATCCCTTTAACAGACTCATTTCTCTTCAGATTCTGCCTCCTTCAGCATCAAAAGTTTAAAGCAGTATTTGGTGAGAATGTTATTGTGAATCTTTCTGCACATACTCTGAACTGCTGCAGGGAATTATCAAACCCTTGCTACATCACAATAAAATTGCTGGGCTTACAGCAACTGAAATGTCATCACTAGCACGAGTGATGTCTTGCTCAGTTTAAGGAATCTGGGATTGATCCCAGATTATCAGGAAAAATAGTCCCTCTCTCCACTGTGCTCAGCATAGTCCTTCTGTTCCTGGTACTGTAACAGCTTTGACTTTAAAAATGTGTGCTTTTTCATTTACAACTGGGAAAATATTCTTCATTTCCAAGTATAGATGTAGTACAGACATCAGAGCAAAAGCCTGGGTAATTCACGTTAGTATTCATTCTTGCCTGCCACAGGATGGTACTGGGAAGGTGTATATCTAAAAAACCATGTATTGCTGAAAGCTGTAGAAGAAGAAAAAGCAGATAATGTGGTCAAATTATCCTTCTATCTAAAACAAAGAAGAAAGGGTTATTACCGGCTGCATTTCTGTTTCTATAATTCTTTTTCATATCAAAGGAAGCGAGGGGGAAAAATGAACAAATTCCACAAGGAGTTTGGATGACATGCTCAGGAGGAAGCTAGTGGATACGTGCAGAAAAGCCTCACGAAGCTGTACATGCTCTGCTCCAAGCCAGGCTAAGCCGTATTACCAGCCTCTTTCTGTCTGTGTCCATAGGAGACACAAAGCACTCAGACAGCTGTTGCCATAGCCACTCCTTTACGTCCCAGGGTCAAGCTTCCCTTTGCAAAGGAACATTATTTACAAGGTGGCTTAGGTGTGCCTTGCGCCTGGCAGTTAAAAATGGCAAATCCCATCCCAGGGGAGCTTACAGCCCAAATTAGACATAACACAGAGTAAGGGTACAATAAACACAGGGAAGAGAGGGTCAGGGTGAGATGCTCCATATACACCCTGTCAGCTCTTTTTTTCTTCCTATTAAACACTGGAAGGGCTCTGTACCCCTGTGCATTTGTGCAAGCATCCTGCTGGCTTCTGACAGCAGCTTGGCTTTGACATGGCCTCAGCTGGGTTGGGCTTCAAGGCCTCTCCAGGCAAAGCTGAACTGAACCCTCAACACTCTGGAGCTGAACAGCCCTTCTGAGGAGCTGCCAGGCCTGCGAAGCCCACCTAGCCAAGCATCATTCCCCCATGAGGTCACAACAGCGCTCAGGCACCATCCTGCACCCCCCTGTTCAACTGCAGGCATGGAAAATGGGCTGCTGGCAGCAGACAGACTATTTCCAACAGGGCCTGGCATCTAGGAAGAAATGGGGACAGCATTCAGTCCCTGAATTGGCATGGAGAAATCATGGTGCTCATAAGAATGGCTAGAGTATGCATGAAGTTGTCCTGAGAGTAACACTACTTAAGAGCAAAGGGAAGCTTGAATTACATAGATTCCAAGTTACTCCAGGTTTCTCATTATACCCAAAGCATCACATAAGGTTTCCTAGCAGGAGGTGGGGACAGACTGACACTGAAAACAGAAACTGTTCCTGTGTGCTAGCACATCCCGAGGACCTGCATCCTGATGGGAGAGAAGTTCTCCCAGCCCATGCTGCCACTCCTGCCACGTCTGCTCCCTCGTAACTGCCAGAGCTGCCCACAGCAGAAAAACTGCCCTGTCTTCAGAGAAATGAACAGAGATTGCCACAGTGGCAGGAATCTGCAGAAATGGTGATAAATGACAACTCTGCTATTCACTGCACTTCCTCGCCTTGTCCTGCCAGAAGCATTTCACTCAGGTCTGTTAAAGCTGCTGCGGTCACCCATTCTCTCTCAGGCTCAGGTGACGCATCCCAAGCGAGGTCTGCAGCACTTTGAAAATACATATTTACTGGCAATGTGAAGCAAATAGAATTTAATAGGGAAATAAATAACAGGATGGGTGCTGGGTTTGCTTTTACACCTACTATCATTGAAACATTAATGGGGTTAGCAGGCTTTTTAACTGTAGGTGAAGCTGCTGCAGAGCTGAGGTTGCCAGTTCATTGCTACACGTTGCCTTTGCCTGAGGCCCAGATGGCTGCAGCACCTTTGGGTGCAAGTCAGAAGGGACAGTGTGGTTCATGTACCCACTTTGTGCTGTCCATCACTACATTAACCCTGCAAGTAGTCCCCAAGGTCGTTGATTGGAGGGCATCATCCTCCACCTCTATCCTCAGGAGCATACAGTTACCTCTTCACATGTCCTCCTGGCAACTGCCACCTATGACCCAGTGCCTAGTTTTGGGAGGTGAGTCTCAGTTTAGGGTAGCCCTTCCCAGAGGCATTAGTGCTACAACAGGGTTCATGGTCCATTTGAAATTAGCTATCTCAAGTAACCTCCAGAGTCTACTCTCTCCACCTCTCAGCCCTCCAGGAAATCCTCTTCTCCCCAGAAATCTGACATTTCTTAATCTTGTCTTGTTTTCCAGGTCAGTAGCCTTGTTCCTCAAGCACTCCCAGTCATTCTGGTCAGACTGCCACTGTCTCTGTGCCTTTGCCATCCTGCCAAGTGTGCCTGCTCTGCTGCCAGCTGGAGGCAGAGCCGCGGGAGCTGCCTCCTTCCACAGCAGCAACACACTCCCTTGGAGGATGCTCTGCTGCTGTGGTACCTGCAAAACCACCTCAAAGCCATTACCAGCACACGTATCACCAGTCCTAGAAACTGGCAGGAGGGTAGTGACTCAAGAGACAGACACAAGTAGACCAGTCATGGCCAGGATTAGCCTCTGAGCCCTGCAGGATCTTTCCCTTTACCTCCCTGGCCATCTCAATCACTGAATCAAAGAATCACAGAATGGTCAGACTTGGAAGGGACCTCTAGAGATCATCCAGCCCAATCCTCTGCTAAAGGAGGATTGCTCAATCGGGTCACTCAGAAACGTGTCCAGGCAGGTTTGGAAACCTCCAGAGTAGGAGACTCCACACCCTCCCTGGGGAGCCTGTTCCAGGGCACCCTCACAGTAAAGAAATTTGTCCTCATGTGCCAGAAGTTTCTCCTCATGTTCCTCATCTTGGTGCTATGCCCGTGGCATTGCCTGCCTCTCTGTGCTGCACAGCTGCCTCTGCTTCACTGCAGTTTGCAGCCCTTGCATCTAAATTCAAGGCTGGGCAACCCAGCAGCATCAAGGACAAGGACTGGATGGTGCAGACAACACTCAGAGCAAAAAAAATGACACTGCTGCAATTAGAGTACCCAAATCTCAGCCTGCCAGATCTGAGGGAGGGTTACACTGGGATTTACTGCTATCTCACAACTGAAGAAGAAAAAAAAGTTATTTTGGCCTAAACTAATTGCAGTTAGCACTGGCACCATTAGCCTGGGCAAACCTTGTTGTGCCAAGCCATCTATCTCTGGCCTAAAACAAGGTGCTTCTTGATGGATTTCTTGAGTAACAAAAAATAGGGTTACTTTTTCCCCAAAAAAGAAACAGGCACCTGTGAGTGCATGCATCTAAGCACCTCTCATCACCAAACTCCATTTCAGCTCCAGATAGAGAGCTCAGCTCAGGCTGCAGTTCACAGCAAAGACAATTTCTGCCTTGCAGCAGCTCAGCATCATCACCAGTTTCCCCCCATGCAGAAGGGAGCACAAACACTCATAACTATTCAGCTGGTTCTGTGGTTTTACATGGAAAACACGTTGCTATGGAGAGCACAGCACGGGAACGTGCAGCCACCACACCGCACCCCGGCACAAGCAGCCCACAGCTTCTGCTGATATTTGCAAGCCCTCCACTGTCATCCACACAGAGGCTGAAAATAGACCTAAAGCTCAAACGAAGCATCTGTAATACTTCATTTCTGCCCTTCCCTCCCCAAGGCACCGAGACTTTTCACAAAAACCATGCCAAGCATCCCACACAGGTTCTGACGTCACCTCACCGATTTCTAACTCCTCACTGCACACACGCCTCTAAAAGGAAATTCCTTACAGCTACATTTTCATCTGTGTCCTATTTTTGTTCGGGAAGCAGGTTTCTCTCCAGAGTCACCCTTCTGCCGGTCCCTTCAGGTCCTGATCAGTCCTTGCTGCCCCTCAGCCACCACATAAAGCAAATCATTGTGCTGCTCCACCTTGCTGCCCTGCTGACCGTGAAGGATCTGACTTCTGTCATTTAAAGCTGACCTTGGCAAAGGTCATTCAGCAGCAATAAAATGATCTGCAAACACATTCAGTGCAGAGGAAACCTGTCTGTACCAGTAAAGCCCCAGTCTTTGCAGTCTCCAGAACACGTGGGCTGGGTCCTGAAGGATGCTGAGCATTTACTGACTCGATGAGACTTGGAAGAGCTCAGCCCAAGCAACGCAGATTTGAGCCCGGAGCACCGTGAATGAAGAACACCTTTGGGGCTTTTCTTTGCTATGAATTTTTAAAATATCTGAAATACAGTCTATTTTCCTTCTCATAGTATGGTGAAATTGATAAATACCCAACTGCACCATAAAATGCAGCCCTTCATTTCTAAAAATGTACTTGCATTAAGCTATGAAATTATTTACAGTGTCCATAAACATCCTCCCAGCGTCTGGCAGCTGCGAGAGGGCCTTGGAACCCACTAATTTACTTACATTGTAAACCACTTTCTAATAAATAAATAAATAAGCTCTTAATATCTCACCCACAAAAAGAGGCACATTGTGTACAACACTATATTTCGAGGTCCTTTGGAGGTCAAGGACTCAGCAGCTGAATTTCTTTCTTTGGTGAGTGTATGTTTATGCCCAAATGAATTGTCAGCTGAACGTCTTTATTTTGAAGCGGGTTAAAGAATTCTCCTCTTGCTTTGAATGCTGGAGGAACAGCTGCTTGTTTCTTGTTTTGTCTGAACTAGCGTCAAATTCTGATCTAAGGGCCAGAAAGGGGCACTTGAACAGCCAAGCTTACTGATCCTTCTGCAGTGACCTTCCTAGGAGAGACTGCTGAGCATCGGGACTGGCTCCCAGGGTGGAGATGCTCTCCAGGCCAGGAGGATGCCCAGTGCCAGAGCTCATGAAGAAAGGAGAAGGTCATGCAGTGTTGCAAAGAGGTACAAAACACTGTGCTGTGCTAGCACTATCTTCAGGTTTTACTACAGAGGGGCAGTCAGGATAGCCTCCCTCCTGGCTCAGCATCTACAGCCACTGCCTGTCAGGTGACACAGAGCTGGGAGAACGAAAACAAGTATCCCACACATTCTGTTGGCTGCTTCGCAAGGGATGACCCACATTAGGGCCCCAATGGCTGCTGAGAGTATTTAAACCAATGGAAACGTGATTTTCAACTTGGTTAAATCCATCACCATGTCCTTAAGGACAAAAGAGGATGAGTGGCTGGTTCAAAGCAGTCGTGGATTGCAAACGATGGTGTCAGATCAAATTTAGTCCAAAAGTTATCATAAACCTAAGGTAAACAAAGACTGTTTTCACAAACTCCTTTGTTTACTTAAGACTAAAAAGAAAACTCTCTCCTAATTTCAGCCAGTGCTGAAATGAAAAAGTTAACTAGGAAACAGGAGGAAAAAAAGTTTCATTCACTCTCCCTGCCCTAGACACAGAAAAATTACTCAATTATTAAAATAAATTTTGTCTTAATCATTTGAGGTTATACTCACACACAGCTAGAGATCTGAATGAAGAATTTTTAAATAGGACCCCCAACATAACCAGGTCCTTCTGTATCACCAGCGCTCTATGGGCATGAGAGGGTCTGGTTACCCCATTTACCTACAATTGCAAGTACCTTCAGAGATCTCTGACTAACTGTAGCACAAAAAAACCCTCCCTCTCCTCTTCCCTGTATCCCTCATCTGCACCACTGGGAAGAAGGATGAAGTAAGCACCAAGATGAAGTTGGACCATGCAGAATCCCCCACCATGTACAGCATGTGTGCTTGGCATCCTTCCCTTTTGGTGGCACAGTACTTGGGTGTCCTGAAGAAGCTTTAGGACAGCCATGATTGTCTCTGTTCTCTTCCCAGCCATCATGTCACAAGGATACTGGTAAACCCCAGTTGGCCATAAAACCATAGCCAGAAGGCAAAACAGGTTCTTCAGATGCCCCCTGGGCTCTTGGCTCCCTGGCTTGTCCCTCTAGACATTCTCTAAAGCTCTGCAGAAACCTCTCTCAGACATAGTGAGCTACATCTTGCTACCTATTTTTTTATTTGTATAGCTAGTAATTTCCAGACAGCAAGAGACTGTTCCAGTAAAACTAGGCAGAATCTACTGTTTTCTTACGAAAGATAAACAAAAGGCAAATGTAATAGGATCACTGCTGACCTTCAACAGAAACTCATGTGATCTTGCATATCGTTATTGCAGTAGTTGAAGCAGCCCAGACTGCTTGCTGTAGATCTGACAGATCTGCGGGGGGAGGCAGAATGAAAGAGCTGCTCTGTGCCTTCAGGAGCAATGGTCTAAGTTCAGCCTTGCTGTAACACTGCTCCACTCACCCCAAACTGGAACTGAGCCCTACAGTTTTGAAACTACGCATGGACAGCATGAATAAATCTCATCACTGTGGGTTTCCCGCCATTCCTGCTGAATATCCAGTCCTATTAGTCAATGTCAGGCCCTGGGCAACACAAAAAATTGCAGAAATCCATCCTGGCTGTCACTGGAAATCAAAGGTCAATCTCAAAAACTGAGGGACTCCTTCCAGCCTTGGAAGGCATTCGCATTTCAGGATTACAAAGTGCAATTGTCAAAGCTCTGCATGGTCATGTGAAACAGGAAGGAAGAATAAGACCCCGGACAATGGGACCCCAGAGGAGTGGTGGGGGAATCGGGCTTTTCCCGGGAAGCCTCTTGCCAAAATGTTAAAATAGACTCTATTTACACAATAGATTGGAAAATGTTAACAGCCAGAAATGTGTCAGACAACAGGATTTCAAATTAGAAACATTGGGTGGGTTGTCCCATGAGCGCACTCTGAAATAATTGATGGATTCTCCAAACTGAGCAAAACAAGTGTTTTCTGTAATCACCCTTTTGGTGGAGTTTTTGCCTCTGCTCTCACCATTATGGCCCTCTCCTTTCTATACCCACAATCATCTGCCTCAATCTCATCATATTCTTCTGTCTCTCACTCTGCCTAATCCTACCCCTGCCCAAAGTTTCCTTCTTACTGTTCTCCCACCACATCACAGAATCATAGAATGGCTGAGGTTGGAAGGGACCTCTAAAGATCCAGCCCAACTCCCTGCTAAAGCAGGTTCACCTCAATCAGGTTGCACAGGAACACATCCAGGTGGGTTTGGAAACCTCCAGAGAAGGAGCCTCTACATCCTCCCTGGGCAGCCTGTGCCAGGGCTCCCTCAACTCAACAGCAAAGAAGCTTTTCCTTTAAGTAGAACTTTTTGTGTCTCAGCTTATATCAATTTCCCCTAGTCCTATCATGGAACACTACAAAAAAAGTGCCACCCCATTCCATTGACATACACCTTTTAAATACTTGTAAGTATTAATGAGGTCCCCCCTCAGTCTCCTCCAGGCTGACTCCCAACTGTAGTCACCAACTGCACCCTGCTTTAATTGCACTTGAGTATGAGGCAAAAAGTCAGGCACCTTGGTTTCTGTTCCTGTCCCTTGTCCTCCTCACATAGCCTTTGGGAGGTCACATCATCTCTGTGATCTGTGACCCAAGTCCTCCTCCTGCACACAGCTCACAATGCTCTGAATCCCCCCTGGGTGTCTGTAGGGAGCGAGGTCCCGTAGCCCTCAGTGACATATGCCACGCTCGCCTTGTTAAACATTGAAATGTTTTGAGTGTTAAAAGGGGAAAAGGGGCCCTTTTAAGCATTTCTCGGGGGAACAGATGGCCAGTAGCTGAACTTCTGGAAATCTGTGCAGTTTTAAGTGGGAAACAATGCCCTACAAAACTTTAAATCAGTCCATTGTAGGCTGTGTATTAACCAGTAACAGACACTCAAATCCAAGCTGTCCTTGCTGTTTCAGCAGCCTTCTGGTGGCTGAGCTCAACATACCTGTGAGACTTCCCAGGGCTGCAGAAGACTCTTACTCCCTACTTGTGCAGGAAATCTTGGTGTCAAGTCTCTCTCCCCAGCCAGCTCTATGCTTGGAAGTTTCCACAAAAGTCAAATTTGTCATCACCATTCACTATCTAAGTAAAATCATCAAAGACTTGATGTCTGATGACTCAAATGCTCGGAGCCGAATCTCTGCTTTTAGCAGGTACACACAGAGGTATCTCCTTGGCTCTCCACAGAGAAACACAAAGCAGTGGCTTAAGCACCATTGCTGTTCAGTTTAGATGATATTGCAATGCTGCAAACGTGATTCCCAGTGTGAGGTTCTGCCCTGGTCACACTTGAGTGCTCTCCTGGTAGACCACTTTGCAACAGGCAAAGGTGCCATTAGGCAGAGTGATGGTGCTAAACCTTCTGCCCACGTTGAGAACAAGGACAGTAGCTATGTCCTACAAAACTCTAGGATGTCTAAAACTTAAACATACCAAGTTCTGCTCTAATCTTTACTCCCTGCATGGCATATGTTCAACAGAAAAGGTTTCATCCCACACCTGAAGGTGAGCAGGGTGAAGAGGTCTGTAAGAAGATGTTTGTCTTCACACTTGCATCTGCTGTAAGAGCTACCCAGGTGAGAGAGTCTGAACATTTCTACATGGTTCAAGCTCTGCCCACACTCACCTGGCAATGCTGGGTGGCTTCTGCCTGAAGAGGCAGAAGTACAGAAAGAATGCCAAAGGGAGGAATCAAGAGGTATTTAAGTATTCAAGGGAATTGCCACACTTCTTCCTACAGTGAAGTAGCATCTTGCACTGGTTGTGCAATGCAGGGAAGCACGGGGTCAGGAGAAAAGTCCTATGGTAACAGAAGCAACAAAAAATTCACTCTTCTCCTTTTTGCAGCTCCTTAAAGTATTGTGAATATGTAACCTATAAGAGCTAAACTCCTTTGTTTGCAGTTTCACTTTACTTTCAACATGGGTAATTCGCTGTTTTTCAGAGAAGAAAAGACAGAGTCCATTCTCCTGCATAATCTCTATTTTCTGGATGTGCTGAAGGGGCTGGCTGAACTCCTCCTCCCTCCCACAGACACGGTGCCAAGGATGGCACGGAGCAGTGGGGACAGTTAACAGCCTCTTTCAGCTGCAGCTCCTCTTCCAAGACATAATACCCAGGTGACAGTAGGCAGCTTGCTCTCACCCTGCTCTGAAGCTTTTCAACAGTTCCTCCTTGCTGCCCGCACGGGATCTGCAGACCTAAGTGAATTCCTTTTTCAGCTAGACACACTGTGTTATTTCAGTATAGCACTGTCTAGACAACTGAAAAAGTGTGAACAATTTAATATATTACTTTCCCCTTGCTTTCATGAAAATGGTGGAAGTCTGGAAGATTTCTTTGTGCAGTGCTTGTTTGCTTTTTTTTACCCGTTTGTTTTTATACACACCTATACTTGTAGAGTTGTAAATATTTATACAGAGAGCTTCAAGAACCCATTATTATTTTACTATCAAGATTTCTACAAGATTCAGTAATTTAGCTTTATTCTGTGACTAAAATCATCGCTCTCCTGCCAGACAGAAAGCAGATACTATCCTCTCTCCCCTTGTAAAGCAACTGACATGCCTCAGAAACAAGCAGCAGCAGTTATTAAATGCAAGAGAACCATCCCTTTCACCCCACTGAACTCCATCCAGCCTCAACCTTGCCTAAAACTGAAAACAAAAAAGATGACACTGCAAAATGTCTTACATAAATTTTGCTCTCCCAGGAGCCTCCACAGCCAATCCAAAGGGTCAAAGTACTTAAAGAAACCAGATTCTTATGGGATTTCCAGCTCTACACTTCCAGATCTCAGTGATTACACAGAAGGCAGCCAGCATCACCGTTGACAGGTCTCACCACTGCAGCATTTAAACCTCCAACCTGTATAGATGCCTAAGCCACTCGCAGGAATCTTCCAACATTTTCCAGTTAAATCTGGGTAGAGAAAAGTCAGCCAGTAGCAATGGCATGAAAACAACTCTAATCTATTCAACTTGTAGTAATTCGTTCTCCTGTTTGTTTTTAAAGAACATTTTCTAGCATTTTCCCCACTAAATACTGAAGATAAACATAACTTCTTGGTGTCTGCGTGAAGATAAGTGAGGAAACCCGTGTGCATTCCCAAGCCTTGAAGCCACCAGCAAACCAGTGGAAAACCAGCAAACCACCAGCAAGCCAACGTGAAACCTGGCTCAGTGCTGGCTGGCTGGGGACACACTAGTTCAGCACATGCCACTCCAAGGAACATATAAGGTGGAACAAGGAATTTTTCCGTCAACACTTGGCAGAACATTATCTAGAGTGAAGACAATAAATACAGAACAAATGAAGTTCTCCCTCTCCACTGGAATGACAGAGGTGTTTGTGGGAGGCTGGTGTGCCTCACGCTGTGATGCGAGGGCTCCCAGGGATGCACACGGAGAGCAATGGGCAGAGGTGCTGCTACCATGGGGGATGCTTTTCTCCTCTGTATCCATGTCAACTCCGGGACAAGGAGAGCTCCAAAAGTTTATGCTTCCTGCTGACATTTCTGCTTCTCCCTGTTTCTGTCAGGGCCAAGAACAACAGGAGAGTGGGCTCTCCACCAGCCCCTCCTCTCTTGGTACTGGACATGCCAAGCAGCACAAAGAGCAGGGGCTGAGGAATGCACTTGAGTTACTGAAGCAAATGTTTTCTGATGCCCTGGATGTTCTATGTTAAGCTCAGACCACACTGCACTTACTTAGCTTGCATGTTACCCAAACTAGTCCAGCAGAGCCTAATCCTGATGAATCGCTGGGTAGCTATTAAAATTGTTTTCCTTGAACAGCTAAATGGAAATGTGAGGGCTTGACACTTGAGCTAGCATTTAAAATAGGCTTCAGGTAATCAAAACATCACATCAGAGAGCACTGAGGGGTTTGGAGGATTCCATTCAGCTTTGAACCTTTAGTTCATGATAACAAACAATTCCCAGCCCCAACAAATGAAACTAGCCCTGGCTCTTTATGGAGACTAGCTGGATCTGATTACACAGCTTCACACTAGCTGTTTACGCCTTTCTGGCCAGCAGTGTATCTTGTGCAACCTAATGCCATCTGTCCATCATTCTGTCACATCACCTCGGGATGCCATTTGGGATGAAACACATCAGTGGTCATCTCTGACTGCACATATCTGAAATATCAGCATCCAGGATCACTTCCCAGCTGGCCAGTAAACACCAGTTTAGAGCAACAAACAGCACAAAGGCAATTCCAGTACCTACAAAATATTTTCCTATCTACATGGCCAGGATGCCAGCCATTATCTGAGAATGCCTGGTAAATGTGGTATTTTGTGTAACTGATACAGGGTAGCTGTTAACTGTCATACACAAGCAGCACAGACACACAGCAGGGATAAGGGATAAGCAGGTAAAATGCATGAAATTTTTCTGCTGTGCAGAAATTATTCAGCATGAAGAAGGAGCCATCTTGAGGATGGAGAGCCCATGGGTCCTGCATGCTGCTCTTGTTCCCAACCACTCTGATACTGGCATATGTGAAGACAAAGCCCACAAAGATGGAGCCCCCGACCATAAGAAGTGAGAGGATAAATGGAGGCATGGTGGCCTCAGAGAAGCTGGTTTTCTGAGCGTGGCAGAGCTGTGTTGCCCCCCAGGCAGAGCTTCTGCCCAAGCCCCACTCAGCTCCAGTAAGCTAAGAGGTCACCAGAGCCATGTGCCTCTGCATGCTTCTGTCCAGAAACACTACCAGCAGAAAAACCTGGCTTACTACATCTAAGTAGATGAATATTTCATAAAGAACAGAAACACCATCTGGGCATTTCAAGCTAGTAAACTGGACTGTATATTCATGTGCATCAGTCTCACTGATCTGGTTTCCTGCACAGGCTTAAAGCAAGCTATAAATGATTCTCCTTCCAAGTCTACATTAAAAATAGAAAAAGGAAGAAGAAACCATATTCTGAGCTCAGCCAACGATGTGCACACTTCACTAATTGCAGCTATTCTGAAAAAACACTATGGTGGGCTCAACCTGGCTGCAGAGATCAGCAGATTAGCAGCGCTCCTTTGTGACAGCCCTGTGTGGCTGCGGAGAGGACAAACATGTGAAACACTCTCCAAACTGGACAAGGGGGAAGGCTTGCTTCCATAACCATAGCCATGTAAAACAATATGGTACAAAGTCTGGTCCCTGCTAAGTCTGTTAGTCTAGTTCTATAAAAACTAATAACACCAATTCTCAGTGCTCAGAACATGGATATTTCAGACAACCTGCTGTTGTGTAATATGAGCGGAGCAGCAGCAGTGCAAGGGCTGCACAACAGGTAATCCAGGAGCTAACTGAGCAAAGATATAAGAGCTCCAGGAAGAATGTCAATACCAAATGAGAGCTGTGAGTCAGACTTCACCTAGAGACCAAATACAATGCACAGATGCATTAAAGGCTTCTAATTTCTCCTAATTTAACCTTCATTGTCTGCACTAGGACAATTTGTGCCAGCTAAGGGTGTTCTGGATGCCCAGGAGGAGTAAGGCTCAAACACTGCCCAATTCAGAGGCTACACAACGTGTCCCATTAATTTACAAAGTATTGTGGAGAGGCCTGCGGTATCCAGTGACAGCCATGGAGATGGAGCTCCTGTCTTTCCAGCAGTGAGTGGTATGATACACCTGATGCCCAAAAGTCACAGCAGCTCCCTCAAGATAAGCCACAGGTCAGCCACAGCAAGGGAAGGAAGGTTTTTTTCAGCTCTCCCTTCTCTGATTACTCATGGGTGCTACTACAGCCCCTTGAGGGACATACTGAGTGCCCATATCCAGCATGGCAGCTCCCCAGGTGGTAGCAGAGCCATCGGACATGCAGCCCAAGGCTTCTGCTTCGTGGCTGGGAGGAGAGCACAGAGCAAGCCAAGCGCAGGGCCTGATGTTCAATGTGACTTGACAGGTCTCACCGAGGTCTGCACGCAGAGGAAAAGCCTGGGGCCCTCAAGGCTCGACTCTGCCCAGCCCCAGCACACCCAGGGCATGTGGGATTCAGCATTTGGATCATCTCATAGCAGGCTGGCAGGGGCCCAACAGCGCGAGCATCAGCACATCTGCGAGAGCGCAGGGCTGGCTCACAATGCACTTTTACCCTTAGTGTGGGAGTGGGAGGGGAGGATGCACACACAGGGGACAGTTCTTCATTTGTCACCCCTGGGCTTAGGCTGTTTCTTTCTTTGCAATCACCTAAAGGTGAGGAGGAGTTGAAAAACATTACACTGACAGCACTGTCAGAGCTGCGGATATAGAGCCTTCCGCTCCACGCCAAGCAAGCCCTCTGGAATGGTTTGGACACAATAGGTAAACAGTGTCGGGCTTGCTCAGCAGGGAGACATTTGTATTTAGATGTTATAGATAAGTGGTGCATATTTGAGACATCTGAAAGTTATTATTCCAGGCAGTTTCTAAACAGAGAATCACAGTTGCATAGCCCCTTAACTCCGAGTTGACAAGCGGGATAATGATTTAAATTATTGTTAAACATAGGCTCTGTTTTAAGTGGATGGAATTCAACATCATGGTAGGTTTGAGGGAAAGGGGGTGCATTGCAAAACACAACATTTCCAATTGCTGGAGCTCTGATCCATGGGAGCTTCTCTGCTAACACCAAGCGTCACAATTCACACTATGAAAATGGCAGCTGCAGAGATCCTCAAAAGGCAACATCATTCGGCTATCTCCTGGATCATTACCACTCCTAATTGCAACAATTTTGATTAAGAGAAATGCCTTTTTGAAAGCAAAACATAAAAAGTTTTCACAGACTGTAAAACAGAGTTCAGCAGTGAATCATCATTATTTTTTATAATGCTTTTGACTTATAAGTGATTTATGCTTCCTTGAGTTCAATAAGGTTATGTTTATTATGCTATCAGTCTGTTTTTAACAAAGAGTATACTGATTTGTTCTTCATTACAAGTCATTTGAAGCATAACTGTTAGGTTGTACTAAATCAGAGCAAGGAGTTTGTTTTCCCAAGTTTTAACATTTGGCTGGTACCCCTGTGCTCAGCTCCCCTGAGGCACACCCAGCAGACACCGCTGTCAAAGAAGGGGGTTTGCCCCCACCATCAGCTGCTTTCTGACATGCCAAAGGTTAAGTGTGACAACACACACTGGCTCCACACTGCAGCCTTTATGCAGGCAAAGCCCCAGCAAAAACAAACCCGTCTCTTTTGTGGGAAAGATAAAAGGAAGGAAGAATTAATTTCTTGCTTATTCAGCATCTGATTGTCTCTCTGTGTCATGAGTGAACTCCTAGGCGATATCTCTAGCCTACAGCGTCCTCATTACCCAAATGGGTAATTCACAATAATGGAGGCGAGAGCATCTCATCTCTGCTTTGAGCATGAAGATGCAACTGGGCCTAAAAAACAGGCAATCGCACCTTGCCACTTGAGGGAAATTACATGGCTGATTAATAATGGATTAGCCTTGCAAAGGCCACCCATTCTGCTCAGTAAGCCAGCATCCTGTCCTAGTTATCCTCACTAATAATACCTACAATTGTTTGGAAATATTAGGGGAAATTGAGTTCACTCACCTAATAACTGTTGTGTCTAGCAGGGTAGAAGCATCACAGTGCAGCCTGTGGCGTGTGCAACACAATGTAAAACCACATCATGACACAGTAACTCTGCCAGAAACACACTCGCAAGGCTCTGCTGCTGGACCAACAGCTTGGCTTGCCCACCTTAGCATGAGTCCAATAACTCAGAGTTGAAACCCACAGTCCCTGTCAGGAAGAAAATCGGTTATCTCCATCCTGCACAAAGCGGGCACTTGTGTGATTTGTCTAAAGAAGATGAGAAATCTGAGCCTGAATCGGCAGCTGAGTCCTTTACCACTAAAATTAAGGATGGCTTTCTGTCCCTTCCTGTTAACCATTAGTTAATGATGCACTCACACCAGTGCATAAAGGCTTTTCCCTGCAGGCAGTGCTTGGTTGCTTTTCCTGCACAATTAAACCCTAATAAATATTCTTCCCTCATAAAAATAATGGATCAACCTCTGTCTGGGCAATTTTTTTCTCTTCTCATGTGAAAAAAAAAACCAAAACACCATAACAAAACAAACAAACAAACATAAACCCCAAAACTCCTACTGCTTGGTAGGAAACAAGCAAGCAAAATCCTCAGGTGGGTATTAAAGCTACTACTACCCTACTTGAAGAACCCAAGAGAATCACGAAAAGAAACTGCAGCAATCAACACAAAATACAGAAGGAATTCTTTAGTCCTCAAGCTGGACATTGAATTTGTGCAGTGCCAACCCTCCCTGGGGCAGGCTCAGGAATTCTGTTTGCCTCTTGTGACCTGCAAGAAGCAATACCTGTTCCTTCCTGCAGCCCTCTGCTGCTGCTCAGTCAACAGCATGTCCTCCAGAATAAAGAGGGGCAATGGTGAGGGGAAGCAGGATTTCCTCCTGTGTTTGCTTCCAAAGGCAGATGCTCTGTGTAAGGAAAAGAAAGCCTTCTTGTGCCTCCAAACCCCTCCCAGCCACAGCACAGCTCAACGTGCAAGAACAGACTGATGGAACTCCACTCTTTCAATAAGCCAACACAGTCCTGGCCTCTAGACATAAAATTTGAGAGACAAACACATATTAGAGAGAATAAATGAATAAGAGCCTCAAAGAGAGTATTTCCTACCCATTTTTCATTCTAGTGTACTTTTAGCAACTCTGGATATGCTACTCATTTAACCAGTTGAACTCAAAAGGATTCAAAACCTATCTGAAATCTTTCAAGACAGTCCATTTGGCAGATGATCTCAGCACAATATAGCCAGTTTGAAAACCCATTGTTACTATATTCTCATGTCCTGGCACAAGCTGATAAAGCCACTGTGTTCCCTCCCCACCTATGACTCAAGATTTCTTAGTTTTTAGAGAAATAAATCCTGCTCATTTCTCTAGTCATCTTCATGTTGTAAAGCCAATGTGGATTCAACTACCTGACGATGGGAAACTGCAACACTAAAATTGGTCTGGGATACTCTTTGGTGTCACCTTTTCAACCTGTGGCATCAAATGCCAGAATAACAGACAGGTCTCCAAACAAAATCACTGCAGCTTTGACTGCTCAGCTGCACTGCAGTCAGAAAAAGGATATTAAATAAAGAGACAGGGTTGCAATCAGTCTTTCTGAGGAAATAATAACCTGGGAAATTCTGACTCATGCTGATTTGTGATCAAGGACTGTGACTGAGATACCAAAAAAAGGAATTGAATCAGATTTTCATGGCTGTGTCAGAATGTATTAATTCTCATCATATAACTGGAAAAGATTTAACATCACAGAAGCATTTTTAGAATGACAGCAGGATATGGAGGCTGTGGTAAAGAAGAAAACATGATTATCAGACTGAAGAAACTGACAGTGAGGAAAGATAAAAAATAACTAAATATACCGTAAAATAATATAGCTTGGTCACATAGATGCCAATAAGAACATTCTGAGGGAGGGGCAGCAGCTGTAAGCATCTGGGACTGTTGACTGAGAATATGGCCTTGACAATGCTTATGCCAGAATTAGCCAACAGCGACACAACTCCAGGAGTCATGGCTAAGTTATCTGTGGGTCTACTCACAACAGATTGAGAAGCTCCTGTCGTTCACTGCTGTTTTTTACCCTTCTACTGAAGCCAGAAAGAGATGGTTGCCCAGCTTTCTCTAGTGGCTGCCATTTACCCCCGTGAGGGTCTCAGAGAGAGGCTAAGATTTTTCTCTTTTTTTCCCTCACTCTTGTGGTTGCCAATAAAACTCAAAGTAAATCCAGTGTCAGCTGAGCTCATTCCAAACCTAGCTAAACCAAAGTCAGGCTCTTCCAATTCTAAATGCTTACTCACAGAAATTATTCAGATTAGCATAACTAGTCCTTTTGAAAGCCATGTTTTCAATTAATTTTAATTCATTTTCTAGGTTCTCCATTGTAACTAAACTCTCTACAGGAAAATACTGCACTCAATACATATCTTAAAGAGGATTGGTTTGTTTGTTTTTTCCTCGGACAAGCAAGCTAGAGATGCTACTAAGTGGAAGATTAGACTCTAAAGCGCAACTCAATAGTCAGGAGCTTATCTGGTAGCAAATTCCACACACAGACTGTGAAGCATGAAATGCTCACTGCAAAGCATTGACAAACAAAAGAGTGTCTCCTCTCTCCTCACACAGCCTGCTCACCTTCATCCAAAACACTTCTGTGATGTTTGTTATCTGCAGAAGACATATAATAAATTAACTATATGATGAAAAGAGTCATCACAAAAAGAGGAATGAGTGTTACCAAGAGCAGAACAAAAAGCCACCAATCTAACTCAGGATGTAAGAAACACATCTGACTCAAGTATTTCCCCATGTGTCATTTTTCTCCTGTGTCGTCATGATCCTTTTGTTAGAAAGAGTGTGGGTAGTATGTAATTGACCTGATAAAAGAGTTCACTTATCTTCAAAGAACACTCCAGGCATCCATAGTGACCCATGCAAAACAGTTCAAGCACACCTAACACTCTGGACTGCCCAGATAAAGGAGAAAAAAAAATCCAAAAAGGAAACCAAAGCCTTTGGATTGTGATTTACCAACACAAAGTCAAACTGAGCTGTGTAGATTGAACCTTGTTTGAGTGAAGAAACCAGGCAAGAAAGGGATGGTAACATGGTCATTGTGTTGTTCTTGCCCTCCCCATCAATACAACCTGATCTCTTTGCCAAACCTGTCCTCCTTCCATTGTGTCCACAAAACAGTTCAACTTATTTCCATGCTTTCATTTTCCTGCTGCTGTCATGCTTCTGGTCCCCTTCTTAATCCCTCCAGCAGAGAAATTGGCCATGTTTTGCAAGACAAGCAAGCATTGCTTGGAGACAATCTCTCTACCTCCCCTCCAAATTCATCAGCACGCTCCAGCCTCTCCTGCTCATGCTCATCTCTCTCCTTCCCCATCTCCTTCTAAAGAGTCTTTGCTTCTCAGAAAAACCATTAAGCACAGAGCCTAATCTCTGCATAACCATTGATTACTGATTAACCAGAGACCACTGTTTTTGACCTAGCAAGCCCTGCACAGAACCCAGTAACAAAGCAGATGGCAAAGAAAATGATCTAGCAAAGCACTTAAGCACAAGGCTATCTTTAGGAATGTGAATTAACATACTTACTCAAGCATATACCTGATTTCTGGCATAACAAACACAACTACATATGCATAAGATATGGATAACTAGTTAACCATCCTGTTGAATTCAGGTCCTGCAGCCTACCTAGTCAACTTTTCCGAGCAACTAAGAATGGGTAATTTGTACAGTTGGAAAACAGACACCTATAAAAAATAGCATTTTACTTTGCATTTAAACTTTACCTCTGTCAGCTTTCATCCCTTAGACTGCCAACATAGAGTACCCTCTGCCTCACCATTAGGTTGTTACTTTGACTATTTGGAACTTATCTGGTTTCTATGGAGCATTTGTCTTTCAGGTCTTGCATCCAGAACTGAAGCACTAGAAATTATCATAGAAATAGTCATAACAGTGATTATAGCCTAAGACCAAATTATTTATGTATTTCTTTTGAGTGAGCCAATTAGACTGAGTTGAAATTGCCAGTCCCTGCACCTTCACAGTGAAATTATCCATCAGTTCCTTTTTTTTCCAACTGTTTCTAGCACTGACCTTCAGCATGAGGCCAATTTCCTTCCACCTGGCCAAGTAGCATTACAGTCAAGATCTGCAGACTCTACAGTGTCAGGAACGAAGCAATAGAAGTGTGTTCTGACAAATGCAGGCAACCTCAAGGCTCACCTCCAACAAAGGTGTCCTCCAGTGTCTGGAGTCATTGAATCAGATCAGATAGAACCAACCAGGCCTAGAAACAGGAGCAGTCTAGTGTTTTTTGTCAAAAAGATGCTATCACACAAGCCATGCTGGGATAACAAAGCAGTCTGCTGATGCCTGTGATGCACAGGAGAGCAATGGCTGCTGCCTACAGACACCAAAGAGGCAAATCAAAGAAAATCAACCAGGGCAACACAACTGCAGAATGTGGAAGAAATTCAAATGTCTACAGAAACATACTGAACAAGTTGTCATGAGTCTGCCAGCCACTTATGTAGCTCTGAGGTGCTGAGGTCCTCCAGACTCAGGTGTGCAGAGAAAGAGGGAACGTACTACATTAAAGATTGTGGAGGCTTTAAATCCTTCCATGCAAGTGGTGCAGTATTTATTGGCATAGTACCAGCATGGGAATAGGATTATTGGATTCCAAAGGCTTTTTCCCTGGAGTGGTCTTTATCCTCTTAAAAGAAGATAGAGCAATTAAACTTTTTCCCCCCACCTCCGCTGAAGAGAATTAATTGTCTAAGAAGGGTCACACTGGTGGCCAGATCCATCACAAGAGATTTTCATCTTCTTAATCACACCAGCCATAGCCAGTGGCACAAAATTTGATTCAGTGGCCAGTAATCTGATTTATCAATCTTTTAGCTACAAACCAAAAATTTGCCAATCCCAAATAAGTTTCATTTTTAAATGTAGTAAGAGCAGATGGAAGGGAAATTTCTTTTAAAATATTTCTGTAAAGGCCTTTAACATCAAAATGATGCTAATGCATGAGAACCAAAACTTGTTAACTGATTGGACATACTGTTTTAGCCTATATACATGGAAGCGGCTTGCAAAGTTCTGCCAACAGTACCCTGCTATAATGCCCATGATAGTAGGAAGCAGCACTTGCTTAGCACAAGTCAGTACAAGGGCTATTTTCATCAAACTCCACAACATAGTGAAAAACATATAACACTGTCAGAAGAACATATTATGAAAATGGTATGAGGAGAGTAGGACAGAAGGCGGCAAAGGTTCAGACTTTCTTAAATGTCTGAGCAGGAGAGAGGAGTCCAGTATCTCACTGAGCACAGCACTTTGCAGGATCAGCTGCAGAGTCTGCATCAAAATTGAGAGTTGATTCAACACATGTACTTTATCTTCAAGAACAGAACAGAAGCAGTAGCTCTGCATGACTAAAGATGAAAAGCAGGAGAAAATAACACTTGCACTTGCAGAATTTTTTCCAAGGAGGACCTAGAGATGCTGGATTGGACACTTCAGTGATGCAGTGTGCATGTCCTGAGTTAAGGCTAGGACTAGGAACAAGACTGCAGCAAGTTGAGGGCAGAAGAGTGGTGCAACAGCGAGGGTCTGATGGGCCTCAGTCTTTGCCTCCAGCATGGGGGTGAGGCAGATTTGCAGGGAAGAGCGCACACACACACACACACACACACTGGGCAGCACACGGATCCCTCCTTCATGCATGTTCCCATTCTCCCCTACTTCCAAGCACCTTCTGCCTGCCCTGGAAGCACCACTGAAAATTTTACTTTCAAGAAATTCTTTCATTGGACTCAATACAGACTCAACACATCCACTGTCTAGACAACCCCAAAGTTGCACTGTATTGTTTGTACAGACACACAGTCATATGAATTCCATTTCATACACATCAGAAGACAGTCGCATACAGCTGATGAATAGAGAGGCTCTTTCTGCCTATGAAATCCCAACTAATTAAAATCTTTGACAAACAAAAAGCAGGTCATTCTAGCCCCTGTATTAGCATCATGATTTAGTGTGATGTGTCGAAGGCCAGTTACTGGCAGTAGGTTATCAGGCCCACTCCTACACATCACATAGGGACAGTAACTTCTTAATGCAAGAATGCACCACAATTTAGCAGCAGTTATATGGATAGCAGGGTCTGGTGAGAGTTTAACAATGTGGCAGGCAGCACTGCATACCTGGCTGAGCATTGCTGCACTCGTCCATCAGTGCTGGCAGAGCAGCTTCCAGTGGGCGCAGATCTGAGTCACTAAACAAAAAGATCTTCTGAATGTGCATAAGCAGATGATACCACCTCTATTTTTGCCATCTTTCAGACACTTATTAACAGTTACAGCTACACAAATCTCAAGAGGCTAACTTCTGGCCTGGACACAAGTACATGGAAGGAGAGGTCCTAGCTTGAATCAGCACAAGTTTCGTAAGTCAATGTTTTGTTTTCATTTTGCTTTCATTGGGACAAGCCAGGCAAGGTCTGGAGGAGCTTCTGCTGCTCAGTGTTTGGCCAAAGAGAAGTGATGAATGAAAAGAAACCTGGAGCTAGATTCTACTCACGGTGTAAAACAAAGCAATTCCACAAGTGGCTGCAAGTTTAGGCTGGTAAAACTGAGATTGGAGTTGGGTAAAGATTTAGGTAAAGATTTCAACTGATCCAAATAACAGTTCTGCTCATACATCTGAGGGAAAAAAGCAACAAGAAGAAAAAAAAGGAGACTTTGGAGTCCAAAGCAATCTCATTTTTAGCTCTGTTGCTGATATGGTTGGAAAAGTCAATTTAATTTTAGGAAAGGTGTCAAACTTTTTTAATAACCCAGACACCTATAGGGATAACAAAGTCATATCCTCTGTACGGTAAATTGCATATTCAGCAGCTGTGATGCCAATTAGATGCTGAAGTGACAAAGTGCTATCTCACGCCAGCAGAGACATACTGTATGGAGCCAGTGTTTAGTTTTAGCATATAAGCAATGTTTAGCTATCATCTGTCATATGGGCTTAGAGGAAAGGGCCTCCACAGCTGGAACAGCTGGAATTGTAAGATTAGCACAGTAAATTGTTATACTTTTACCAGATCATCTACTCAAGTCATATGCAGAACTTACCTCCAGCTCCAATTGTCTTAACACCAGAGTAAATGCACTCTTTTTGTCAAGCTATAGCTTTGTAAATGAAGAGGAATTAGCTTTTAGCATTAGAGCCCAAGGTTTGTATAGTTTAACTCGTTTTGCAGAAAGGTATTAAGAAAGATTAATTCCCTGTACCAATATATTCTCTCCACCTCTCTTTTTTAAAATACATTTAACAGAATTACAATAGGAACCACATCAGACAAACTAAGGAAAATACAATTATATGTGGCACTAAGCATCAGTTAAGAGAATGCATTGTTTTAGAACACTGTGTAGATAGCCTAATGATTTAAATCAAAATGCCAAAATCTTTGCTAATATAAGGAACTCTGAAACGTTTCTCAAAACAATACACTGCTCCACTGTATGTTATTACTCTCTAAGGCCCCATCTATACTAGAAGCTTCTGTAACTAACTATAGTTGTATAATAAATTTAGTATATGTTCAATTATTCCAGTAGATTATAACTCTAGTAAAAGTAAAGGAAGGTCAAAGCCCTTTTAATTGGAACCACTGTTTCCATACTACAGGTTCTACACTTCTGCTAAAAAAATAACACCACTTTGTAAAGGCAAGATAAACTTCCTAGTGTAAACCAGCAATATTTTCCTCCTTAAAGCAACAGCCAAATGCAAAGAAAAGGGGAAAGAAAAAAAAAAAAGCCACTACTCTGGCTTACTTGCTTGAAAGTTCTGCATCCAGCAGCCTTATAAACAGACAGACCTTCAAGCACAAGGAGCTGCCTGTGGACTACCTCTCAGGTACCTATTGCATCTGGAAAAATACATCCTTCCAGAGATTAATTAAAATGGCAAGAGATAGGTCATTTCTTAAACAGCTTTCACATTTTTAGCCATGTTAGAGAGCTTCCTGCAGCTGCCATAGAGACAACAGTTACAGACAATAAAACTTTATGAGCAGTTTAAATTCTCTCTCTCCTTAGGAGATGTGAAAAAACAATGACAACTGACTGTTTGCAGGTCGTGCATATCTTGCCTTCATTAAGTAGGACTCTGTTTAAACACTTATTATTCTTTTCCATCAGATAGTCACAGACTTCCACGGAGAGGGTAAATAGTTTACAGCTTCCACTTTCAACAATACACTATAAAAATACACCGTAGTCATATTTGATTATCCAGTCTTGCTTAGTGCAAAGCACTCTTCAGCAGATCAGACTGCTTATTTGCTTGTGTCAGAATAAGCAACAGAAAGGGATTCCTGTGGGCAATGGAAAACAAGTTTTGCACTTGGAAAATAAAATAGTAATAACCACATGGTAAAACTGCAGATGTATGCAATAAATTAGATTTATCATCAGTCTTATACCATTCACATTTTAAATTTGCCCATAAATCCACCTCATTCGAAGTTTATTTAATGTTTCTTCTAAAGGTGCCCTGGAGCTAGAGGTTCAATTTAAGAACTGACAGGAATGAAGAAAGAAAAATATGTTTCCTTCTTTCCAGACAAAATGTGCAACTCCCTTGTCAAAGATAGACCAGCTAGATTCCCAAGATGGGTACATTTCCATACATGATCAGTTCACATTTTGGCTTTTGTTACTTTTCAAACATTCTGACGCAACAAGAAGCTAGGAAGGGAGTTTGGAGAAAGATTTCCCATAATACAATATACAGCACTGCCAGTTAATTCTACAATGTATTTATGACCACAGTGTATTTTTATGCTCTTTTTACTTTGGGTAAATTTCATACATGCACATTTAACACATGCATTTTAAATGTTTCCAGTTTGCAAGGTCTTCACATGTTTTATATTTACAGGTGGTGGTGAAGCTTTGCTTTAAACAGGTGCTTCTCAGTGTGCCAATCAAATTAAGTCGTCCTTGATTTTCCAAGTCCATCTCAGTAAAGGCAAAGGCTACTTTGAACTACAGTATGAATTAAAATACAGATGGAGAGGCGATGAGCATGAACAGAGCAACAAACAGCAAAGGGATTTGACCATATTAGTAACGAATGGGACTAAGGAAGACGAATTGACTGTTCCTCTCATTACCCCACTGGAAATACAGACTGGGTAGATGGGTATGGGAATGCAAACCTATGCCACAATGTCACTGCCCAGGTAAAGTTGGAATGTCCCTTGCTCTAAAGGTACAGGAAAATCCTGAAAACACAGATTATGCTTTAATGTCCACACCACTGAGGAAAGGTGACACCCTTGGTGTCCTGCAGTGACTCCGCAGGAAGTGTATATGAACATTTCTTTAGTTTATGCCAGGCTCACAAGCCAAGTGCTTAGAAAGAAGCAGGCTAATGTGAGCCAACAGCATTTGGTTCCCATGAGCTGCCATCCTTCCTCCAGGGCTATGAAGACCCCAGAATTTAAACAGCTGGTCCTTTCCTTTCCCTTTTTCCGATGCTTTATTATAGCAGTGAGGCAGCAGATTGCTTATATTCCTTTTTTCTCGGACTCTTTTTAAAGTGTGAATGAGCATGTGTGTATGTTGAAGTGATAACATAAGGCTAAGCCACATTTCTAGTAAATATTACTTTAAATTATCCTGGAATGCAAAAGTGCACTTGTGCAAAACTAGCTGCCCAAAAAGGGAAGCTGAGCTGTAAACCATCCTGCCTGCAAGATGAGCTTGTTGGCAAGAGAGTCACTGTATAAGGGCATGTTTACAGGTCACATAAGCCTGCATCTACGCTGAAACTCATGCCCTAAAACAAACAAGATGCATGCACTTGATTGCAACAACCTCCCCTATGTGAATCTTTACATTGTGGCAGGAAGCCAGCTGAGACCTTGTGGTCAGAAGAGATCAGATTCCTGGGTGAATTTAAGCCTTTTCACCCCTGTTGTAAGAGGTGAGGAGAGCCTGAGCTAGGCAACAAGGCTGAGGTCATCCCTGAATCACAGTGACACTGCTGTATAACCTCTGGCAAATCATTTCACTCTCCCGGGCTTTGAGCTTCCTTTTGTTTAAATGTCTCTTTATCAAAACTGTAAGACAGGAAGAGTGTCACTCAACTTGGCTACTGCCCTGCTTTACTAGGTCCATTTTTTGGGCTGGAACACTACTGTAATGCAGGTAAGTGAAATAAACATGTGAAGCTTTGGAAGTTGTGGCAAATGCACACTGTGTGTTTCCTTGCAGGGCCAGGATCTTGCAGTGATGTACGTCTAATGCTGCTGCACATCTTTCCTTCAGGCAAGTCTGATTTTGGGAGTGAAGTTACGTTACTGGGAGTGGGAAGGGAACAATTCTGCAATGAACAGAAAGACAGCCACCAGAAATGGTAAAATTGGTCAGATTCTTGGGTGAAATACTCATAAAAGCAAATGGAGGCAGTGCAGAGGTGCAGTATGACCCTGCAACTCTATAGTCATTGGGAAAACCTGAGGCTGAAGAACAAAGAACATGTTCAGGATCGGGAAGCAGAGGGAACAGATCCCTGAACTGAAATCTGAAATACCAGGCTCGTCTTTTCAACATACCACTCCAGCATCCCCAGCCTCCATTGGATGCCCTGCATGCCATACCAAGCTGAATTCAACCATATGTTTGTAGCTAAGCTATGAAATCCATTTGTCAAGTCCCAGGAGTTTTTGGCAAGTTGTCCTGTACTATATGTGTGGTCTGTTACGCTAAAACAAGCATGCAGAGCATTGCACTGGGTAAGTCTATAGGATCCAGAGGCAACACGGCCAACAATTTTCCTGCTCTGACTTTTAGTGCTGTGTAATAATGAATGGAGATAGAGAGGACTCAAGTCAAAGAGGTTTCGGCACAGTTGCTAGGCTTAAAGCCCGCTGAAGGCTGCTGGAACGAGCTACAAATACGTATCTGAGCTCCACGCCAACTGTGTAAACTCAGAAGCTGTCTGCTTCATTCAGGGACTTCATACCCACCAGAGAGTCTGGAGCCTGTTAGACTAGAGGCAAGTCAGTGGGTGGCAAGAGTCACATCTTCCTTGTGAAAAGAGATGTGGAAGATGCTGGGACAACACAGGGGTGGATGACAGACAGGAAATTATTTCTTCGGTGTTTTGAAAGGAAACACAAAATCCAGAGTTATGGGCCCTCATTAATCAGGCAGAGGAGTCCCAGGTGCCAAGTCTCACAAGAACGGACAGAGGACTTGGAGTAATTTGTAAGTTCTTCCTAACTGAACCTTTAGCGTGACATTTGCCCAAATTCTAGATCTCAATTCAAATATCCCCACATTGGCCTATGAACAGTTGCCTAATGGCTCTGATTCAAGTTGATTCACAACAAATGATAAATCTTTCTGCTCCTAAAAGAAAGCAAAAAGCTGACGAGAAATTCTCTAATTCCTCTGTCTTGTGCAATCTCAGGCTGGTAGTTTTTGCAGAAAGAAGAGGTCATTCTTATTTCTTTATCTCCTGAACATACCTGCCTCTTCCCTACTGTGTAGGTTGCTACAGGCAGTTCTGCCACCATACTTCTGAATACAGCAATCAGTGCAGAAAGGAGGCAGAACTGTCAGAAAGAGGCTTCCTTTAAAGTTTTGAATGTATAGCATGAGGATGTCATTTTAACAGAGATCATCAGGCTGCATGACAGGAAACAAACTATCTCTGAGTCTAGCAGAAGTATCTCATCTTTAGAAGGAACTTCAGCTCTTGAAGGTTAGCAAGTACCGTCTAACCTTTTCCACAGTGAAAACAAGATGCACAAAACTAACCGTTCTATGGAGAGGTGCTGTGATTTGTCCCCCAGTGACAATGCAAAGCCAATTCCAAGGCTGCAGTCACCTCTGGTCTCACAGCAACCTAGATGCCCCTTAGGCTGAGTCATAGAATCATAGAATCATTTTGGTTTGAAAAGACCTTTGAAGATCATCAAGTCCAGCCACTGACCTCACACTGCCAAGCCCATCCCTAACCCATGTCCCTCAGCACCTCATCTACACAGCTTTTAAATATTTCCAGGGATGATGACTCTACCACCTCCCTGGGCAGTGAAAAAGTTTTTCCTAATGTCCAATCTAAACCTCGCCTGGTGCAACTGGAGGCCATTTCCTTTTGTCTTATCATTCATTACTGAGGAGACGAGACCAACCCCCCACCTCACTAAACTTCTTCTCAGGTAGTTTTGAGAGGGATCATGTCTCCTCTCAGGCTCCTCTTCTCCAAGCTAAACACCCCAGTTCCCTCAGCTGCTCCTCATAAGACTTGTTCTCCAGATCTTTCACCAGCTTTATTTGGTATATGCCACACTCCAGACTGTATTCTGGATAGAGCAACACTTCCGAGCAGAAATCCACGTATGTACAGATGGCTTCCAGTGCTATACAGCAGCAGTTGTTTCCCACCTCCCACTCATGTTATATTTATGTGCAAAGTTTCAAACACCCATGGATCCAGGCCGGGGTCATGAGATGCTCTGAGGAGGAACAATGGCTGCTCCCAAGAACCTGTTCCAGTGTGATGAATGGGACAGACAGCCTCAGGCAGGCCTTTGCCTAGGGACAGCTAAACATCCCCCCATGCATGTTTAGGTACTCACCTAAGAGCTGCACTCCACGGGTGAGTCCGTAGACATCAATTAAAGCCCAGAGGGGCTCTGCTGTCCTCACCCCGCTGAAGAAGAGCATCGCACCAGAGTCGTTCACCCGATAGAAAACCCGTCCCTTCTTGTCCACCCAGAAGGCTATGATGTTTCCCTCGTTGGCAAACTCTTCCGGCAGGGCCTTGGCCCAAAAACCACTTTGTGAAACCAAGTCAGGGCATGCGTACTTGGGCAGAGTGTCAGGGTTAATTCTCGATGGATCCTTGGAAGTAAACCCAAGTCGAAGAGCCCCACTCCAGCAACACTGCTTTTTAGTGATCTGCAAAGATAACAGCAACAGTTACAGCTTGGCCCTTTAACATTTATTTACATGCTACAGGCTCTAGGCCATCGAGCACTGATGGCCACTGCACACATAAGCCCATTAGATTTAGCAGACATTTTACCCACCAAGCACTGCTGTAGCTTTTTCAGCTGCAAGTAGCACTGCTGCACACTTAGGATACAATGCACATATTAAAAAAAATAATCAAATTAAGTCTACGAAGAGAGGTGGAATATAATTACAGCTGCTTGATGACTCACTTCTATTTCTAAGGGAATTCTTTCTCACCTAAGAATCATCTTCTCACAAAATGTGCCAAATATGGCCATAAGAGATTTTATCTCAGCACCTGCAGCAGCAGAGCTCCTCCCCTGTGGTGCTCAGACAAAAGGGTCTCTTGTGACCTGAGGGAAAAGCACTGGCTCCCAAATCACAGTCACCATCATAGGGTTTTCTGGGTTTCCCAGCCAAGTAAAAGACAGTCTTACCCCTGTTTAGCTTGTCATATTGGATGAAATCACAGAGTTGCAGCACAGAACTTATGCGTGGGAAAGCATAATTTATTTAACTATAGTAAATAAACAATTAGGAGGCAACAATAAATGTATTATCATTGGGGAAAACATACATTTCCGCTGTGAGTGGTGTTATGCAAGATAGGATGTGCACATCTACACACCACTTGTCAGTATGTAGTTACTCAGTATGTCTGGGGTCAGAAGCATTTGCTATAGTTTTGGGGATGGTGCACATGTCATATCCACCCTTCTGCACATGAGAGACAGTAGGACAAAGGATCACAGTTGCCTCCAGTGTCATTGAGTTCTTCTCACAAGAACTGAGACCTGGACTGAAGGACACCAGGTAGTAGGTCCTAAAAAAGTGCAGCACATGTAAAATGTCACTCAGTTACAAGATCTCTTTCTTCCCATGGCAGCAGAAAGTCTTCCAGGCTTAGTGTCGTCCTCAGATGGAGACAATGCCCTTAGGATAATTTTTTGTCTCATTTCATTGTTTGAACATGAACCTGCTGGGAATTCTTCCTCTCAAAGGGATAGAGCCTGTCAGCATCCAGACTATGAAAGACCGAAAGATGCTGGATTTAATCTTGATGTGCGGCCAGTATAGTTCTTGAATGCCAGATGACGCATAATTGGTGTTTCTGTTCATGCATCGAACCCACAGCAAACATGAGAACACTTGAGATAGTCCTCTTCTATCAAAGCCTTGGCATCCTCAAGCAATTTCACTCTTGGCTGCACAACAGGAGCAGAAACACAGACAGGTACCACCTACCAGATGACACACAAAATTTGATACCTTACTGCTAATTTCTTGCTCGGTGCTAACAGTTTGGATGAGTGGCAATGCCAAAAGTCTCAACTGTCCAGGACATGAGGGACTTGGCCCTCAAAAGTCTGGCAGCAGTCCCTCATGTCCCAGCTCGTGGAATGGACACTGGGGTAGCACTAAAAATTACTAAAGCAGATTTGCTACTTTATACACCTGGTCAAGGTGGGATGGGATCATGCCATGTCCCCAGCAGAAGTGAGGTGCATTGGACATACACATGACAACATGAGGAATAAATGCACACTCCAAGAAGTAGCCTGGATTATTCATTGCAGCAAATTTACTGCGAGTCCTAAAAGCTTTTGGGTCTGAGATAAATGTGGCTTCAGTGTTATTTGTACAATTCACTCTTTCACAGTCTCTTGACAATACTTCACAGCAATCACAGGCCGCATGAAGTAAATATTCATATGGTAATCAAGGCTGCACATGTTCCACGTATTAATCAGCACCTATAAACAGTTCTCAATAGTCTGACCACAGGCTAACTAATATCCAAATTAAAATCCAGTATAAAGCCTGCCAAGAATTAGACACAGCTGGACTGAGGCTACACAGTTTTGCTAAAAAAGGCAATGGTTAATGATGGACCCAATTCTCTCTTCAACAGCCACTTCTAGCACAAAAGCTTGGGAGGTCTGTTGGGTATCAGAAGGGAAAGAAAAGATACAATCTACTATATGCAAACTGTTTAGCCACTGCTGCTCCTGCTCTTTACTTGTCTCTTCCATCACCTTTGCCAGCCTCACTCCACTCCCTAGCAGTGCCCTGAATTACATGGAAGAAACCACACTGGGATATATATCTTGGAGGCAAAGAAAGAAAAAAATCTTGTCTGCTTGATGGCATTCCAAAGCTGCAAAGAAATCTCAGAATAAAATCTGAGATACAATGCCTAATAAACAGAATTAAGTTTCCTGACTCTTCCTCTAGTTTTTCAAAGAGAGTTAAGACCTTATAGGACTTGAATAATGGGGTTCATGGTTACTCTTTAGCTGGTTAGAAGGTTTAAGATGCCATTTTCCCCAGGCACACACAGTAACAAGGTAATTGCAAGATGGACTTATCAGAAAAAGCAAAGATGTTTTCACATTTCCATCCATCCCTAGAGTATAAGTTCTGCTGAAGTCTGTTGATTACTCTCACGAGACCTTCTCATCAGACTCAGCAAAAGCTCTACTCAAATCCCTTGTGCAGATTTCCATGCGTATTCTTCACATACACAAGCTAAAACCCTAAAATATACAGTGATAAACAAGTGTGAATTTCCAGAGACAGCTACATTGTTTCAGAATGAGGAAGAATTAAGCCAGAACCTTTGCCTAAACCACTAAACCCACTCAAATCTTTGATGGTGTTTTCAAGATGAAGTGCTGCTTTCATCTCCTCCCAACTGATTTTTCGCAGTTGTTTGTCCAAACTGCTGGCCAACATGGAAAAAAATACCATTAGGCAATATGAGTGAGTCCTGCTGGGTTTCAAGCCTGAATGGAAGCAGTAAGAGCTCCACGGGAATCTTAACAAACCTGTAGGAGGAGGTTTCTACCTATAAGCCTGAGTCTGAAATCACTGAAATCTAACTTTTCAAAAGGAGGCATCTTCCTCATTTCTTGCTCCTTTGCTGGCTGTAAAGGAAGAGGCAGGGAAGGCTGATATGCTGCTGTAGGTCCCAGCACTCTGAGACTTCTAGCAAGAGGCAACAGCAGCTTTATGCAGTAGCTGTATGCAGATAAACCTTCTGGAAAACTCCTTGTGCATAAATGAAGGATTTGCTGCAAGATACATCATGTGTGTCATGGACTAAAGTTGCCAAAGAAGATGACCTACTTTGTGCCAATGAAAGGCATGAAATCAGATAAGAATGGAAAAATGCAGTCCCACAAACAAGAGGATTGGAAAATATCTATGGACGAAATTGAAAGAGCTCCAAGCTCCTTTTCAAGGCGCTGAAAGCCTAAAATGTGCTTCAGTTCCTAAGGGGACTGATGAATTTGTCCATTGGGAAGCAGTTCCCAGTGCACATTGAGGACTGTTGTCTTACAGGAGCTGAAATTCCCACACCAGCTGCAGCACAAGGGGTACCAACTCTAGCCTCTTGGCTCCCACCAACACAAGAAAGTGAAATCAGCCTCTGCCAGAGAGAAAAACGTGATGCTTGCAATGTTCTCTCCTTTGACCTTAATGGTCTCAGGTGACTTACTCAGCAAAGTCAGCAGACCACTAGACAGATTCTTTTCTTAGATGGCAACCATGACTGCACTAGCTGCTGCTTTCATTCTTTCTTCCAAACCCTTTTACGTTCCCTGCCAAGCACACCAGCAAGCACCTTCACTTCCAGGTCTTTTTCACTACTTATCTGTAGGCTGTGGAGAGGCTGACTCTCCATGAGACCAGCCTCATTGCTGCCTTGTTTACTGGAAGAAAAGTGCTCAGTGTGGAACTGAACACGTTAACTAACTCCCCACCCTCCCTCAGCCTGGCCAGCAAAACTCCTTTGCAGGATGTCTAGAGGACAGGTTGTCTAAAGACACACTGAGGTTGCTGCCTTTTGGACTGATCAATACAGCTGTTTTTTCTTGCTATTTTCCAAGCAATGTCAGTATAATCTGTTGTTTCTTGTCTAACATAAAGATATGCTCTTTTGAAGCATGGGTTCCCCTTTTGTTCCCAGTTTCTGCAGCGGCCTGTACCAATGGCTCTAAGAACTACAGTGTCAAAAGCAGAAGTACCAACAAAGATCCCAGATCTTTAAGGCTCAAGATCTGTGCTTTTCAATGAAGGGATAAAGATCTGGTGCAAGCATTAAAGCCTGGTACACCCCAACATTCATTCACAGCAGCTCCCACGGTAATAGGAGAAGGTATAACCTACTCACCTTAAGCCTGACTTGTTCATAAATAACGATGGGTCTGTTGCTGAAGGTAATGGCATTGCAGAAACTAGCCTGGCGCTTCACTGCCTTCTGAGTCGTGTCCATGATGATCTGGGATCCCTTTGTGTGAGGATGGAAAAGCAAGGGGCTGATGGACAGAGCTCCACACTGTGGGATGGGAATACAGTGCTTCTGCTTGTGGTGGCATCGGTGCGAAGAAGCTGAAAACGACCCACCTATGGAATCTGAAAGCAGAACAGAAACAAAGGGTTTCAGATCTCCTGTGGGTAAGAAGTAAAATATTTTCAATGCAAAAAAAAAAAAAAAGCAGGTGTGCTTCAAAAGGGAACTATAGAACAAAATAAAAGTAAGTAAAAACCACACTCTGTAAATTACTAAGGGTTTCTAGAGCATCTTGAACAACAAAAGGCTACGGAGGTATTGAATACTCCAATCTAGTCAGTCTAATTCTACAGAGCACAACATGGAGACTCCAGCTCAGCACTGAAATCACAGGCCATCTTGAGGCCATACATCAGAAAAGAAGGCAAGAATTGGTTCCAAAACTGGAGCAAACCGTGTGAAGTTGCTGTATCAAAGCTACCACACTTGGAGAAAAATGTTCCACTTCCAGAGGACTCCCAGGCAACCTGACAGCTTCTCTCACTCTTCCTTTGCAACAGCAACTCCATTGATCTTTGCCTCACTGTGTCTTTGAATACTGTCCTAGCCACTCATGCTAAATGCCAGCTCAGACACATATATTGCTAATTTATATTCGGGCACCGCTCAGCAAAAACCCACATGGATCCCTCCACAAACCACCACCCATTCTTCTCTCTCCTTCACTGACAGGAATCTCTGCTGAGATCCCACTTGTCACAAAGGCATTGATCAGCACACCATGATTAGGGTGAGGAAATGAAGAGGGAGAAGGGCTATAAAGCAGAGAGGTTATATTTTTCTCTAACCAAGGCCCTACACAAAGAGTTAATGCATGATCCATGCAGTCACGATAGCAGCTTTGTCTATGAACAAATGGATGCATGAGTTTCTTTTCAACAGGGTGCCTGCAGCAGTTCAAGCCCCTAAACAATCACTATATTGAAAACAAGTCATCTGCTTCCTTTGCCTTGCGTGCATATACACCCTACACTATGCACATATGTTTGTGAGGAGATGCTCACAGAGTATCAACAGAATACAGGATAATTCCATGATAACTCAGAGATGCAACAAAAGCAAATATGACCTTAACAATGTGCCAATTTGTGCTGTAAAGTTGCATGACTAAACAGTATGGTTAGAAACTATTCCTCAAACATGTAAACTATCAAAGCTAATTATAGACGTTTTTCACGCAGATTAATTGCTGACAGTTATGTCTTTATATAGCTACTATAAAATAATGCTTACATCTCTAATGAAACGTTGGGCTTTGTCATAAAAAGCCTGGGCCCTATTCCTCCCAAACTTTGGGGTCATTTTAGCTTGTAGATACATGAAGTCGTACTGGCACATCACTAGGACAAGCCTGTATAACTACTAATGGAACCTAAAAGCCTGGTTTCTGACAAGAACATTTTAATTCAGCTTCAGCATCGGTCACTCCAGCCCTCTCCTCTCTTTTGCTTGCTGTTTTTTTCCTCCCATTTTCAGTGATATTGCTATCCCTTCAGAATTGAGCAGCAAGGCCAGAAAAACAGGGCTGTCACCTTTAAGCATTTTCATGAATGCTTTCAGAGAGATAGGAACCAACTGGGAGTTATTTGATGCTAAAAATTATGTGAAATATAAGTCATCTTCCTTCTCCTCTTCCTCACACACAGAAGAGGAGAAATAAGGTGCAGAATACCAAGAAGTCCATCTGAGCAGGCAGGGAGGAAAAGGAAACCTCCAGAAGGAATGGACTGCATGGAAGGGTGAGCTTGACACAGAGAAAATCAGGACGCAGTGGTTCACATAAGCCTGACCTTTTCCCTTTGGGCATGCTACTGGCTCAGGGCAGTGCACCCTGCTTCTCCCCACAGCCCAGATGTGATGGTCAGAAGACAACACAAGCTGCAGCAGTCATACAGAGAGAACCTTCTGAGGTTATCTCCCAGGACCTGTTTAATTAGAGGCTGTCATACCCCAAAGAAGAGAAGGTTGGATTCCCTCCAGTATCATTAGCATTTTGCCAAACCAGATATATTGTCTTCTACCACCCTTCTGGAACCTTTTTAAGCCCTCAGCTTTAGTGACACCTTGCTAACGAGTTCCTCAGGTATTTTGCAAGAAAGTTATTTCCTTTATGCCTGTAAACATGATGCCGTTCACCATCAAAAATGGTTATGAGCCAGAGTAAGCAAAAGTGGCTAACATAACCTTGCTCTACATCGCTTCCCCAGGTGGGTTATGATGGTCTGCAGGGATAGGACTGTTGACAGATGGTCAGAGAAACCATTCCAGCTTCTCTTTTGGCAGAAATATTTCAGGTTGCTGGATCTCCTCATTGCTTATCTCTTAGGTGCCTCTCTGTTTCTGCTATATCCCTTTTTTATATAGGTAGACTAAGTAAAACTAAACAACTAGTGTAAAAACTTCCATTCCTAAATTTTTCAGCTTCTCTAAAACATACATGAAGTCACGGTCATTTGTGAAACAACACACATGTTGAAGGATATAATTAATTGTTTGAGAGAATTAAAAGTCAAGTGATACATAGGGATATATGAGAAATAAACATTTCTGGCAATTTCCAGCCTTGGGTTGTTGTGGTTTTGTTTTTTTTTTTCAAAAACCTCCTTTTGACAGTTTCTAAGGGTGCAGGCATGTGAGAGAGAAGAAGCTACCTGTGAATACATATTCAATTAATATCATCTTTGCATCCAGATCTGAATTTTACAGCTCAAACCTTTTGCTAGCAGTCACTCACCAAAACAAACTCATGCAGCACAAAGGCACACACATTTTAACCTATCTGCATGTCTCTGTGTGCTCATTTTACTGGACAGTTTGGCTGTGATATTAGGTGCCACATCTCTCCATGGGACATGGTGCCCTTTTAAAATACAGTCATGGAGTCATCAAAACTGTCCACAGCTTTCAAAAAAGGCTCTGATAACAACACCACTTATGTCCAGAGCATCTGCTGCAGCAGCATTACAGAGCTGTAGGGTCCTGTCTGACCCCATGGGAATGTTAGAGGAATGTTTATTTGCTGTGACAGCCCAGCATTGCTATGTGAGAATGGGTAAACTCATCCCAGGCCAACACTTGCAAGACAAGTATCTCCCAGACAGACAGCTGAAAGGCAGGGCAACCGTGTTGTGGAAGGAATCACCCCAGGACCAGCTTCCAAAGGCAGATAATGCAAAAGGGGAGGAGACCTCCTGTCTCCCAAATGTTCTTACACAGCAATGACTCCTGCATGATGAACATGCTCAGGCAAGGACCAGAAAACAGTGATAGGTTTTAAAAAGTGACACTTAACAATGTGGTTTTGCACTTTATAAATACTTGGAGAAGTTACAAAGCAATGGGTCAAAGGCCTTTGCTCAACTTCTTCAAGGCAGCATGTCCACTCCAAAAGCTGGAGACACCATGCAACTTCAGATGTCAACACTAAGTCCAAGTCTGGACTTAGACAAGGGAAGGGACATTTAACAACACAAGCTGGTGAGATACATTGCTGTCCTTGCTTGGAGACTAAAAACAAAATAAATTATCCGCTTAAAGTTTTTGTTCTCACTGGGCTGGACCTGGAGTCCAGCCTTCCCCCATTCCTTTGTTTAAACTACTATAGGTTTTGACATCCTCAGGCTCTGCTACCTGCAAGACTGGTACAGTAAGCTGAGGCCCTTGCAGTAGGTTTCTTTTTTTTTCTTTACATACAAGAATTGAGTGAAACTCACAAACCAAGAGTTCCAGATAGCAAGATAGGCAAAAGTCCTCCTGATTTCACAGCAATCATGCAAAACTCCATTAACTCAGAGTCTGTCCCAGACTCTGCCACAATCTTATTTCTTAGTCACCTGACAAAGGCAAAGTGAAGTAAGTAATTGCTTGAAATAAAAACTGCAAACAAGTAAGTATTTAAAAGCAGGTTGAAATACAAGACCATGTTCAAGGGTACTGAAGTTTCCCATTCCATAACACAACTTCCCCCTGACAAGCAAGTGTTGTAACAACACACGAGGAGTACACAACTCGGTATCTTGTGACAAAAGTCACAGGAGCAAAAAAATCATGCCTTTCTGACAACAGCCCTTATTATGTCAAAGGGCTACAAATCTAGAGATGCACCATGGATCCATGTACTGCTTTCCAGGTTTCACACTGGAGGTCACAAAGAACAGCATCTGCTCACTCTTATGGTTTTAAATATTAGACACACCTCAGTTTTCAGTTCATGGCAATAATAGATGCTGTTTGAACCATTTCATTCAGTACTGGGTTTGAACCCTGAAAGCAATCTGCCCCTAATACCATGAGCAGCAACAGTAGCAATGTACTGCTTGCTCCTCTGAGCCACAAGCATGTGTGCTGGATCTTCTGAAACCTTTAGCAAGCCAAGGTGAAGGAGACAGTAACAGCAACAGCAATGTGAAGCAGTCTGAACCACTCTGGCTTCAGTGTCCCCACTCCTAAGCACTTCTTCTTTGGAGCCCTGTTTGAGAAAGCAGAGTATTGCTCCAAAGATGGCATACTTCTTCTTCCACTTGCGTTACATGCGCCTGGTCTCCTGGATCTCAGGGCCTCAGCAATTTTCACAAGCTACATAAAAGGCAGCACTGGATGTTCTCAGCTTAGCAAAATGCATCTCAAAGCCTGTTAGAGGTTTTCACCAGAAGCATTCAGGCTTTGCAAACATTAGGCATAATCTTAAAGGCTTGGGATTTCTTAAATGCTGCAAGAAATGACTGGCTTTTTTTTTTTTTTAATACATTTTATTCCAGTTGAAAAAAATCTCAGTAGGTATCTATCAGAATACTGTCAAAACTCATTTCAGACTGAAAACTAACTGCAAGGTATTTAAGCTTCTCGGAGCATGTGAAATAAGTGGCACTCAGAATTGAAAGAATAGAGAAGAAGACTTCAAAACAGAGTCCAGGGACTGACAGGCAGTAGCAAGAAGGAACTACAAATCCCTCTCTACCTGGGGAAGAGGAGACCAGAGGTCTGGAGGTGGTGACAGAGGTACTTGCCCTGCAAGCTAGTGACAGTGAAAACAGTGCACAGGGCAAAACACACTGTGAAAGGAGAAAAGGGTTTCAAAAGTCTTACATTACCAGAAGAGGCTGACAGACAGTGCTTTGCCTGGTGAGTGGTCTTCCTGCATTTAAAAGGAAGGATTTTGAGAACGAAGAAAGGAAACCCTATGTATGTGTGGGGAACACATGAGAAACCTTGCCTCAAGGATGGAGCAGTAAAGCCCTAGCCCTGAAAGAGTACCTGCACAGCCCTTCCAAAACTGGATAGTTGTAAGTAGCACAGGGAGAAAAAAATCAACTATAAGATGAATGCTTACACACATTACCACTTTCTGAGGTGGCCCCATACTTTTGAGAATTGCCAGTGAAATAAAGTGTAACTAGTTACACTGATCCTTTACATGTGTTAATCAAGTTCAAAAGGAGAAAACCATAATGAATTAATTGTGCTAGGCTTCACAAATGGATTCTTAAAAGCACACTTTGAGATACAGTTTAGTAAAAATAAATATTAGCTTAACACAGTCAAACTGAAAAGGGGTTGCAAACCTTGTTTTCTCACATGCAGCCTGACCCAGGGCATGTGCACAGAAGAAAGTGAACCATAAATTAATGCAAACTAAGACCAAGGATTTCTTCACTGCCTTTGAAAACATATTTGCTGGTCTTGAAGGAATAATAATGTATCACGTATCTCCAGTCTATATCTAACTCTCCCTGCCTGTTATGATGATAATAACCCTATCAGACTGCTGTCACCATGGTCAACTACTCATCTGGCATTACAAGATGCTCAGGAGAAGCTTTGCTCTTCCACAAGGACAGAGAGTAGCTTAGCCGGTGTTGGGGCGTTCAAGGGTAGAAATGCAAAGAGTTAATTTTGGAGCATTAAATCCAGAACACCTGAAGTTATGGAGCATCTTGGGTTAAACTTCAGTGAATTAAGGACATATCTACATGGTGGATCTCAGCCAGCAGGTCAGATCTAGAATTCCCATCCAAGACTCCAAAACACATCAAAGCCAAAACGTAACTTATTTTCATCTGCGCTATTTTAGCAGTGATGAGATGTATCAAGAGAGTCAGTTCGCACATAGAGTAAGATTTTCCATTGAAATTGCAAACTAGGAGACAAGAGGCAGGTGCAGACAGACCACATGCACATGAAAGGAGATAATACCACTCGGGGTGGGGCTTGGACCGGTGCTGCCTATTTTTTTTTTCCGAGACCAAAGAACAAAACCCTGTTTAAAGTAACAGATCTGACAAACAACAAGGGTAGTTTAAAAGGCATCTATGAAAAGCCACACCCCTCCAGCATAAAGAAGTGAGCAACAGAATCTGGAGATGATTGCAGGAGGATCCACAATGCCCCTGGCGACAACTCACACGTGAGGCTTTACAAAGGCTTGAAAATGATGCTGAGGCTGTGAGTATTAGTAGGAGTCAGGAGGGTGGCAATTTTTTATCAGGCTTTTAAAAGAAGGTAAGAGCTGAGGAGTGACAGCTGGATAAGAATCCTTCTTGCCTGGGCTCTTTGTAATTTTAAAAAGCAGAGCAAAAATTTAGATTGGTCCAAGGTGATTTAAGTAGTACAGAGGAGAGGGGAATCTGTTAATTGAATGTGGGAAGGATGTGGCTGAAGTAATTAATGTTTGTGATTGAAATTACCCAGAAAAAGAGGAGATGTTCCTGGGCAGAGCCTAGAAAAGACCCTGCCAGATGTGGGGGAAAAAGGTGAGGAAGACCTTCAAAATGCAAGAGAGGCGGGAGGAGAGGACAGCACAGCAGGACTGAGCTGGGGACGCAAATCCTCATACACATAATCCTCCTGGAGGAACAACTCAGCTAACAGCACTGAAAGCACTTTAGAAAGCACCATGAAGGTGGCTGATTATGCCCATTTTTCTGTGAAGAAAAGATGATTTCAGAAGAGAGGTGTGTGAGTATACAAGTATTTTTACATCACACAAAGCTGTCCAGAAGGAAAACTCCTTCTATTTATAAATTAATTCTTCAGTTTCACATCTTCAGTAATGATGCTGTGTAATCATTAACCATCTCCTGGTCCCTAATTAGGTGCTGTTTGCTCACCATCTCTCGCAGTCACTGACGTGGCAGGTCACAGATGATGGCCACAAGAACTCTGTCTCTGCTCCACTCCCCAAGGGTGCAGCCCAGCCTTTGCAGGCTCCCTCCTCACCCTCTCCTTGTGCAAATCCTCCCCAGTGCCTGCAGACCATAAGTCCACTAAGCACCTAAGAACAGCAAGAACATAAGTAAGCAGCCATATGCTCCTGTCTGCTGGGTAAGGAAAGAGGGGGTGAGCAGCCCCCTAGAAAGATGCTGGGCAGCAACAGATGAATTGCCTTGGGTGTCCCTTGGGGTCCAGCCAGGTTGATGGAGAGGAAAGTGAGATTCCTCCAGCAGCGGCAGCTGCCTCTCACCACACCTTCCAGCAGCTCCTCTGATCCATAGGCAAGAGCAACTTGTATGTGCCATATAATTCTTTCTGAGAGCAGCAAAGCACTTCTGACCTTATTCTCTTTGCATTGGGTGATTTTGAATCTTTATTATTATTACTAAGGCATCATAAGTTAGATGTGGTGAGTAGGAAATTGGAAGATCAAAGTAAAAAATGGTGCTCCGGAAGGATCCAAGATCTCTTCATTGATTTAGGGTGTTCTTGGTCTGCTGTGATCAGGTTGGGTTTGTCAGCAGTCCCTGTCAGCCAAGAAATGTAAAATCATATTTATGCCTTCTAACAAAAGAAAGCAAGATTAAGTCCAGCTCAGTTGAAGATTTAGGGATGTTTTAAAAACTCTGTTTATCCTTCTCCTGCAAATGTGCAGTTTGGGAATTTTCTCCTTTGCTAACGTCTGATGCTCAGGAGGAAGAGGAGGAACAGCTTGCCCAGGGTGACGGCTGATCTGTCTGTGCTGCAGGTGGTGAGATAAAAGGAAGAAAAAAAAATCCAGAACTTTCCATGATACCTCCATCCTGGTAAACCTTATCTTCTCAAAGATAAGCAGATACACTGTTGGCCATAAGGTTATGCACACTTTATAAAATACTTATGTTTGCTCCTGTGCCACAATGCCTTAATGAACCAGTTCCCTGCCGTAACTCCTTTTCCAGAAGCAATACACTTGGGACAAGCCAATGAACTCTCTCACCTACTGTAATCCCAGTTACTAGTTTTCTTAGTGTAGATCAGAACTATGCACAGAACATTTGACACCAGTCCTTCCTAATTTATTATCATGTAAACTGAGCCTAACTAGTTACTGTAGACATTTAACTAAGAGCAGTGCTGCTGAGATAGGGCCAACAGCACTCCTGTTCCTTTCTCTAACCTCACACGAGTGCATGGAGAGGGCAAGTTATTGTCTGCTCTCACCCATCTCCTCCTGCAAGTCTGCCAGGATGCCAAACAGCATCTCCTCGTGTGCCTTCCTCAAAGGGCACATCCCAAACAGCCCCTGACAGAGGCAAGCACCTGGGCCAGACAGGTCATGGGGCACACTACAAACACAAACCCTGCATCATATTTGAACCAAAGCCTCATCCTCACAAGTCCTGTGTTTCCACTGTAGTGCTAACTGCATGTTGTTTCTTCCCTTCCCCTCCTGCAGTGCCGGGCACAGCTGCGATGAGCAGCTAAACTCCTGCCCCAGAGATAGTCGTGTTTCACTGCACAGCCCACAGTCAGCAGAGCAGCCATTTGCACAGGGTTCATGACAGTTCACACTGCAACGCAAAAAAAAAAAAAAAAAGAGTAGCTACATAAAAGCAGAGCCTGAGTGCAAATATTTTATGGCCACGTAGTATTTCCATGTACTACAAATCAACGTAGAAGATGTTTTCTTCAAGAGGCCTCATATAGGCTGTGTTTTTAAAATGCATTCTCTCTGCTAAATATAAATCAGTAAGAGTTTTTGTTCTTCCAAAAGATTAACTAGCCTCAGTATTTTGGGATCTAATTCTGGAATACTTGTAGAGGTGCCAGCATTCTCTTCCAATTTAAATACAGTTTAATGGAAAGTCTATCCTGGGCACATTTTCCATGTACAGTGTAATAGCTTGGAAGTCTGAATATTGAGAGTTCACCACAAACAAAAGTAACCTGACAAGGTTAAACTTCAGATATTTGCCAGGACAAGAAGGAAGGTGGGAGCAATGGAGAGCAGGAAAAAAAATCAAATGTAAGACTGGCAGAGACAAGCAAATGGACCTATAGAACCAAAATCCAAGAGATGGTAGAACATGGTATAGCCTACTGACAAAGCCATGCAAAGAAAATGCCAGTTAGAGAAACTGTGATTCTGAACTCAGGCTCCTGAATTAGCTTTGAGTTATACCTATGTAAAATCAAAGACGTGTCTCTAGACTCAAGATGTTGAACTGGGCCCAGAGCAGGATACTGACACTCCATCTTTACAATATAATGGGCTAAATTAGGAGGCTATTCTTTATACTTCCTCTATGACCAGTGGATAGTATTAGAGTCTTAAGAGGGCAATGAAGAGCATCTCAATTATGCTTCTCATTGGGATCGTTAACCAGAGAATGCTCTCCCACTGCTCTACTGTTCATCCCAGTGCTCAGGACTATATCCTGAAGATGTAGAACACAGTGGTCAAAACATATCCTAAGCATCTCCCCAATCAGAGACCATCTCTCATCAAGAAAGAAAAAAGTCTCAGGCTGGAAACATCATCCTACCTTGCTGTCTCTGCCAAGTACCCCGGAATAAGGCAAATGAACAGTTAAGACCTTGGAATACAGCTCAGGCTCCCTAACATAGAACAGAGAGCAGGAACATCTCAAGGAAACAGCATTTGCAAGGTGGTATGGATACTACCTTGCTCACTGCAAACTGCTGCAGGGATGCCTCTAGAAAGAGCCTGGAAAACATTCCAAGACAGGGACAGCACCATTCATCTAACAGCAAACTAACAGAAATATCCCTGAGATTACCGCAATTTAAACTTCAAATAACGTTAGCTCCTCAAAGCCACAAAAGGTTTAGAGACCAACATGTTAGGTGATCTTAGCTCACGGTGAATAAAAAAAAGAGCTCCTTCCTCAAGAGTCCGTCGGCTCACCTGCACCAGGGATTCAGCATCCACACATGCTTTGTGACTTCCCAATTACACCTACCTCTGTGCACATCACGGATATGCCCAGCACAGGCCTGATGTGCTGCTGCTTTACAGCAGAGTATGTTAGTAAGGCACAGCATTCCTTTCAGTTCAGAAACATTGTTGACAGCTATGTACTGCAGCTGTGAAAACTCCAGTGGCTTCATTGCCTCTTCTGCATTTTGCTGTTTGAATTTATTGTGACTGTCATATGTGGATGCCCTCACTTAAGTTTAGCATGTGGATGGGTCAGGATATATATCCCAGAGCCTGTTTTTCTGCTTCTCCTCTTACTCTGCAGAACAGTGTAGATTATGTTTATTATTCAATACCACATACCATGAAGTTTTATGCCATCAAGCCATTTCTGAAGAATCTCAGGAAGCAGTTTATCTGTGATTGTACATGACATTTACATTTGCAATGTGCCTTTTTCCTAATACAAACCATCAATTTGGAGTCACTCTGAAGTACTGTAAAGTTGGGGTATTTTGTGTATAGTCTTGTTTAAAAACGCAGTGCTCAAGTCATACTTGTTTCACACTCTTCCTCCTGAAGTCCCGTGCTATTCTTTCTTGTAGGGTCTGTCAAGAGCATGCCTGCCAGAAGTGGCTCTTACCCTATCTATATTTAAAACTTAACAAGCACTTCTGACATGTACCAGTTATATTTGTGGAGCCCAAGTGATGCTTTACCCAAAGGCTCCCCACCTACCAGAGGTTTAAGGGTCTCTCCCCTGCTGATGTCTGCCTGGAAGCACATGTGAAACAGCTTGCATCCAAACCCAAGAGCCAGTGCTCCGCTTCCCACAGAGCAAGCAGGGGACACTCCAGCTGACAGCACAGCCAGAGGACAATGTCTACCTACAACGTTGCTTAACTGTGTGAGCAGGTCTCTCAATGTTTTGCAAAAACCTTCTAGTGCTGATGTCCTCATTCTCAGGTCACTGCAGATTGATGGCTGTAGATACACTATCACCCAGTATGTCTTCTCTATGTCTTTAGTCTGTTTTCATTTCTTTCTGATAAACTGATTTGTTTTTTTCAGAACAACAAAATGACGCTGCTCACTTTTTTGTTAGTATAGTCTCCAAACTATTTCTATCCATAACAGTTACCCAAATACCAAAGATTTTCATTCAATATAAAGTCCAAAAGCAATCCTAAAAGGAAGCCCTTTAAACATAATCATACTGAGGGTCTCCTGGTTGTAGGATTTAAGCCATTGTGTCTTTGCTCACAAAGGAAAAATGCACCTGAAGTTCTGGTCTTGCTGCACACTGACTAGACGCAAAAGATTTTGATTCCAGTGGCTTTTTTTTTCCCCTGATTGTTTGGTAGCAAATATATCTTTAAACTATTTGGTATTACAGCTAGCAACTTATCAGGTAGGTTAAAAAAATACTATTGTATTTACTATTTTACCCTTAAATGGTTTGGGATTATAGGAGCCCTATATTTTCTTGAATTCCTCCTCCATTTTTGTACTCAAATCCACCTCCCCTCCCTCTTATCTTTCCCTCTGCCCATTTACCCTTAAGGAAAGCTCCCAGAACACATGAACTTCCTCTCTCCTTGCTTTGCCATCCCTTCCTCTCCAAAACATCTTTGTCCTTTTCCTTCATCTCCCTTGTCAGAAGTATAAAAGTTTCTCAACCACTTCCCTCTTTCAAATCATCCACTTCCTTTACTGGCCTCATGTTACGCAGCACATTTTTCTCAGCACATTTTTCTCTCGCTTAGGTTTACTCCATTGTTCTTTCAATCTCTTGCATTCCTCTGGTTTGTTCTCCTCAAGACAGACGTGCTTTGTATCTTCTCATTCACAAAAAACAAACAAACAAACAAACCACCATCACTCCTGCCCTGAAACACCACAGGTCCTAGAGATTGAGACTCCTCAGTCTCACAAAGTCATAATTGGATGGATTTATTTTGGTAGCATCCAAAATAAATAGCACTTTTTTAATCTGTAAAGTAACTTGCACTGAGTATTGAGGTTACAGAGTTTCGCATAAAAAGATTCAGGCATGGGATTAAAGCATGGGAGCTCCATTCCTTACTCCCACCGTGGAGCTGTTAAACCACCAACCTACCTGGCAGAGCTGGCACAAGCACACAAAAGTAAAGCTGCCAACCCAGCACAGGACACCAGCCCTGCTCTCCAGCAAGCTCTCGCTGCACAAACAGAAATTATAACACAGAACTTTTGCCCACACCAGGGAAATGTCCAGTAGCACCAAAAGTGTTAATGACCACATCATCAACATATTTTTTTCCAGGCAAATGATTTAAGTACCACTGAGGCAAAACCAGGAGAAAGGGCAGCATTTCTCCCTTTACACAAGAATTTGGCCATCCACACAAGCATTCCTTCATTAATCTTCACTTTCTGTACCACAGTCAGAGTGGAATCTAAATTATTGACTTTCCTGCTCTCCTCTGGCTCTGCAGCACATTGCTTGCACCAGTTTAAACACTCTCTACCAATAGTTAACCCCGTTTCTTCAGCAGACCAGCATCTGAACTTGGACCATTGAATTAAAACATGAAACTTCAACAGCCAGTCAGGGCATAAAGTTACAGTTTATTTTAACAAAGATAAACAGCATCCCTGGCGCTTATTCTAAAGAAAAAGCATGAATACTACTCCATCATCCTTCCTAGAAATTCCTATACCAGACCCATGAAGTTATTACTTCTTGCTATAAACAGCTGCTGGAGTAGTCCATACAGGAACTTGGTTTTCTTAGCATCTGATGCAACAGGTCAGCCAGTAAAAGACCAAGGGTGTTGAATCCTTGTTGCCTGACTTGATTTGAATTAATCTGTCAGGACATGTTCAGTTCAATGCCCAGAGGACAGCAGGAGGTGACTCCACATCTCTTCTGTCACCATAACAGCACACAAAAGAGCTCCAGTCCTCTCTGATTTGCATAGGCAAAAACACACTTCAAAACTAGAAGTTCAAAGCCCTTTTTTTATGAGCCCTCACATAAACTTTCATCATTATTTTCTTATGACCTGTGTATCAGAGTCAATCCTTCAAGTCATTTTGCAGAGGCTGCCCCAGTAATTCTGTGAGAGGGTGCATCCCTATCTTAGAAATTGTGTTCACATCAACATGTGCAAGCTCTATGGTTTAGTTTAGTGATGGGCTTCGTTAGGTTAGTGGTTGGACTCAATGATCTTAAAGGTCTTTTCCAATCATAATGATTCTATGATTCTGTGTAGAAGAAAACTTCCCAATGATTCAGTCTTCAGCAGTTTTGCACTGCTGCAGACTTACTCACATGACCTTTCCTGACTTAGAGGGTCAGTCACCATTTATTGAAGTTGGGTAATGTCTATCAGGTGACTCAGGAGAAACATCATAATGACAGAAAAGATAACTGCATTTCTAAATAGCTGAAGGAAGAGAGATGAACTAGGAAAGCAGGCCAGCTTGGAACAGGAACAACATGCTGTTTTAAAATTCATGCAAAAGGGCATTTTTGCATATTGGCATATTGATAAGAGTGGAAAGAGGAAGAAATTTGATGTCTTACAATTCAGAGCATTGTTCCTGCTGTAGTCACATCCATGGTGTGACTGCCTTGAAGGTTGTGTGAATAGGAAACAAACCTAAAGGGCTCATGGGACTTTATTCTCTTAATGGAAAGACATCTATAACATTTTGGAAGAGTAAGGAGACATTAAGTGTGGAAACCAATTAATTCATCTATTTTCCTTGCTCTTTGTAGCTTGAAAAATTATGGAAAATCGTGTAGTCTCTATCCAGCTAAAAGGCATTTCTTCTGACAACAAAGGCCACTGGATTTTTTATTTTTTTTAGTATCTCATCACACCTGTTTCTCTAAGCTGCAGCTCTAAATTATAATTGAATAAGGACCACACTGCATCACTGACAGATGCTCCTTCCTGCCCAAACAGAGAGATGCAGCTGTTGGTTGAACTGGAGTCTGCAAATCCAGACCTCTGGGCCATGAAGCATTTCCCTGATTAGTTTTCTGCACCCTAAAGCAGATCTCCATGCATAATGTAAACACATTGCTGTAAATACTGTACATAGAGGAAAAACACAAAATATTTGTCATCAAATTGAAATCACACAAATTACAAACTGCTATCGGTCCTTAGTGTAGAGAGTATACTGCAAAACTATTTCTCTGAGTACTAAAGTTATTTAAGGTAACTTGCCCATATTTACACTTTATTACAGCTGCCCACACAATACTACACATCTCCTCCTGCATCAACTAAGCCAGCAATACCAGGCACATATGTGTAAAAACTATTGCTTCTGCCACATGCTAAAGACAAAATGGATAAAGTCAGTCCACAAGCTTCAAGCTCAGATTTACCAAAGTACAGGATTAAGAGAAGATGGAAAGTGTGTCTTGTGATGCATATAGAGTCATTGAATCTCCAAAGAGTCCAGTACTCTCATGCTAAAGAACTTCTTGATCTCCTTCATATGATTGCCTGTACACTCATCAGTCTGAAGCTGTGATCAGTTTGAGATGAGGCATGACCTGCAGTCCCTTACAAGTGGGTAAAGAGAGCTCAGATAGTCACTTTACTGATAATGGGATAGAAACATCTTCTAGCAAAATAGCTGAGGTTACTGGATCTCTGGTGGAAAGCACTTTAGGAACTGCAGTCATCTCTTGCAAACATGTTCAATGACTTTAGTACTCTACTTGTCTATTTGTATAACATTTAAAGGATATCACTCTGCATTTTATCCTTTCTACCACAGGAACAGATAGCCTGAATGTTTTGTCCTTTGTATGCTAAATGCCATTGCACATCTGCCTAGGAAAGATACAGAAAGCTATAATCACTGCATCTCCATTTCAGGAATTAATTTGTAATGTGATTCAAGATCTTTTGCTGCATTCCAAAGACAGCCTTGACTACTTTCCCACCTAAACTTTACTGCTAGAAGCCACGCACAGAAAAACGTAAGCTAAGGAAAGTAAAGTCATTTTACAGTCAGTAACCAGCAGACAAAGTATCTAGATACTTAATCATCCACCCTTGCTCAAGTGATGGAGCCTTCGGCTGGCCAGAAAGGAGACAGGTTGTCCAGGAACCTTGTCACAGCCCTGTTGCTTGACCTAGGTCTCTTGGTCCAAAACAGAACAGATATACAGCTTCACTCAGAATCAGAAAGCAAGAAGGTAGCCCAAGTGATGGTCTCTTTCCCTTTGGAGGTTAAAAACCAGAAGGTGACATTGAACCAGTTTAGGATAACCAGAAAATAAATTGAGCAATTTTCCTTTTCTAATTTGTATGACATTCACAGCAGCAATAATGGTTTTGTAAAAGGAATTAGATTCTTATGGTTCTATTTTATATTTGATAATCTGATTCTATTTGGTGTGCAAAGAAGTAATTTTCATCTGGGCTGCTTCAGCACATTACAGGCACCCATATATTCCAATCTTCCACAGAGACTTTTTAATTTTTTTTTAATCTTAGTCTCTTTGAAAACTGCTATTTTTTAACCTTTGAAAAATATTAATACTTAACAATCCTTATGTCTACAGTTAGTGTCCCAACAGTCCTAGAAATGTGAGGTTTTATCTAAAGTACTTGTAGTTGAGTCTGTGAATATTGGAGATGGGTACATGAGAGCTGAAGTTGTAGCTTCCAAAACTCTCACCCTCAAAGTCCCTTCCCTTCTCTCTCTTCCTCCCAAAGCTAAAGCCAATGAAACATTTCCCCGTCTTCTGACCAAAAGCCTGATTTGTGCAAAAGAAACTACAAACCGGGATTGTTTCATTCCAAAACCATATCCCCAGTGTCTTTGACACGAAGTTGCCATTTGTCCAGTTTTCTAACATTTACAAAAAACGTTAGAAGCAAGAAAATGTAAAATCATGGAGACACTTTCCTTAAGCAAAAGATGTTTACCAGAAATCTTCTTTACTTTAAAGCAGCAATGAACTCACAGCGCATATCACATTTACACCAGAGCTGTGACGAATGACTGTTGAGCTGCAGCACTTAAACCACTTGCATTTTAAACAGCAGTATGTCAAGTGATGTTAATTATTTGGGAGGTCTCGACTCCTAGAAACATAAACATTTCTTTTATACTGACCGAATTTTCTTTTCCATGTGGTGCTTCCAGTAGAGACTGAAATTAAAATGGCTTCTTTGTGTGCCACAGTGTGGTTTATGGCCCACTTCCCCCTCTAGGCTTGCAAGCAGTTGGGTAGCATCATACAGGGCTCTCCACAGCACATTCCTCATCCTTGCTTTGCAGGTGGAAACCTACCCTCTACAGTTCTCCCAGGCTCAAACCCATTCACACTCCTTAAGGCTACGCAGCTTTCCTCTGGCTGATACCACAGGCCTGGGACTTGCAGTAGCCTGAGGATCACTTCAACTTCCTAAAGATATCAAATGGCTTGGCTGCTAGGAAGCACTGCAGAGAACAGAAGAATAGGCTTTTGCTGGAGTCTGAGCCAAGAGAAAAACCCACCCAACCTCCAGACCTGGCAAGGTGCAACTCAAACACAGGCACATGCTTCCTTCATACTGCCTCCTAGTTCAAAGGCACTTTCTCTGTGTGCTTCACTCTATCTCTCCAAAGCTGGTCAAAGAGAGCAATAGACTCTGCTATCCAGGCAAGTTTCACACAGAGGCCACTGAACACCCATCCCGCTTGGGACAAGTGTTGTGTCCTTAGACCCTATCAACAATGCTTGCTGTGAGTAATTTCATGAGCCCTGGAGAGCTAAACCAGCATGTCTATGTAGATCACCTTACACAGACCAGCTTTACAAAGACCCTGTGCAGAATTAGGTACAACATGACAGCAAATTCAAACCATGGGTACTCAGTGTTACTTGACCTCCCATTCTTCCCGTCTATTTGGATGCATTTACTATCACAAGCAGAAAAGGATGTAAATCAAAGAACAAAAAGAAGTTGATTGTCATAGCAAAGGGCCTTGGTTTATCACAAAGACTTCTCATAAAAAGAAAAGTAATTTTAACTTGATGGAGAATTCTGCTGACTGTGGCAGCTGGCAGGGATGCAACCAGGAACATACTGTTTACATTCCTTACCACATTTATTAATGTATATGGCTTTTATATATATATATATATATATGTATATATGTCTTATTAACAATTTTCGCACTTTCTCTCAAGCCAATGTTATGTCAACATTTCTAACAGGAAAAATACATTCAATGCATCCAATCAATTACCATTGCTCTCTCTCAGCCCACCCCCTTTGCTGTGCTGTCAGACCCACAGTAAATCTCAGATAAACCAACAGACTCCTCCCTCCAGCACATCAACTGCAGTCATCCTGAATGCTATTTTTAATCCAAACAAATTACAGTGTCCCTTCAAAAGGCAATGAAGGACAGAATCAAGAAACAGAAATACCGGTCAGACTAACTTGACAAGAGCTACAGAGAAAGAGTCTCTCCCTCATTTTGGACCAGCTTCACTCAGTTTTCAAAGCAAAACTGTGATGTAGCGGGGGACAGAGAGGGAGAAAGATGCCGGGAAAATGCTAATAGGGATCAACCCTTGAGCACAGCAAAGGGATACACTGGGCTGCAGCATGTGCTCTGAGGGTGGGCACTCACACTGCACAGCTTGCACCTGGCAGCCACACTCTTATTTAGTCTCCGGGAGACAAGATCTCTCCTCCCTCCATTCATTACCTTGCTCTGCCGCCAGTAATCCCTGCTGATTCCCGGGGGCAATCGATCGGGATCAATTCTTTGCTTTGCTTTCACCTTCCAGGAAATTCCTTTTCGATGAATCCTTTTTTTATAGATCTCCTCTGCATGTATGGATATCATTGATGTAAAATTCTTTAATAAAAAGAAAGCAGCCCTATCGATTTGGAGATTATGTGTCTAGAGGCCATCTCTTCTTAATTCCTGCTAGACATCAGCAATGATAATTGTATTTGGTTAGCAAATGCATTTTATACTATTAACAGTATGAATCTTCTGGCTGCAGAAGGATTTGTTTCGATTAAGCACATAAATGATTCCCCAGGACATGTAAACCTTCTTGAAGAGACACCTGCTACCTCTAAATGAATTGAATGACACCTAAATGTATCACCCACAGTTCTTAAGAAAACAGGAGTTAAGTAATGGTGAAGAAGGAGCAAAGGTAAGAATGCTTCCACATAAAGAGGGGAGAGGAAGAGAGTCAAGGAAGAGAGAAAGAAGACAACAGAATCTGGTAACATTCAATCCGTAGGTCCCGCCAGAACAGAGTATCAACTTGACACAGAAAAGTTAACAGGAATATGCCATGAAAGCAAAGAACAAAACAAGAATGAGGACTGACTTTGCTCCCGGCACTGGCAGCAAGACACTTACATACAAATACTACCACAACTAATGACAAACTCATTTGCCTTTCACAACAACCAGGACAATTTTCACCTATAAATCTGGTTACCCAGAAAATCTCTATAGACAGAGTTACCACACACTAGATTTTTCAGAACTGTTGTCGGCAGTCCATATGCTTTACTATCAGCCACCTTCAGATATTGGCAGGTGACCCACAGGTCAGATGCATGAACTGAAATAATCTCTGGGAGCCCCACTTTTAGTAAATGCCAACACTGCTTTGGCACTCTGCCCAGGGTCTTCTGCACCAGTTAATCCAACTCTGAGCAGGATTAATTTCTCACACACACATATACACACACACACACTCTCATTCGCTTTCTAGGCTATATACCAATCATGCTGAAAGCAAAGTGAGTTTTGAAAGAGTCTTTTCTCCCAAGTCATGTATTAGTTCTCAACAAGCAACTGTCTGCAGAATATGGGCAATCTTAACCCCCTAGTGAGGCTGATCCCATCACCAGTCACTCCATCAAATGAGAAAATTACCCCAAAATCTAGGCAATAACTTAAAGAGTACAAAGTACTACTAATTTGCAAAGAAATCTCTCCATTGATTGGTGTTGCCAGTTCATTTTTTCCCCTATTGTTTCTTTTTTCTTCTGGGATGCTTACAGTTTTAACTAGGTATAAGAAGACTGCAGCACGCAGTGGAGCACAATGCTGTTCAATGACATTAATTGCAAGAGTGAAATGTGAGACTTGAAACAGTTATGGCAGTATAGGCAATGAATACACAGAGTGAGAAACAAAGTATGGGGCTGATTTCAGCACTTGTGGGGAGATACACCATTCACTGCACTACATGAATCAAGAGAAAAGTTAAAAATAGAGCTCTATTGTGCAAAGTCAGATTAAATGAAGTTGCATACAGTAGCTATTTTACAGTAGGGAAATGGTCTCCACCCTCCACTGTTCCCCAGAGCCCAACAACAGCAGCTGAACAGCGCTTGTGGAAGCTGAAGGCTTCCACACAACACCCAAATATCCCTTACTTCCCATCAACACACGTGAGCAAGACCCAGAACTTATTCTCCGGGAGAACAAAATGCAGAGGAAGGTCAATGCCAGTGCTTCACAGCTCTTTTGCACAGGGATCAATGACCGGCCAGTTGCAGGAAAATCTGTGGAAATTAAAATCCTGATGAAATGGGAAATAAATCCACCAGGCCACTCAAAAGCATATTGCCATGCAGCATGGATATAGAGTCTTGCTACATCATAACTCCTTTTTCCTTTTCACAGCACAGCCACACAACTGTGGCTGCACTGCTCACCAGGCCAAGCATCATACACATAGGCTTCTACATACACCACTCAAAGACACACGAGCCATTATTTATATTGTCTCTACAACTTACAGAACATCATCTGCAAGCAGCTAAAAACTCAGCTGTTTGAACTGAAAGTCACATCTGCCAATCCGTACCTCCTCCCAAGCTAAAAAGCCAAAGTGCTTTCACTACAGACTTCTTAGCAATTACATAGATGCCATATTATTACACTTTGGAAAATGTGGCACAAATTACCTTTTCCCCTGCTCCTTGTAAAAATTATTTCACTGCAAGACACTGACAAATGCCTGTGGCACATGAGTAATTATCAAAGCTTATTAGTAATTATGAATTATGACTTATTAGTATTTATGAGTTGTAAGAGGGAAGCTTATTGTGCAAATGTGCAGGTATGCACGGGCTGACACATCTCCTGCACATAGATTGATCCACTCTGTACACTGCACCTATCCAAAAGCCCTCTAAAGAGATGTGTACATGTTAATCACCAACCTCTGCACGTCTGCACACACTGAATCCCTCTCTCAGCACAGTGCAGCAGCTTCCTTGGCTAAACCATCACTTTTTGTTAGTTTGGCTCCAAGTGAAAGAGAAATCAAAAATACTCGGGTGGCTTTTTTTCTTGTTTCTCAGACAGAAACTCCTCGATTTGGCCCCCTAAAACTAAGAACAGGATCTTGTGCAAACAGCACCTCACTTGTAGCCATAAGGGGCAATTAAGAACTACTGCAGCAGGTGACAGCTGAATCAAACATATAACAAGAACATGCTTATGGTGACACATGCACCTAGTAGAGATGTGTTTCAAGCCTGCCTGATCAGCTAGCAAGTAATGTAAATATTTAGTAAACTCTACCTGTGTTACAGGAATACCATACAGTCATTCTTGAAGAAATCAGTCTCAGATGAACTACAAGCCACCATATTAACATCTCCTGTTTAAACTATTAAGTAAATGTCACATGTATAGATACTACTTTTTAAATAGGAAGTAAATATCCTGAGCACTCACTTCCTATTTCAACTTCTCTTTGCATAGAGAGCTCTGGAAAGCACCCCCAGGACTTCTGTGGATGGCAGTGGGAAGGGGAGAGGGAATGGGGAAAAGGAGCAGCGACCATCATGGTGCCAAGCAGAGGGACATAGATGGGGACTGCGTGAGTGCACTTCATCACTACGTACCACTTCACAAAGAAGAGTGACCAGCTCCCACCTTCCAACGTGTCAAGCCATCAGAGGTCTCCTTTCATGGCACAAGCCTGTTGGGCTTTGTTTGCTAGTGAGGAATGAAGCCCGAGGTGAAGCTCTTCTGTGAAGCTCAGGTAACTGATGCTTCAGTGACCCTCTTTCAAAGCTTGTTTTTCCTCTCATTCCCGTCAGGTGGGAAACTTTCCTTTGGGTGACTTAGGACCCATTCAGCACCCACCAACTCCATCATTGGGACAGACTAGGGTGACAGTGCTGGAGAGCAACACTATCAATGAGAAAGTAACATTTGCACATACCTCACCATACAGCCCAAACAGGATCAGCACAGCAGTGGTTTACAGTGCTTCACACCATAGACTCAAGCTAGCCTGGGGACATCCAGCGGCACCACCACCAACCACGCATCCCCAAGCATGACACACCACCCACCCATGGTTTTCCTCATGCCAAAGGATGCTCAGACTACTCTGCTCATGAGGCTCATGGTTTTACTCTGCTGCTTGAAAGCGGATTTGTGGGTGAGAGTAAAATGATGCCATGTGCTCCCCATCGTGACAGTCTGTGTATGGCTGTCCTTGACTACTACAAACCCCTGTCCTTATGTCAGGGCACACCTAGCCTTTAAAAATCACCATGCTGATTTTATCCTGTTTTGAAAGCGTGCCTCCTTTGTGATCCACTTGAGAAGCTTTGATACCAATTTACTTTCCTGACCCCACCAAGGTCAGGGTGAGACCCAGAGGAAACACACAGCTCTGGGCACACATCTTGAGGAAACAGGCTGCATCTCCAGGACTGGCTCAGCAGAGCTGCAAGCAGTCAGCCCGTGTAGTATCTCCCGATCTGAGCTAATTTTCAGTGAGATTCAATTACTTAGGTGCCTGTGAAAATCCCAGCCCATCCTTGCAACACAGAGAGGTCACCAGAAATGTCTGGGGGATGTGAATTTATGCTTTACCTGTGCTTTCTGAAAACAGAAGATGTTAGCCTCTAGGGCTGTCAATACAACTCCTTTCAGTGTCGTTACATACATTTTCAATTACCCTTCAGAGAAATGGATAAGGTTTCAGTTCTCTTTCCACAGCTATTTTGAGCCATATCTGAAACAGAAGCATTCAACACAACGATGGAACTGGAGGAACGGTAGCTACAGACAAACCACAAGAGCAGATAAAGTCTGTTTTTCTTAAATGTGCTTTGTTGTGTGACTTTTTATTGTTATTTTTTAGGTACAATGCAATCCCTTTTTTTTTTTCAAAGCTAAACACAGCACTGCATCCCCTCTGAATATAATAATGCAGCCTGTAGCCCCTCTGTATGTAGAGGGACATTTGAGTTAATTACCCACATCTCCTCATTAGTCTTCCTCTCGCAACAAAATAAAAATGAGAGAGGCACGCTCGCTCGAGTAGAATGGCTGAAAGGCATAAGTTGCAGGATTACGGAGCAGTGCGCTGCCGGCTGCAGGCAGCAGAAAAGCCCCAGCAGGAATGCCAAGTCCCTGGCACACACAGGAAACCTATATAGCTATTATTCTTTCCCAGACAGTTTGTGTTCTGTTGGGCTTTTTTTTCTTTTTCAAATTCATTCAAATAATGCTTCAAAGAGGAAAAGGCACTTACAAGCACAAGACAACAGCCAGAACTCTTGTATTTGTTTTAAGATTGACCCATCAGTGCTGTTATTCTGCATATTGCATGGGTATCATGAGATTAGAGAAGAAATAAGGTCAGGCCACGGAAACTTCAGAACACAAATGACAGGCAAGTTAAAATCTCTAGAGAGATGTTTCCTAAATATCTTTAAGAAAAAAGTAATCTACTTCCTATGTCCATTTGTTCCTTAAACTACACAATTTTGAATTGTTGGAAAATATGAGAAGAATCAGGACTGTAAAATGAATATTCACAGCCCAACTGTACATACCTCATGCACCTCTACTCAAAGAAAGGATATGAGATACTCCAAGCCTACGTGATGCTGTACCTGTGTCTTTCATGCCCGTATTTACTATTGTAACAAGGAAGTATCTCTGAAAATACATTCAGTACCACACTGAGCATTTACTACATCCGAAGTTAAACAGAACATTTCAGAGTAATAGGTAAGTTTAATATTAAAGGAAGGCAATATTCTCACAGAAGCGTTTATGGCAGTTAGAACATGGCTAGTATCACATGTCACCTATAGATCAAATCCTGGTTTAACACTGGCCTGTGCAGGATGCTCCAGTCCCTTTCCAGTCGTGTTCCCTCCCTTCACATCACCCAGCAAACGCAAGCAGCAGCCTGCACTTCACAGCTTTAGCTTTGCCTAAAACCAGTCACTTCAAACTCACGTTCGTTTCGAATCATATCAGTCCAAACCGAGAATTTACGTTACGAAGAAACCGCTGGTCGAATGGAAAAATAAGGTGTCTGTTCCGAGCGCCCCCAAAGCCGCCTTGCAGCCACCTTTGCCATCACTGAGGTGATTTTTCCGCGGCGGGAGCTGTCACACCGCACACACGCAAGCAGTGACTTTCTCTTCGCCCCTGACCCCTCTCAGCACGCCCGCCAGGATATGCTATTCCTCCCTCAGCCCCGGCAACACGGCCGGCCGAGCGCGCCGCGGATGCGGGGGTAGCGGGATGCCGCGGGATGCCGCGGGAGGCCGAGCCCCGCATCCCCCCGCCGCGACGCGCCGCACCGCACCGCTCCGTCCGCAGCCGCCTCCCGCTCCCGCTCCCGCGGGCGGCCGGTCCTTACCGTAGAGCAGGCTCCTGGTCACCTGTGCCCCCATGGCCGCGCCGGGCGGCGGGGGCTCGGCAGGGCCCCGCAGCGCGCCCGCAGCCCCCGGGCCAGGCGGGAGCCGGTGCCCCTCGCCCGCAGCCTCCACCCACTCCCGCGCCTCCCGCCGCGGCACCGGCGCTGCGAGCTGTCATGTTTATTTACATAAGAAGGAGGAGACTTCACGGCTTCCTGAAATAGCTGCCGGCAGTTCATCGATGCAGCGTGTGTGTGTGTGTGAGTGTGTGTGTCGCGTGCGTGTCCCGCGTCCCCCCCACCGCTCCACGCACACAGTCCCCCGATGCAAGAACGCAGCGGGCAAAGGCACCCACGCGCGATGCTGCCGGCGCGGCTGGAGGGGCTGTCCGAAGCACGGCGGTACCCGGCTCCCCGGCAACGCTCGGGACAAAGCGAAGGAGGCACTGCCAACTCCAGGGCACGAATTTAAAAACTCATTTATAAAATCCAACGACTTTGGCCATTGAGAACTTTCGCTGCTTTTAGGTTTGGTACCCTAGCACCAAGCCCTGGAATGAATTAGAATGGAGGGAGGGGGGAAATAGTTTAAAAAAAAAAATATTACCAGACATCACTGCACCAGAGTCTTCAAATGGCCTCTGCTGGTTAATTATTAATTATTTAATAGCAAAGAAGTGCTTGAAATGCAGAACGGTTCGCCACAGACTGTAATAACAAAAACATTACCCCCCGTAAACTCTTTTTGTGCGAGGCTCGCATGCTCAGCCCAGCTACAATGCTTCCTGCTCTCCAGCTCATTACCTCTGCTGATGGATAATGGCCAGCGTTATTAAAAGCAAGGGGGTGCAGGGGAGTGCTCAGGGTACCGCAGCCAGGCTCGGTCCCTCGGTTGCTCTCTGCACCCTGCGGTTCGTGCAGGACCTTGCATGTTCCCTGCTCTCCACCACCACCACAGCACACACATCTCCCTGCATCTCTCCTGTTCTAAGGGCAAATTATCACAGCAGGCACCGAGCTGCCACACAGCCAGCCATGGTATATCCCAGTTGGCTCATTTAAAAGTAGCTCATGCATCTTTATGCTACACCGCAGTCGCTCTTCACTCTGCAAAGGAGCAGGAGTCAAACTCAACACGGCCGCGAGTGCAGTTCTGCCTCCCACCTCTTACCATAGTGCTGGGCAAATCCTGCCATCCTACTGCCTTGACTGCCACCAAGAAAATAGGAAATAAGATTTTCTCCTGCCTCTGTGGTAAGGATTATTGCTTAGGATGGCTGGGTGCTGAGGTCTCAGCACTTCTGGAAGCAAAAAAAAACCAGCAGCAGCGCAAACCAAGCCCAAGCCAAAAAGCAGAGTCAGGGTGTATGTGCCAACGCAGCGTGCATGAGGAAAGCTGTGCCCAGTATTTCCAACCTGTGAGAGAAACCTCTCCCCAGCCCCCCAGCAGCAGCCAGGCACCACTGCCGGCTCACCCACTGGCTCCTTCCTGCGCGGCCCAGGAGACTTGCACCCGCACCCCTGAGCCAAGCAGCAGCTCTTCCTTCACCGAGCAGCGCGCAGGCAGTGCTCTGCTCCTCCCTGCCCAAAGTCACACTCTGCAGATCTTACGGCAGCTTCTTGGCAGAAAACTATTCCTTTTTTTTCCCCCCCCGCCTCCCTACTATTTCTTTTTTTCCCTTCTCCTCAAAGACGATGCTGCATTTACAGCGGCAGTGGTGAGGGGGGAGGACATGTCCTTAGGAGCATCACAGCATGGCACTCCGACCAACACGGGACATCTCTTGGGTCACACCAACCCACTCTGCTCCCACACCACTGGGACCCACGGATGCTACGAGGACATTGCCAGTCTTGTCTCCTGGCAGGCAGCCCATGCTCCCGGGCTGATTTCAAAGGGTCTGGGCACTTACAACCATCAACTACCACATTTCACTTAGAGGAATGAAGATTGGCTTGGACATTCAACCCCAAATTTTCTCCCTCAGTTTCTCATTTCAGCTCTGCTTTCCATCCTTACCTTAATCTTGCTACAGCTCTGTGAATAATTGACTTCTTGGTTCGCTGCCTCAACCAAGAGATTGCTAGAAAAAAAAATATCATTTCATGTTGGCCCAAAAGCAAATGCTTTGTGTGTCTCACTGAACAGAATGTTTCTTAAACTCAAAATGAAGCATTTTATTTTCAGAGTTATTTTTACCTCATTTTTTTCAAGTTATGGTCATTGAATCCAGCTCTGAAATGATGTCTTAAAAAATCATTAAGCCCTTTTGTTTTGAATATACCAAAAAGAAAATTTTGAATTGTTATCTTTTCAGATTATTTTTTTTTTTTGTAACTTATTGGCTTTGTTTGTTTGTCTGAGGGGGAGGGTGGGAAGGGCAGACTGCCAGAATGAATCATCCTATTTGGCAGAAAATGATAAACAATTTCAATTGATTTTAAAATTGCTTTTTTTTTTCCCCCATGAAAAAAAATCAGCATCCCCCCTCCTGAATTCCCTCCACTGCTATGGAGCACCTCCTGGGTGACACAGTCCCACGGAGCCATCCATGGTAGTGAAACAGCATGTCCAACCTGTTCCAGGATAATTCCTTCAGGATTATTTGCCATATGGCAAATCTTCCCTTCGCAGCCAAGTCACGCTGGAACTTACTCCCCATTTGTTCTTATCACCTCCAAGTCCATTTCAGACCTTGGCCTTCTCCAAATTCCACTTCAGTCTTTCATGTTAATGATTTTTCTCTAGACATAGACAAAACTTATCTGGAACCCTGTTCCTATTTTACAGTTCCCTCTACCAACACCCTCTGGGTACCCTTGGGCTCTTTCTTTGCCCTTGCCAATATGGGCAAGGCCTCTCTTTTTGGCATCAAGTATAAAAATCAATATCATCACCATTTGTGCTCTCTTCTAAATCACTGACAAAGGTATTAGGGCTGGACTCAACAGAAACCCTTCCCCTAAATCCATTCTCATTTGTAAACAGCATCCAGCAAGCTCCAGCCAAGCAGCAGTGCTGCCGTCCAAGCTGGGAGGAATCTGCTACAGGGGTATTTTGTGGCAGTGTCTGAGTGTACTAAATATACTTATTAACTGCAAGAGTAGGATGCTGAGGCTGCAGGAGACTTCTGTGGATAGATTCCCACCCATAAGGCTGTGTATTAGACAAAAAGTTTGGATCTTTCCAAGCAACCTTGGGCAGACAAGAGGGTACCTCTCCCACTCCTCCTAGGATAAAGCCCCCAGCCCTGGACATTGGGTGGTAGGTTTGGGCATGAAGTTGAGGGGTCACAAGCATATGTGTTGCTTCCCTGGTGTCGTGGTCAGAAGGCTAGTGGTCAGCAAGGAGGATGCCAGAGTCTCACCATGGTCTGGGAAAAGACATCTCAACATGAGTAAACAGCCTATTCCACCCCGACTGATGGAAAGCAGGAAACCACGGCAGGGAAAGCCAGCTCTGCAGAGACATGCCTTGCACAGGAGGAGACATAGGAAAAGGTACAAAGAGGCGGGGAAGGAGAGGATGACAAGTCTTTCTCATGGAGATTGAGGATAAGATTATACATATGCACAAGCCAGGACAGGAGGATGAAATTCCAGTTCATGCCTCATACAGCTAAAACTCTTATGGGATTGGATTTGGCTTTGTGGAGAACTGCAGTTTACCTTTCACAAGCAAGACAAAACAAGCAATACAACCTCTCTTGATGGGGGTTTCCTCCCCTTTAGTGGTGCTGCAGGTGGAGACATCCCCAGCAAGAAACATTCCAAAAAGTTTTCTTGAGTCACCATCAGCATGGGGGAAAGGAGAGAACTGTGGAAATGAATCTGATATTTGCCAGGGACAGGGAATCTTCTTTGAATGATTTTTATGTTTAAAAAGGTGCCATTAATTTCTCTATTACTATTTGCATTTTATGGTAACAGACAGATTGAGTAGAAATTGTCCTTTTTCACTCAATACAGTAGCTTTCAGCAAACATCTGGACATCATCTAGGATGATGGGAGAATTTAGGGGAACACATTCTTGGGTCTTTTCAGCATGAGTCTCTGACTGCTATTAGGGGGAGAAACTTCACCTGTACAGAAAACAGATTTCCTCCAGGAACTTCTGCCACTAACTCCAGAGGAAAAAATGATGTTCTCAACAGGAAAGCATCCAGGAGAAAACTTCTTGTGCTAGCACACAAGAAACAGGGACCAGCACTAGGAAATCTTGCATTCTATGCATCCTTGTAACAATAATTTATTGCCATAAATGGAGGGGCTTTAGAAAAAAAGAAGTGTATCTGCTTTCAGTTCTTTAATGAAAAGATACAGACACTGCCCTACCAAAAGTTATGCTGATTAGTTAACGTTTATGCAGCCATTTGAGGATATAATGAGTTATGTCATTATTAAGCATTATCATAAAAGCTGCAGCTTCGTAAGAAAGCCAAATCTCAACGTGTAAAGTCAAAGGAAACACAAAATTCTGGCTGAGAGTCTTAAAATCAAAATCACCACTCATGCCTACAAACTATGGCACCACATCCGCCAAGCCAGGCGCTCAATTAACCCGGTACAATTCTCTGCAGGCACAGCTGGAAGGGTAATTTAAGGACAGGGAAATTCTTTAGGCTGAGCATCCAGCTCAGATTTGCAGTCAGCGTAAATGAGACATCAGTTGCTTTTGCTCTGGTGACAGGAGCCGCAGCGGCGCAGTGGTAAAGGCTGCCTCTCAGTAGCGAGAATGAAGACATCAGCAAGGTGCGGGAACGGATGTCCAGGATGCAAATTGATTCCATGAAGGAGACACAGCAGCAATACGAAAGCCTGAGGTCTCACATACACAGCTTGGCGGCTTCAACCCCTGTTCATGCAAAGCTTGAAGCTGCCACTGACATCCCAGGCTTAACTCTGACCCTGCCCAGCACTTGGCATTTTGTCATAACCTCCCTGCACAGCCTACTGCAGGAGTGGAAAAGGGGAACAGCAGCACTGGAGAAGGGCAAAAGGCTGAGCAAAGAGATTTCCAAGCCAAGGAACTGAACTGACAAAGATGTTTTTCCATCAGCATGCAAATGCTTTCAAGCCTGCACTGGATGCTGAGTTTATCTTCAAAGACAGTGACTCAGCACGTGGAGGTGTCAGAGAAGTTAATGTCCCTGAAGCAAAGAGTGCCCCCTCCTCCTTGAATACTTTTGGGATAATACATTGATAAGACCCCGTGGGACAGCACAAGGCAGCAGACTGGAAACAACAGATTTCAACATTAGATGTGCTTTGCAATAAGTCATTGCATTGCGCTGGCTAACCACTGATTCCAAAAAGCAGCTTTTAGATGATATAGAAAACCTGTGCCTGCTTTGGGGCAATATCCCCTGGAATCTGCCAGAAGTCCATTCCAGAGGGAAAGTACCATGTTGTGCATGACACTGACTAAGCCTTCAAGTGCCTCAGGTCCTAACCTTCATTTACATGCTAAATTAACATTAATAGCTTACCCTCTCACTGCCATTTCAGACTAATTCTTCAAGCACAACAGTCTTTTGAGTCTTAGGCCTATCCAAATGTAATGGCAAATGAAGGTAAAACCATCTTAGTAGAAGAAACATCACCATTTTAACAAAACAAAGAAATACTCATTTATTACACTCACCTAGAGAAGATGATCTTTAGTTTCAGAACAAGCATAAGAATGAGAAAGAAAACTAAGGCTTCTATCTTTAAGTAAAGATTTTCTTTAGTTTCATGTGACTGTTTTCACTCTGACTGGAGGCACAGCACAACAACAGCATAGCAAGACCGAGAAATCTTATTTCATAGAGTCATGGAATGGTTTGGGTTAGAAGGAACCTTAAAGATAGTCTGGTTCTAGCCCCATTGCCATGGGCATTTCAAGCACAGTTCTGTGGTTATTAAATATTGGGAAACTTTGAAAGGTTCTCATGTGATGGGGCACTACAACAGCCTTTAGCAACAAAAGCTAAATTGTCTTTTCCACACAAAGCCATTGGTAGAAAAAAATGTATACTTTTTATAGCACGTAAGTAGCTCATTTCATACTTTTTCATAGGCCACATTCAAACTCTGTATGGAAAAATGAAACTACCATCTAGAACCATCACCATTTTTATGGCATTTTCCCTGTGACTGTCGAGCAAACACCGTGTTTGCTTTCACAATATTCCTGCAGGAGGAGGTGATGCCTCTCTGCCTGAGCTAGGGAAGCAGATGTTGAGTTTTTGCAACAAGTTAAATGAGGACCTCGCAAGCCACAGGTTAATTCACTCTAACAGTCTTCCTTCAGTGCCCTCTAGAAAGAGCACAGGCAGGAGCTCTGTGAAACCAAAAAGGTAAATAAGGTAATCAGAGAGCACCGGCACCAAGGTACAAATGAAGGTTAGACAGACAACTGCCACTCCTGCATGTACAAGCTTTTAAGAGCTTGACTTTGTAATCTTAATCATGTTCCTTCAGCACAGAGGTGTAATTTCTAAAGGTTTTTCTCTTAGCAAATACATTGACAGGAGAGAATAACCTCTGTGTTTCCTGTCCCACCCTTTCTGAAAAAAACCTCTCACTTACACACACTGATGTTTGTAACCAAACAAAGGCACCATATGTTTGTGGTGTAAATATTAGTCCAGCAGAGAAACACCTTTATATTATATTTACCCTGTTGAAAGTCCTTCAGGGAGGGCAGCAAAGGGCAGTGGAGTCCAAAAGAAACCTCCTGGGCTGGCAAGATGAGCAGGCAGGACCATGCCATACGTCCATGAGACAGTGTCCCCCACTGTGTGTGCCCACACAAAGTTTCAGCATGAGCTTGGAAAGGAGTCACAGAGGACAGTCCCATATCCTCTCCCAGGACTGGTTCCCCATACACTCCTTGTCATCCCAAAATGTCCCTGCCTTCTGATACAGGGCAATGCTATAGGAAATGGGATTTATTTATAAAATTTGCCCTTGCAGGGGTGCTTTTGCAAGATCTTTTACATTAGACTTCCAGGAAACAGAGGAGCTGGAGGTTAAATACTCCAAGGGCAAAATACACAGCAAGGGTGAATTTTCTAGTCCAGGCAAGATGAATCTTGTGGGTGTAAATAGGAAACAAATCATGTAATGCCTGTTTAACATTGATTGCACTTTCCCACTCCCTCTGTTCATCTGTTGCTCACTCTTCTCTGTCTCTTGCTCTCCCCTCACCAGATATTGCTGTCTCCTACTTCCCCATTCTGTGGCTTTTTAAGTTTTACCTGAAATATACCCTTCCTCCCTTGTTATATCTTTTAACTCCTTTCCTCTGTTACTCAAATGAAAAGCCATTTTGCTCGTAACTCAGTCTCACAAAAGTATCATGAAGTACAAAAGATGTAATGGACTAGGCGCAGATATTACTGGAATGAGAAATGAGCTTTGGTTCTCCAGTTCAGGAAAACAGGATATAACCAGTACAAAAATCAGAGCTTTTCCTTCCCAAAATGCCAGTTTTTTTGGCCCTACTTCATTGAAGCACAAAGCAGATAGACATAAAATGGAAATACTCTCCTGAGTAGAGCAATGGTCATGTTCCACTCCAGCTACCCCTCCATCCCACTTCCTCATTTCCAAGAAGAGGAGAGAGATCAGTGGGACGTGAGCTTCATAAAATTACCAAGAGCAGAAAAATGTCTGTGTGCCTAGGATCTAAACCATGTTAATATATTCATTGCTACAGCATCTAGACTGAGTGTCTCTGACCTACCACAGTTTCTTCTGATCTCCTGCAAATTTTTGCAAACCAAAACAACGCTGCCTCTGCCATTGGGTTCTCTTCCTCCCATACACCAATGCCTCCAATCCAAAGGTCTTTTTCACTTCTCTTTCCTCCCTCCCTCATTCTTTGTCTCAGCATCCTCTTCTGTGCCGCCCACACACTTGGAGCGCAGACCAATCTGGCAGGCTCAAATAACAACAAAAAAAAAAAAAAAGAGGAAAGAAAAAGACATTAGAAAGTTGCTTTCTGGCCTAGAAGACTCCTCTGAATTTTCATCTGGAGGGAGCAATCAAATCTCCTTTCTTTTCACCGTGAACCAAAGAGGATGGGTCCCACGATCTCATGTTCTTACAAGTCAGCTCCGATAAAACGGTGGGGCAAGGGCTGGCATTGGCATTTCTTTTCAACACACAGGCACCTTGGAACAGGAATGTTAAGCTTATTTTTGACTTGCTTTCTTCCAGCACCAAGCTCTAGTTAAAAATATTCATTTTTACAAGGTGGGGTTTGATTAACCAGTTTTCTTGTTTGCTTTTCTTAAACATGACTGAGAACAAACTGTGCTGCCTGAAGGGCAGTTAACCAGCCAGGCGGTTATCGACACTTCAGGGGCTGCTGGGTGGCTGGGCATGTGCCCACACAGGCAGCACAAGATGGGGGTTTGGAAGGGTGCAGATCTCCATGTGCAGCACCCATCCCCACAGTGCCAAGATAGCACTTGGCAGTATTTACCCATCAAGGTCCCACTCCTACAATCTCATCAGCATATGCAAAAAATCCACTCTGGCATAAAGCATCAAATGACATTAATGGCACACAGCACAGCAATACAGTCCAGGCATGTGGAAATAATCACAGGCCCAGAACCCAGGATGACTGATTTTTTTCCCATTCAACATATGTTTTACTTAGATGTTTGCTTCTTCCCACCCTTCTTTCTCTCAGTCTCCCAAACTATTATTTGGGTTTTGTGGAACACAGGAAAACATCTTTAATACAGTAACATTATAGGTTAAATCACACCTATATGAGAAACAAAAATTAGTTACCTTGGATATAAACAAGAGATTTTTATCCTACTAACAGCCAGAATCTGACCCCAGCAAAACTGGTCACCAAGCAGATAAAATACATCTGAAGTCTGTTGAGCATGAGGGTCTAAAAATAATGTTTGTGATTCCTGTAAAGAATTAGAACCAAAGAAGCTAAGTTTCAGTGAGGTATAAACATTGTTTATGAGGATCAAAGTGTATGTTCCACAGGATGACTCAAAAACTCTAAGCTGTTCTGTGCAGCTATTTGCTTTCTTAAGGTGACCTGTGAGCCATACCCCAGGCTGGTAAAAATTCAGCAATGACATCAGCGTCTCTCCCTCCCTATCAGGTCATCTTAACTCGGCTGTTCTTATGTCCTGGAGATGTTTTATCTGCACAAAAGCATTTTTACCTGTGTAGCTACATGTCAACTACAATGGCTTTTGTCACTTTAGCTTTTTGTAGCCACACAGACAAAATGCCCATCTTCAACAGCTTTATCAGCACAGCTGTAGCAACAGTAACATAACACAGATAGTCGTTAATCAGACTTACACCAAGTATCCATCCAGACTGCTCTGTTGAAAGCTAATTTTCACTTTTCTCTCTGGAAGTGGATCAACATTTCTGACCTGTCAGAGCAGAACTGAACATTTTCACACATCTTCTCCTGCCTTGTAACTCCAGGAGTCAATACCAAAGCTTTGGCAGCAGCAGAGTATCCTTGCCCATAAGAGACTGTTGCCCTTCCCAGGGCAACTCCCACTTGACTCTCATCCAGCCTTCACCTTCAAGGAGAAAAAATAGACAGCTAACTCTCAGTGCTCCCCAAATTCAAGTAAGTATTTGTGAAATTGCACTGTGACTTCCTTGTAATTCACATACAGTGCATTCAATCCACTGACATTTCCAAGACCTCATTCAAGGTCTGACCCTGATCTCACTCCCATTTCAGAGACTATTTCCCCTGCAGCTGCAGAGCATGTTTGCAGGACAGAAGACTGTTTTTCATTAATACAGAGTGGCTTAGAAGTACAAATCTTTTTCCATCTGTCTAGATTAAGATAGGAACATTAGACATGGGCACGAAAAGATTAATATCTCTGCATTTTCAATGTTAGCAGGGCAGATCTACATTACATGGGTTTGGTGTTATTTCAGATGATGGTGCTTTTAACAGTTAGAAGCCTATTCAGGATCCCATGTCTTAGGAGTTTGTGACAAAAGGTTTTGCTCCAAGACAAACCCCAGCACCACCTGTCAAGACAGAGGTTTATTTATCTATGAGATGTAGACAACCCATACCACAGTGACTTATGAATCAGCTGCTCTTGTTGAGGAGGACAGGGAAACATCTGTCCCTGGATGCTCAGAGACCAGACTTTCCTTGCTGCTCATTCCTCCTAGATATTGTTCAGGCAAACCTAAATCAGCTTGTACTTCTTTTCCCACAACCTACTGCATGTTGCTCATATCATTTAGATATCTGCAACTTTCCAAGTCTGGGAAACATGTAAAAGTCTGACCTCACAACTTAGGCAACAGAGAAAAACATCACCCTCTACAGCAAACAGAAGCAGTGCCTGTATCACACGGCTGGAACAGACACTTAATGAGACCACAGTCTGAGAAAATACTTTTTGGGATTTAGACAAGTTAAGGAAGGGACATCTTCAACTTGGAAGACGTTGACATTTAAGGGAGGTAGTTGTATGAAGACATGCACAAATTTAAAAGAGCTGGGCACAACAAAGAGGAAACACATTTATGCTGGCTCATGAAAATTAAACATATGTAAGGCTTAATCTGCCACCACTGAAATCAATAAGAATTCCTCCAACGAAGCAAAACAAAAGCAGAAATGGAAACAACATCTGACATTTGCTATGTTAGACTCATACAAATTGCTGTAGTTAATGGCCTGTCACGTGGCTAAGTAATATACCATAGGCAGTGAATGTCTTTAAACTTCCATTTTCACAGCAAAAGGATGTCAAGGCCTGAAAAGTTTTGAAGCTTGTAAAAGTTGCTTATGATGAGTTATATCTAGAAAGAGATTTTCCATTTGGATAGTTATGCTAAATCTATAAAGACAGGAAACAAAACAACATGTGAGAGGAAAGAAGATAAAAATACAGCACAGAGATTAAGATGCAGGCTCAAGAACAGAAAAGAGTTTGGATACATTTATCGTAAATAATTTGTTGTTGAAGTAGTCCTCATAAACTTAAGTTCCTGGAATATAAAAAGCCAAATATTTGTTTTAATTATTAATGTTTGGAAACTGATCATATAAGCTTTAGAAGCCAATTCCTTAGGCAGTATAAATGAGAGAATCTGGCCTTGTACCTTTAAGATCATAATGAGATGGCCACTGAGCAGTCACTATGGAAAGCAAAGTACCCAGAAATTAATCTCTCTCTGCAGAGAACATATAATGAAGATAACAAGGCAGAACAGAGAAACAAGACTTCGACTATCACATCAAAACCCAGGGATACTCAGCAGATTAGTCATGTAGGCAGCAGACTTGTACTGGGAGACAGCAGAAGAATGACATGAGGAACTGGAGAGCAACCTACACAGTAGCCCAAAACCAAGAGGAACGAGAACTAAAAGAAGAAATAAAGGGAGTGGGAGGAATGATATGTTTCAGAAAGCTCTCAGCTCCTATCAATTTGGCAGAGAGGTCATACCTTGTAAAGACCTCAGCAAGAGGGGCACCAATCTTTTTTCCAGCCAGACTTGCAAATATCAAGCCCTTGACAGCAAGGCAGATGCTTGGAAATTTGGCCTTCCCTATCCCACTCCCAACACTTTAAAAAGTGAAGATGTGGCTCAATGTATTTTAAGAACACAGATTCCTACTGAGCAAAGCTTTTGTGAGTTTTTATCTTAGAATGATTTGACTGTGAGGTACTCTGTATCTCATGTGAGTTTTCACATCTCATGGCTGGCAGCAATGGCAATCTGTCTGGCACATGCACAAATCTAGCTCCAGGACACAGTGTCAGATACATTACTCCAAGAGCTGCAGCACACCTATTGACTACAGAAGGAAAGCACCTTGAGAAATCCTCATCTTTAACACAATCAGGTATTTTAGCAGCCTCCACAGAGCCAAGAAGATACTCAGCAGTTGGCCAACCATTAAACATACCTATTTTTCTAGTATTCATAGTTTGATTTAGAAGCATTTCAAAACAGAGAACTGCAAAGTTGTACATTGGTTAACATCTTTAAAAATGGTCTGCTATATCTTTGCTGATAATTTACTTAACGGGGTTTACCTGAAGCTAGAGATCAGAACACTTGCACTTAGCATCGAGGCTGATCCAAACATTACCAATGTCATGGAAACCTAGAAATGTTTGGTTGGAAAAGACCTTTAGGATCATTGAGTCTAACCACTCACCTCACACTGCCAAGCCCACCACTAAACCATGTCCCTCAGTACCTTATCTACACAGCTTTTCAACACCAGGCTGTACTGCTGAGATGCAAAGAAATCAACCTGCATCCGTAACAAACTCACCGTATCATCATCAGTGATGAATGTTGGTAAATGAAGCTCCAGTCTCAGCCTGGAGCACAGGGTCTGTCCTGCAGCTCCTCTCCTGGGCATCTGCTGGAGAGAGGCAGCTACCAACCGGTCTCTGCTAATAGCAGGGACAACTGATCCCCCGGCCAGGAGGAGGAAGACAAGCTTCTAAACAAAGAAAATAGATTCCCATCGTAAAGACAAACACTGACAGATGAGAATAATAGGAAAAATGTGTCATCTTTCCCCCTAAAAGTTACACCTTCAGATGCTGCCAGGGAAATGCCACCAGAAGGCCTTTATCCACATGGCAGTTACACCGTCACAGCAGAGTCCCTACAGAGTCATCAAGATTGAACGGACCACAAAAACCTAATTATGTAATTACACTGCTAATTTGTCCCTAACCGAACGATCACAATTCCTGTTTGACAGTCCCATACTGCTACTCACACACTGTCTTTGCAGGTGCCCCTAACATATAGATTGGCTAAAATCTTCAAGGCTGCAGATTCTTTAGTCAGTTCATCTCCCACTAACCCCAAACAATTAACTTTTGGGTAAGTAGCAGAGCATTATCNTTCAGATGATGGTGCTTTTAACAGTTAGAAGCCTATTCAGGATCCCATGTCTTAGGAGTTTGTGACAAAAGGTTTTGCTCCAAGACAAACCCCAGCACCACCTGTCAAGACAGAGGTTTATTTATCTATGAGATGTAGACAACCCATACCACAGTGACTTATGAATCAGCTGCTCTTGTTGAGGAGGACAGGGAAACATCTGTCCCTGGATGCTCAGAGACCAGACTTTCCTTGCTGCTCATTCCTCCTAGATATTGTTCAGGCAAACCTAAATCAGCTTGTACTTCTTTTCCCACAACCTACTGCATGTTGCTCATATCATTTAGATATCTGCAACTTTCCAAGTCTGGGAAACATGTAAAAGTCTGACCTCACAACTTAGGCAACAGAGAAAAACATCACCCTCTACAGCAAACAGAAGCAGTGCCTGTATCACACGGCTGGAACAGACACTTAATGAGACCACAGTCTGAGAAAATACTTTTTGGGATTTAGACAAGTTAAGGAAGGGACATCTTCAACTTGGAAGACGTTGACATTTAAGGGAGGTAGTTGTATGAAGACATGCACAAATTTAAAAGAGCTGGGCACAACAAAGAGGAAACACATTTATGCTGGCTCATGAAAATTAAACATATGTAAGGCTTAATCTGCCACCACTGAAATCAATAAGAATTCCTCCAACGAAGCAAAACAAAAGCAGAAATGGAAACAACATCTGACATTTGCTATGTTAGACTCATACAAATTGCTGTAGTTAATGGCCTGTCACGTGGCTAAGTAATATACCATAGGCAGTGAATGTCTTTAAACTTCCATTTTCACAGCAAAAGGATGTCAAGGCCTGAAAAGTTTTGAAGCTTGTAAAAGTTGCTTATGATGAGTTATATCTAGAAAGAGATTTTCCATTTGGATAGTTATGCTAAATCTATAAAGACAGGAAACAAAACAACATGTGAGAGGAAAGAAGATAAAAATACAGCACAGAGATTAAGATGCAGGCTCAAGAACAGAAAAGAGTTTGGATACATTTATCGTAAATAATTTGTTGTTGAAGTAGTCCTCATAAACTTAAGTTCCTGGAATATAAAAAGCCAAATATTTGTTTTAATTATTAATGTTTGGAAACTGATCATATAAGCTTTAGAAGCCAATTCCTTAGGCAGTATAAATGAGAGAATCTGGCCTTGTACCTTTAAGATCATAATGAGATGGCCACTGAGCAGTCACTATGGAAAGCAAAGTACCCAGAAATTAATCTCTCTCTGCAGAGAACATATAATGAAGATAACAAGGCAGAACAGAGAAACAAGACTTCGACTATCACATCAAAACCCAGGGATACTCAGCAGATTAGTCATGTAGGCAGCAGACTTGTACTGGGAGACAGCAGAAGAATGACATGAGGAACTGGAGAGCAACCTACACAGTAGCCCAAAACCAAGAGGAACGAGAACTAAAAGAAGAAATAAAGGGAGTGGGAGGAATGATATGTTTCAGAAAGCTCTCAGCTCCTATCAATTTGGCAGAGAGGTCATACCTTGTAAAGACCTCAGCAAGAGGGGCACCAATCTTTTTTCCAGCCAGACTTGCAAATATCAAGCCCTTGACAGCAAGGCAGATGCTTGGAAATTTGGCCTTCCCTATCCCACTCCCAACACTTTAAAAAGTGAAGATGTGGCTCAATGTATTTTAAGAACACAGATTCCTACTGAGCAAAGCTTTTGTGAGTTTTTATCTTAGAATGATTTGACTGTGAGGTACTCTGTATCTCATGTGAGTTTTCACATCTCATGGCTGGCAGCAATGGCAATCTGTCTGGCACATGCACAAATCTAGCTCCAGGACACAGTGTCAGATACATTACTCCAAGAGCTGCAGCACACCTATTGACTACAGAAGGAAAGCACCTTGAGAAATCCTCATCTTTAACACAATCAGGTATTTTAGCAGCCTCCACAGAGCCAAGAAGATACTCAGCAGTTGGCCAACCATTAAACATACCTATTTTTCTAGTATTCATAGTTTGATTTAGAAGCATTTCAAAACAGAGAACTGCAAAGTTGTACATTGGTTAACATCTTTAAAAATGGTCTGCTATATCTTTGCTGATAATTTACTTAACGGGGTTTACCTGAAGCTAGAGATCAGAACACTTGCACTTAGCATCGAGGCTGATCCAAACATTACCAATGTCATGGAAACCTAGAAATGTTTGGTTGGAAAAGACCTTTAGGATCATTGAGTCTAACCACTCACCTCACACTGCCAAGCCCACCACTAAACCATGTCCCTCAGTACCTTATCTACACAGCTTTTCAACACCAGGCTGTACTGCTGAGATGCAAAGAAATCAACCTGCATCCGTAACAAACTCACCGTATCATCATCAGTGATGAATGTTGGTAAATGAAGCTCCAGTCTCAGCCTGGAGCACAGGGTCTGTCCTGCAGCTCCTCTCCTGGGCATCTGCTGGAGAGAGGCAGCTACCAACCGGTCTCTGCTAATAGCAGGGACAACTGATCCCCCGGCCAGGAGGAGGAAGACAAGCTTCTAAACAAAGAAAATAGATTCCCATCGTAAAGACAAACACTGACAGATGAGAATAATAGGAAAAATGTGTCATCTTTCCCCCTAAAAGTTACACCTTCAGATGCTGCCAGGGAAATGCCACCAGAAGGCCTTTATCCACATGGCAGTTACACCGTCACAGCAGAGTCCCTACAGAGTCATCAAGATTGAACGGACCACAAAAACCTAATTATGTAATTACACTGCTAATTTGTCCCTAACCGAACGATCACAATTCCTGTTTGACAGTCCCATACTGCTACTCACACACTGTCTTTGCAGGTGCCCCTAACATATAGATTGGCTAAAATCTTCAAGGCTGCAGATTCTTTAGTCAGTTCATCTCCCACTAACCCCAAACAATTAACTTTTGGGTAAGTAGCAGAGCATTATCAAGTCACAACATCTAGATCCAGGTCTATCATCACAAGGCAGTCAAATTCAGGTTTAGGTGCCATTCCACGAACTGTGTGCGTTAGTGACATTTACAGCCCTCAGAACGCAACATGCTCTGATATTGTCATCTTTTAACTGCTATCTACATAGTAGATGCTTTGTGTGCAGAAACTCACCCTCAACCCTCTGCTGTCTGCTTTTTACCTAACAAGCCAGGTATTCATGTCTTTTAGTCAAACGAATAAAATGTGGAAGTTTCATCTTCAAAAGAGGAAGATGGGGAGGAGGCTCTTCAGTTATTCCCTACACCCGTGCAAAACCTTGTTAGAAATTTCTGAAGAAAAAATTTGGAGCAGTAAGTGGAATGATTTCCCTACAGTCACATACGAATTACAGAGTAGGGCTGTGAGAGGGTGAATTGGCAGAATGCACAATAGAGCCTGACACCACCTGGCTTTCTTCCCCCTTTTTAAATAAACAAAGAGTAATATGAAGAGGCACCACGGAGACAGAGAGCTCTGCCACTATGTGTGGAGGGAAGAGTAATGCTGGATGAATGCTGACACCGAAATGTGGCCAGGAAGAGCCAGGAATTTCACAGATGGGTCAGATCCCAAATCCTTTGAGGACCTTAGACTGCTGTCCCCAACTAGCAGTCAGTCAGACCCTAGATGAGACAGGAGAAGCAACCAGAAGCAAATACTGAGAACCAGGCACACAGTGCTCGAGAACTGCCTATTCCGCTGCCCTTCTTCCCACAAGGAATGTGAGCCAAGCAGCAAACAACATTTTAACGGACTGTCACTGGTGATGGACCAGCTGCGACATCACCAAGTTCCTCATTACCAGCCCAAGAGAAATGGCAATCATTGCAAATCTCATGTGGTTTGAGTTCAGCATCTTTCCTGATTACTGTTTGTACACAGAAAGCTTCCCTGCTGGAGCAGGTTCTGTTGCTGTTTCTTCATCTTCAAATAGTTATTACAGCATTCAAATTAGAAAAAAAAGTAGTTTTAAACCTACTTAAAAGTTAGAAGATGCAAAGATCAATCAGCATGAATGCCCCTCCTCACGGCCCAAGCCTTCCAACATGGCCATGATACCACAGCTCTCCCTCAACCAGACCTCAGACATTTGCAATGCTCTGAAACACTGATAGCAAATACAAGCACACTATATGTGGAAGTAAGTTTTATTCACCACTGATAAACATGCACAGAAGCAAAACTGTGCTAATGAGAATGTTTGGAGAACGTGTCTTTCCCATCCCAAGCCAGACAGCTACAATCACCCAATAAGTAAGTAGAGGCAAGTAAGTAGAGGCACTATCATGAAGAGATCTGTCACGTGCCAGGGAGGTGAGCTCATTATTAACAGGTCAGAACTAATTAACTGTTCAACTAGGAGCAGATAAATTTTAGATAACACACACATGTAAATATCCCAGATTTACCAAAGGCAAATAAGGAAAAGGGAATGGGACAACTCAAACTGCTCACTGCACACAGGGATCCTTCTTGCAGTTCCCAGGCTTCTTCCTATGGGTAACCTCCTGGGCAGTCACTCCCACCCTGGGTTTCTTTGCTCGTGCTCTCAGTAAAGTGGCAATTTCAAGGGCGATTTTTCTTGCCTGTGATATGAAAATGGAATTGGATCAAAAGTAAAACCTCTTTCCCCAGAGGGACTCCAAGGGATGGCTGGCTGTCCACACCAATGAAGTCTTGAAAAAGAACACAGTTATAGCCCTTAGTAAGAGTTACAGGGTTTGCTCCACGCCCAGTCCACAGAGGAGATAATATGTCCACAGCACTCTCTTTAACTGCAGCTCACTCATTTCACTGTGTTTACAACATCAGCTGTTGGCAAAACATGACTATTGCATTTTCCTGCTTTGAGTTTTAAGAACAAAATGGCTCTTACAGGACAGATCCTGCTACGAGGGTGGCCAGTCAGTCCAAGGCTGTGGATGGAGATGTGGATTTGATGAGTCTTTTCTTACTCTAAGAGAGGCAGAGTCCCCTCACATTACCCACCTTCCTTCTGTTCTCAAACCTGCCTTTGCTCACTCGTCTATAGCTCCAAGGATAGGATGGTGATGCACAAGGTAACCCCTACCACTGCTCTACCCAAATGGGAGCCAAGGAAAAGTCACAGAGAGGACGGCTGCCAGTGAGGCAGCAGCTGCTGCCACCACGCTTGCTGCTCCTTACATGTTCCCTTTTCTCTGAGTCAAACACCTTTTCCCATTTGTGGAGCAGTGCACTGTTTGCTAATTCATAATAATAATAATAATAATAATAAAAGACAAAGAAACTAAACACACCTCTAAATTGTATAATCCAAGGTGGGTGAGTTGCATTGCTCAATGCCACAGTCCACTCTGTGCTCATAGGTAGCACAGCTATTTATCACAGCTCGATAAATAAGTCATGGAGAAACAGCTTCCTCAATTCAGCTGCCCATCAATAGAGGAAGATTGCTGTAAAGTACACCAGAGCATCTCCCAAAGGCTCATGCCTAGCAGAGGTGCTTGGAAGGAGAACACATGAGTAAGTTTTCTTGGCTCAAAATGGTGAGAAGTGCGAGTTACTCAGCTCAGATCATAGCAATCGTTTTGCTGTCTCTGGGCACAGCAACTTTGCATGACTGTGCTGGCAGGAAGCTATCAATTGGCAGGATGGGGAGGGGGGCAGAGATCATTGGGGAAAAGGAAAAAAAAACAGAAGAAAACACCCAACACATATCTGTTTACATCTGACTCACAGAGGCTACAGCTGCTGCTTCTGTAGTTTCACGCAGATGAAACTACAGGTAGTGGTAGAAAATACAGGTAGAACAGGTAATGATGGCTGACAACTTTCATCTCACTCCTGTACCCCATCGCTAGAAAGCTCATAGGAAAATCACAAGTTTCATGACTTCACCCACAGAGAGAGGAAAGGGGCCACACAAACCATTGACTGGTGAGAAATGGCACATGGGGTACACAGAGTCCAAGAAGAGAAAGGGAAATGTTCAGAAGTCTCCATAATCCTTGTGTTAAATCAGGGATGCAGGGAGCTTCCGAAACACAGGATAAAAAGGTGGGCTCTTTCTGAGAAGAATATAGAGGCATAAATAACTGCTGTATATGCAATGCATTTGGTCTACAGAAGCAAAATGTGCAACTCTGGTATGTAAACATCAGGACGGAGTAGGTCTGAGGATGATTATCACCCTTCCTTTCACCCTTAGAGTTGCTGCAATCTGACACCTCAGAGGACTGGAAGGAGCCTGGAGACAGCAAGCTTTCTCCATGCACAGGGGAGCATTTGCAAGCTGAGACCACGGGAAATATCCAGTTGCTTAAGCAATGGGTGTGCTGCCAGCAGTGGTTATATGGGGGAAAGTGACTACAGAAATAACACAGGAAGATCTGGGTTTGAAGGGAGGCTGTAGAGTGATTCCCTGGTATATCCAGGAGACAATCCTCTCCTTGTGCATCAAACACTGTGACTGCCAAAGCAGTGTGTTTAGATGAGACAAAAGCTTATTGCAGGGAGAGAACAAAAAACCTCACCACATTACCACAAAAAGCATTTTTTACTTTTAAGGTGAGTGAGTTTAATGGCTGATCTCAAGGATGTTAGTCCCTGTGCCCCTGCATTTGGTACCTCCATCAAAGATAGCCCGAGAGCCTCTAGTTCAGGAGTTTGATTTAGGAAATGAGTAGTGAGAAGTTAGAGGGGGAGAACAGAGAGATACAGCACCAATGGAAAACACCTGTCCTATTTTTAGAGTAGACCTAAGTCACCCTCTGAACCATGAGCTATTTCTCACACTTTCATACAACTGAGAAGAACATATACCAAAGAGAAAAACAGCCATGTGTTTTGTTAAATCTCACAGGTGCTAAATGTTTTACAGCTGAAGAGACCAAGGCACTCAGTACCTTACAAATGTATATGTGCTTCCACAGTTGAAAGTATTCAAGACAAAAATCTAGTTATAGCACCAAACATACAGCTTTGGTTTAGTTTCATGTTAAATTTGTTCACTATTGCTTACAGCATTTACCTTGAGACAAGCAGGGCTGCAGAAGAAAAACTATATATAAATATACAGGAGACTGATCCAGCTCAAGCAGATTTTTTGTATGTCATCAGTCCTTCAAAGCCTTCAAGATACCTGCATCTCTGTTAGGTGAGCTGAGACCCTGAGCAGGATACGAGCAATAAATTTCTTTGATGAGCTTCTACTGCTAAGCTTTAAATCACTTACTAAAGGTGGGACCATGAACAGCATTGGTTCTTAATCATCCTAAAGGCTTTCAAAAGTCTGGATGATACAGAATGGCTTGCTTGAGTTTCCAGCTTGGTTTTGAGCTTTAAAATAAGAGTATGAAACCTGGGCATTGCTGCTTGTGCTGCTGGAATGACCCAGACAATAACCAGGCCTGTTCATAATGAGGATAATCAAAGGGAATTCAACAAGTGTTTAACCTCTAGGTCACAAACTTAAACTGCCCATTGGCTTTTGGACTTCAGTGTCAAAGCATTCTACTTAAAAATTCTTTATGCAATCAGAGGGTCGAGATTTCATTTTTATTGTCCTGTATCAATACCTTTCCTGAACAGGCACAACTGAAAAAAAAAAAAAGTGGTACCAAAAAAACAAACTTAAAAAAAAAACAACCACAAAACAACAGAAACTGAAAGAAAGACTTTTAGGTAGCATGCCATAAAACAGAAAAGACAACTCAATAGGATGGAGAGCCCTTCCACAAGCTATCTTCAACGCAACAACTCTGCTGGGACAACTTGCAGCAAAGCACAGGAGACACCTTCACTTCACTAACAGACCTTTCAGGAATTTTTATCACCTCATTTCAGCAGCAGCTTGCACAAAAGGTCTTCAACATTCAGATAGTTCCCATTTGAGAATTAGAAAAATGTATTCCCACCACTGTCACAGGGAAAAAGCAAGAAGTAGTCTCTCTCCGCCGTCCACTCTTAGAGTGGCTGGATGCACCAGTCCCCTGATGTATCTTCAAGTCAAGGATTTTTAAAGTTGCCTAATGTGTCAGTGTGACACAGAAGCATTTTGTTGTATTATTCCATGAAAACAAACCCCACCATCTCCAATCAGATCAATGTACTCTCCATTTCAGAGATGACTTGCCCATTTTAACAATGGGATCCCATTAAGTTTTTGTCCCCTAGCTCACCAGACTATACACTGGGGTGAATGTGGAGGGAGAGGCAGTGAACACTACTTCTTTGTGCCATTATACAAATGTCTGGTAATAACAATGGCTAAAAAGGATGAGAATTTAAATGACTTAGCATCTAAGTGAATTCACTGGAAATACTTTCAATTTTTTTCCTAGTCGATAGCCTGAAGATATGCAGAGACTGGAAAGTGCATTCAAATTGCTGAATCTGATGTTGCTGTCTGTTTACATCAGTACAATTTCCAAATCAAAATACTGAAGCAAATGGTCTTCCCCAGGGAGCAGATGTTTGAACGCAGTGATGGGGACCAATTTAAGAACATAGATACAACTGAAATGTTTTCATTATGTCAAGGCTCCAGTCACCTCTAGCAGAGATGAGTTGTGATTCACAGAAAGGAAATGACTCCACCAGAGATGAAGATGAAAAATTAACTCCATTTTCTCCAGTAGTGGACTGGTGGAATTCAGGAGAGTGTCTTTCCCAGAGAGATGCTGCCTTGCACAGCAAGCCTTGCACAGCAAGCCAGCATCTGGTATTTTTTAAAGCATCAGTAATGTTCTCCAAGCCAGTTGCATACAGAAGACTCTGCAGCTCTTCTGCACACAGAACTGCTTTTCTCTTGTACTTGGTTCCAAATTAGGCTTGCAAGTGCTTCCCTGCTTTCTAACAGTGAGTTGAAAAGAATATGTGTGAAGCTAGAAAATATAGCAGGTTCACTGGAAGCTGCAAAATGCGACAACTTTCCACTGGAAGCTCCAAAATGCGATGATTTTCCACTTGCTTCTTGCAAGTCTATTGCCTTTGCATCTAAAAATATATTATTATTATTATTATACTATTTACATTTCAGAAACATCTTGGATCGAAGCAGGATGAAGGCATCATTTTGCCAGGCTCTGTACATAGTTACGGGTACACAATCCCCACTCCTTTGGATGCAGCCCTATAGCTGAAGCTGGATCACATGACAACGCTGGCTCACACAACCCAGCCCTTCCTCGAGCATGCATGGATACTGCTAAGCTCTGCAATGGTTTACTGCCTCTGCATTGTCAAGCAATGGTTTGGGTTATCCTGTGCAAACAGCTTTATATTGTTATCTTGCATGGGTAAATAAGAGACCATGGCAGCAGCAGCCTAGCAACTTAACTGCAACACAGGATAGATTCAGATGTAAATTAGTGACTGTGGTTTTAAGAACCATTTTCCTCTCCTCAACTGCAATGTAGATTTTAGCAAGATCAGAAACCAATACCCAGAAGATCTAGGTTATGTTTCCAGTGCTGGCAGTGGTTTTCTGCCCTTGAGTATCTGTCTGTTTCTAGTTTCTAAATTTACAAAATAGAGATGATAAATTCCCTCCACTTTGGACACATTTGGAAATCTTCAAATGACAGGTGCTATATAAAAGACTAAGTTTCTGCCAGCGTGCAACTTAATAGACGGTCTCTTAGACAGGAAAGCAGCAGGCAGAGTAAGCAATGCCTAAACAAGTCATATGACCGCTTCAGCTGAGAATAAAAGAGAACTTATCTTTAAGATGAAGTCAAAGAGCCCTGGACAAAAGGGAAAGGGCTTTATCTAGTCCAACCTTTTTTACCCTGAAGTTTTGACAAGCAGAGATCCACCAGTAAATATTTTGTTAGGAGTTATTGATTGCTACTGTGTTATCTCTGATGCTTTGCTTCAGCACAGCCCTCATATTTTCCTCACTGTCATTCTGAAACTCAGAACAGCGACCAGTTTGTCAGTAAGTTGTCTCTGTAACCAGGTCTTCAACGCTTTTCAACAACACTGACTTAACTGCTCTGTCTATGGCAAAATAAAGTCTGTGCTTGTGTCATAAATGAAAGATGGCTGTAAACTGAAACTGGACACAAGGCTTTAAATTACATGTAAATTCTCACCAAGGTTATAAAAGGGCCACATGAATATGAAACACAGATAGTGAACAAATCCAGGAATAAGCTTTTAAAGAGGGAGGAATCCAGGCCAAATGGAAAACACACTAAGTATAATTTATAATGAGCAATGTGTAAAAGCTATCCAAATCATGGAGCTCAAAATGAGAATAAACAGTCATCTTCCAATAGGAACAAGTACAGATAAGCTAAGTATCTGCTAAAAGGCTGAACTCTGAGTAACCCTTGTTGAATCAGATGGTAACACCCAAAGTCATCACTATGTTTCACTAATGGCCAAAAAGGACTGTAGCAAAAATAGTGCATACCTCAATAAAGCTAACCTGGAATTTGGTACCTGTCATCATGTATAACAGAAAACAATTGTTGTTGTGCAATAAATTATGTAAAAAAAAACAGATGCACAGCCATGAGCACAGCTGATCCTGCAAGATAACTCATTCACCCAACAAGATGGAATGATGTCCACAGCCACAGAACTACTCCAATAAAAGCAAACAAATGAACAAAAAAAAGCTAAACCTCACTGGGAGCACACATCAGGTATTCATCCTCATCTTGATCTGCACAAGCATCAGAGAAAGTCAAGCACGATCACTCTGAAATATGAAATGCACTGGATGTAAATACCTGGAAGAGTGCTGCCCAGAACAAAAAACAATAGGATGCCTCTTTAAAGTATATTTATACACTTTCAAGTGTTTTTACAGTTGTTAAGGGTTTTTTTGACAGACTATTTCACTACTAACTAGTAGAAATAAAAATGAAGTGATGCTATTCAGGTGTCACAAGGAAGAGTAGAAGGAAGCTCTCAGAGCACTGTTAAAGACAGCAGTGGAAAAGGCAGCCTGGGCAGCTGGAGAATTGCAGTCCCAAGGTGATGTTGGAAGCCCCCAGGTAGGAGCTAAATTTTTTGATCATCATGTTTATTTTCAGAGTGATGACTGCCTTTCAGTAGCTTTTTGGTTTCAGAGAACACAGGTCCTGTGTTCTTAGCCTAGAATAGGTTTACTTCTAAACTAGGTAGACCCTTAAAATAGTCATAAAGTGACAACTTAAACCCAGCCTTGGTCTTTTGCAGATCCCTGGGACTAGGAACCATCATCCAGCACTTTATACCTTCCCTAAGGCAAGTCAAATATTCCTTGAGTGTTGGTGACAACATCTGATGAGCAGGCTGTCATTATCCCCACCACACCAATGAGGAAATATGCAAACACCCTAGAAATATGACCATGAGTCATGCTGGCATCAATCACTTCTCACCAAAGAGAGCAGCCAACACTGCAGAGAATGAACCACACAGGGCAACAGGGGTCTTGCTGTGGTCTGTAACTCCACGTTGCTTTCCTTCCCAAGCCTTCTAGCAAAAAAAAAAAGGTGAAGCCTAGACAGTAAAAGACACATGAGGTCACACTACTGCCCATCGCAATCACTAAGCATAGCAGCAGAACTTGGCCAGCTCAACAAGTATCTTGACTCTCTCGTGCCAGGTACTTGAGTTTCCAGCAGAGATGCTGCAGTTTCTTCCAAAAATGTGGCCTTCCTAAACAAACTGGACAGATTGTTGTGGAGATGCAAAGAGAATGTCAATCTGCTAAATGTCAGAAAGATTTTGACTAAACTAGGAAGAGAAATAGGCAGGAATTGCAGCTGCATAATTAGTAACAAATCTTTAATTCTACATGTTTGGATAGCAAGGCTGATGTAGAATCAATTGCTGAAGTGGAGCAGCCAAGACGACAGATTCAGTTCTTCTTTACATCAGTGGAAATGTAGAATAGCTCCACTGAAGCCAAAGCAGTAATAAATGCTGCAATAGTCCCATGCCTTACAGCTCGTTAAAAGCTATTTTGCTGCAAACACTGCCTTGATTTTTTTTTTTTAAGCATCATCTTTTTTACCTATGAATGAAAAGTAGCCAAGTCCAAGAAGACTGAAGCTCCTCTAAAGAGAGGACTAAGCCAGGAACAGGGCCTGAGGTGATCAGACTTCAACTCAACTGCTCAGACTCCAGACTCCTTTCCTTTATGTAGTCTCTTTTCATAAACTGCAGTATCGCTGAGGAAAGGTACTGAACAGAGAAAAATACCTTCAGAGGGCAGTTTGTTCCTGCTCAAATGATTAAACCATGGAGCTCGACTTCCATGGCAGACACTGGACTTCCAGCAGCCTGTTATGACACAGTTAAGAAGGAAGCACTTTTGAAATGCATCAGTTTCTTCAAACTCACAAAAACCCCAAGCAAATCACAATCTGTATCTGAAAGTTGCTTTGTGAACTGACACATCTTACATTTTACACATTATTCATATGTAATCTGTAGAAGAGTTGGTAGTCAACCAACTTGTTGGTCATACCAAGATGTTGGCTGTCTTCCAGCCTAGAAATGTTTCCAGTGTCCCAGATGCTTTATCAATTAAATCTTGAATCACAAGTACTAAGAGAAGGTCCTGTATGTCACCATTGTGTTTAATTGAACTAAAATGTTATCTTCTCTCCCTTGAAGTTGTGACTACTAGCAACCCTGCCATCACCATCTCTTACAAAGGCCAGAAACTTCTGCTTCCTTTCTCACGTCAGGAAGGGTCATTTTACAACAGATCAGCAAAAGTGGTGAAGGAAGTAAAAATAAACCAGAAAATAAGGAATAAAACTAACACTAGTCATTTTGGACACACAGAAAAATGTATTACAGAAACATACCACATACAGTCTCAGACCCTTTCATAATCTGCTCTTGATGACTTTAATGCGGTAGTCTTGGATGAGTTAGCAGGAGATTTGCCCAAGTAAAAACCTCAGGACTGCACCCTCCAAAACTATCTTCACCAAAATCCAGATAACTTAACAGCCTTGATGTGCTCCCACAGTGCATTTTGTGTCATTCCAAAGATTAATTTTGGCTTACCGAAATTCTTTGGCTAGTTAAAGCAGAGACAAAAATAGTGGTGTCTACCAAACTGAAAGGAAAACAATCAAAGGCATTTGACTTCACAGTAATGTTGGTGTTATGCTACAAATATGAAGGTGGCATATGGCATTTATACACGGTGTTCATCCCTCCTTGTAGCACTGAATAAGAGGGAGGAATGTTCAATATGCAGGTTTTGATGCTTGAATATGGTGCAAGCAGATAGGGAGGGAAGAGGGTACTGAAGGGCACTGAAGAAGAAAAACAATGGGATGGAGCTTGGGTCTTTGCTTCTGATGAAGGTATGTTTTATTAAGTATGAAATAATGGACAGTGACACTTTCTAAAGGGTCACTACTGACATCCACAAGAAACATCAACTAAGGTGAGAGAAACGTCCTGGTTTGCAAGTTCCAGCGTACTGAGTAGCTTTCCCTGGACAAAGGCAGAAGGAGTTGTGACATAGACCTTGTGCCAGCTCAGCTCACATCATTATGCTTTTTACATACTGTCTCATTCATCCCTCACCTCACACTGACATCTTTTTATTTTTGCCCAATATTTTACTGCCCTCTTACATATATAACTGCTAGGAAGGGCACTAAGCATTTCTCTAACAGCCACAGACTACTCAGAACTAAAACCACAGGGGACCACTTAGCTGTACTCAGCAAAAGGTCTTGATGTACCACAGTTACTCAGGGCCCTTCCTGCACACCTGGCAGCTCAGCTGCTTTTAACAGTGGCTTTTCAGTAGCAGCACAGAGAGTTTACTCAAAGCAAAGCAGCTCCTGAAGCCCATGACAGAAGCTGAGGCCACCTGGCCTGAAGCTACGCCTGATGTCACAAAGGGGATTTTACCCAGGCTGTCCTTAAGAGGATTAGGGAATCATCTACTTGCAGAAAACAACAGTCGCATCTGCTGCTCCAGCCCAAGTCCCTCTTAGCTGCTCTCACAAAGCTCATTTCTGCTTGGCCCGACTTCTTCTCATATTACAGGATCCTGCCACATAACACAGACGCTTACAAAGAACAGGAGGTTGGGTACGGGTGGAGGGTGAGCACCAGATCAGGTGTGTTCAGAGTGCTTGGCAATTAGCTTCACGCGTCACACAATTCTTCAAGTAGCATCATTCAGAGCAAACAAACAAAGAGGCCAGATTTTCAGACACTAGATATTCACAGCAGGCTGGATGTCACTAAGCAGTCAAACTCCTGAGGCTACATATGTATGGAATTTCACCAATTATTGAACAGTTTAAATGAATTAAACCTTAAAGCTCAGCTCTCTGGTGATATTCCCAATATACTTTCTATACCAGAGACAGAAACATCTTCATTGTATCAGACATATGTAGGTATAAATTGCAGATGTAAAAGGAAGAGGAAAGGAAAGCAAATGCACTAAGGCAAGAGCTAAAACCTGCCTGCTTTTTGTAGCTTCTTAAACACCAAGATACATGCAGACCATTCACCTTAATTTTCCCTCCTTTCCATTGGCAAGAGATGAGATCAGCAAGGTATCTATTAATTGCTTTTATGGATTTTACAATTAGGGGCTTTTTCACATTAGATTTTTTTTTTTAACTAGAGTTGTAATTTAGATTTCAGCCATGGCTTCATAAAAGAAATCCAGGATTGTCCATTTCACCCCTAAGCAAATCAATTCTAATCTCATAATATAATACTCTTCCACAGGATTGAGCGCCCTTTCACCCCTGAGGCGGTCCTACCAGGTCAGGACTCAACCACCATACTCTTGCTTGTGCCACCGGTGCCACTGCAGTATACTTGTTGTATGGATTAGCAATGGACTTCCTCTGCCAGGACACAGCCTGTGACCATCAGTGGGACTGCTCTGGATGTACAGTGTATGCAGGGATGGAAGTGAGGACGAGGAGACAGAGCAAGCCACAGCACACATAGGGCACAAGGCATGGTGAGGAGCTGAACCTAGTGGATGTGGTCTGACTTGTTAGTAAAACCTCCCATGAAACAAGTCTCTCCTGCAGTAACCAGTCCTAGTGGTTATCTACCTTGACCTCTAGAAGTTCTTTTGCCAAATATTTGACTCAAATATCCCATTAGATTTGGCTGCCTCTTCCCTGCTGCTGAAGGACAGGGGATTGCACTTTCTCATAGCCTTCTCCAAGTAAGACTTCACCTTCATTCACCTCCTCAAAGGAAATTAATCCACTTCTTTCTAGTTTTCTCAGTGGAAATAGATCCCTCTGCCTCATTTTTCATGTTTGTTTCTTCTGGGCTCCATTAAGTGTTTCCACATCTGAAAGAGTTTTCCTCCATTGCACTAATGTTTATCTGCACCTACAAATTCTTCTGTCCAAGAACAGCATTGTGCTAGTGTCTCTATTAATAGAGTTGCATCTGCCAATTTCAATATACCTCACAAACTTTATCCTCAAGACAGTTTTGAGCTTCTAATGAGTTAAGCACTTCCAGGTCTACTCCACTGGTATAACAGATCCCGCTCACCTTGCTGTAGATATCACTCCAATGGAATTACTCCCTTTAAACAAGTGTACTAACTTAAGCCTGCTTCAGATATTAAGCCACCAAAAAAAAAACCCCATACAGGCAAGATGGTTTTTTTCAGGTATCTTCTTTCCAAATATAGCCAATTATACAGTTAATTATAATTTTTAAGTGATGATTATAATAATAAAATAATTTATCACTTTTAAAAAAAATCACCTCATTGAACTCTCCAGCAGTCATACCTCACGTCTTTGTTTCAGAGCTGAGCTGTTCAGAGTGAGATCAATATCACAGGCAGAGGCACACTGCAGGCATCCGATCAATTGAGAGATTTTTCTCAGGTCAATTAATTGCCTTTAAATGGATTTATTGCACTTCAATTCGGAACAAATATTCTTTTAACATTGCTCTTGACACCTATTCTAAAGGCTGCTCTTAGCTGCTTCCCTAGATAACCACTAATGAAAAAGCAGCAGCCTCCTGGACTGGAGGGAGTCCAGGATCTCAACAAAGTTTCATAAAGGAATTAGGAATTGCTGTGCTAGGTTAAGTCCTTGATCCAGTTAAAGGATTGAAGACATAGGCACATAACCAGTTACTTAACTAATTAGCCCCCTGCTAGTGAGCCACATGAACTGGTGACATCCAAGCTCTCAGCTTGCTGGAAAATGCTATAGCTTCCCTCATCACAGTGGTGAATCTGTTCCTGAGGGAAGGTTTGTTAGCAATATACATTTCAGAAACATCACTGCATCAAGAGCCTGGCCTAAGTGGCATCTTAATTATCACACAAAGGATAATCAATACAGAGAGATTGCAACAAGTGGGCTGCTTCCCCAAATAACACTAATATTTTAAGGCTCTCCAGGAGAAGAGGCAAAACATAAAGGAGCTTACTGGTTATTTCTTACAGTTTATTTCAGAGCTACCCTTATGCTGTCAGATGCAGTGCTGTGTTTGCACAAGCCGAGTGCAAGGCTCCTCAGATCTATGGTGAGGATCTCAGATGCTGTCAGCTTGGGAAGTCATTTGGGGAGAAGACAGAGCAAATCCCTTTGGAGGAGAGAGGTTCTAGTAAGGACAACGGGGAGGATCCCACTGGGGATGGGTGTCTGGCTGGCAGCTGCTTTGGGAACAACAGAGCCCTGGCAGCAAGGGCCTGACCCAGCAATGCCATCAGCAATGAGCTCCTATCCACATCTCGTCAGACCCAAGCGCTTAATTGAAGCTAAGCTGTAATTTGAACGTTCACCTGAGATCTCCAATAAGGGGAGAAATGCCACATCAGATCTCATCTTCACACAGAAAGAGTAGTTAAAGGACAAAAATAGTAGCAGCCAGGTGCTCCAGTTCCTCAACTTGATTGCACTTGGCATGTGAAATACAGTAAGTTCAAAACAGTAATTACAGAATAATGCATATGATAAAAAGATCCAACTCATAGAAATGAAAGCAATTACAAGCAAAATTAGCTGGAAAAGAGAATTAATGAAAAATATGATTGATGATGGAGATATTTTACCAGATGTCAGCAAAGTGACAATTAGAGAAAAAAAAACCAGTCTGCTCTGAAAAAAAAAGATACTTGTTTCATAAAACAAATGAAATCAGCTAAAATACAAAGCTATATGAAAAAGTAGGTGAAAGGGATTTGATAGAATTATTAAATAATTTAAGAGACAGGAACTGCTTTTAGAGCTGAATAGTGCACATGCCATCAGTCAAGTTCATTAATACCTGTAAGGAGCTGAGCTGACAGGAAGAAACCAGCAGCCATGAGGATATTTTGCCAAGGTTCTCCAGTAATCACACTCTCTAGAAGAGATGCTTTTGTATCTGGGAGGAAGTTAGCTGAGGTATACATAGGATCACTTGATGGACAGATGAACAGAGTGTCCCATCACCCAAAGAGGGACACAGCACATTGAGTGAAATGAGAGAGCACACTAATTGGGAAATGTAAGCACTAGGAAGAATTAATAAATAAGCAAGAGGCCCTGGGAAGGCTGGCAGAAGCCAGCAGAGGCAGAGCAGACTCTAGATACAAACATGGTACATACTGAAGAAAATACCCCTAATATATGAATTCCACGGGGAAGAGAAACTTGCTCATTTGAAGAATATTAAAGAAGCACTCATGAAAACTAAATTTGATACAGGTGTGAAAGAGGCTAGCATGAATATATTGAGTCATTGCAGAGGACTGGGATGATTATATGATGACTTGGATGATTTTGGTCTCTACACTATATGCTCATGTTCCTATGTGACCCGATCTAGGTGAACCTACTCCTGCAGGGGGGGTTGGCCTAGATGGTCTCTAAAGGTCCCTTCCAACTCTGCCATTCTATGATTACACCTGTAATATTATGTGCTCAATATAGCAACTTCCAGTCCAGTCCATTCCTATGAGTGGAAGATCTGTAAGAATATTTATTTAATAACTAGAATGATTTCTGTAGTCAACTGAGGCAGGCTAACTTTATATCATCCAGTTAATCTCTCATCCAAGATAAAGTCCTGTTGGGTCACACATCATATTTCAGATTGCACAGTCCTGGTATTAAAGACAGTTATTTTCCAACTTGGTGAATATTTTAGCTTTTCACTGGCCTTTGCTCTTGAAAATTACAGAAACACTGTTTAGAAAACAGTATTGCTACAAATTGAATTCACAAGCCATTAAGCTGAAGCACCATTCTCTGGCTGCACTCTAATTGCCATGTAGAAAACATTTCAGGGTTCAGATTTAAATATTAACAGCCTCTTAAACTGCATTCAAACAATAAAATATTTACAAGCAGGCAACGATTTTCAAGTGCATTAAACAACATTAAAAGACAAAATCCACAGCCCTGCTGCAGAGAGGTGCCTGTCACTGGGGGAAACCCAGCTTTGCCAGCAAGCAACAACTTGGCTTTATCTCCTCTTTAAGGTTTAATGTAATGAACACAGTGCTAACCAAACATGATATGTTAACTGAGCAATACCTGCCATCCACAGATCTACTGAAAACACCTTTACCTTGAATGCAGATCAACTGAGATATCCCAAAGAAGCTCTTCTCCACAATATCTATACAAACTCCCCACTATTATTCTACCCCATGTGACCCAGCCTTGATTGAAAGAGAAGAGCTCTAGGACTAAATGCAACAGATCACTTCTTTGTCTTTCAGGTAAATGCTGGCTATCCTGAACCTATAGCCCAACCTGAGATCAGCTGGGCAAACTCCAGAGACACATCCACTAGGAAGTTTTTGATAAGACAGACTCCTTTCACAGTTTCCACTTGGTGTTGATGGTGTTCAGTGTTAAGCACTGACTGAGTCTCAGCATCTGCCATTATTCTGAAGAATAGGCAGCAAATGAGAACAAGTGACAATGGCCACTTGTGTGCTTAATTTTCAGCGAAAAGGACAGCAGTTGCTGTGTGATAGCTTAAAAGGATAAAAATACACATGAGAAAGCAACTGCAGATAGTCAGACCACAGCCTGCTGCAGCCATCAGATAATCACAGAAGAAACAAGAAAGGAAAAAATGCTTATAGCAAAGCCATACAAGTCACTGAAGAGACAAATGTACTTCAAAATATCTGTATTAGACAAGAATCAAGAGATGTAATTCCTGTATCAGAAAGACATCCCATTTCTGTAGGGGAAGAAAACACACTGGGCTTCAAGTAGCAATATGAGAAATTTAGGAGAAAGTTTTATCCCCACTAACTTTTACTTGGGAAAAACATCCAGTGGAGTTTATGGCCCAGATACCCAGTAATTAAGCAGGTAAAAAACAAAGCCAGACAGGACATACCTACATTACCTAAAAGCACCTAGCATTAATTAGCACAGCACTCCTTTATATTTAGTGGAATACAGAAATGAAACATTTTTATCAGATTACAAAAATTAGTGATGTCTACCTAGCAAATCTCTTTTTGTCTACAAAGAAGAAACTTAGCTGAGCTTTGCCCTGGTTGAATTCAGTCACAAGATCTCCACTAATTTGGATAAGATCAGGAATGGATCTTCCCCCACTGTGGATCTGGAGCAGAGGAGCCCAACCAGAGCGTGGGCTGCATTTTCAACATAGCATGAGCAACACAACTTTAGCAAAAGCTCCCCAGTATATCCATAGCATTGGCATGAACTATGTTTCTAGAGGGACCTTGGATTTTTTGATCTTTCAAGCAGTGCAATAGCTGTTAGATTTGGCACTGCTGTTGTACTATTGCATCGCAGCAGTGCTGTGCACTGAACTTGGGTCACAAGAGCTTGCACAAGTTAGGAACAGAGAGAAATCTCCAACTGTGTCAGCAAGGACCATGGAAGGAGAACATTTCACAGGAACAGGGATGATTAGTGGGTTACAAGGATGCAGCGGCCAGCAAGACCTGGGGATGGCAAACAGCCAGCATCCAGTCATCTTTCCCTGTAGTACTCCACATTTCTTTAGAGAAGCCTCACACAGCTTTTGAGGATTTTAAGATTCTTTAGCCTATCCAGGACTGGTACCAACTTTTCTGGGCATTCCGAAAACATGTTGCAGCTGGTCAAGAATCTGTGATAACCCCTGCACCAAGGCTGCCTGTGGATGCATCATATGGACACAGAGAAATGAGAGTACCCCTGCACTTGCAATTCACACTTAAACACTGGATGTCCTGTACCCACAGCTCAATGCCTTCTGCACATCAGTGCAGCAGTTATCCAGATGTCCAAAACCAAAACTGATGTTCTGTCATGTTTTACCTTCTGTCCTTTCCTTCCCTTGCCTTCAGCCTGGTTATCTCATGGTTAAACAAGGACATTGAAGAATACCTTAACCACCACACAATTGTGTATCAGCAGCACCACGGAGCACACAGTCCTTCCATCATCTTACTGGGCTCCTCTCCTGCCACTCAATGAGTTTGTTAGGTAAATGTAAAACAGGAGTACATATACTTTTTTCTTCTGCTTTATGAACTTCAATCAGTTTAAACATAATTGCAGTGGCTCAGATTATTCTTCTGTTTATACTGGGATAGCCTTTCCCAGCACAGAAATTTAACAATTAATGATAAGTCAAGTCATTCCTGGATTGGGAATAAACACCTTCTGAGTTCTGGTCAAAACTGCTGTATTTGTGCACTTAAAACAATGTCCCTGACTGTTAAATGTGCCATGATTGTGTGGTTCCCAATCCCTTTCAGCTGACGACCAAGAGCTTAGAGCCCCTGACAGTCAGGTCTTCAGTCACCCTCTTGGCTTAAGATTTCTAAGTCCAACAATCAATGTCCAACATCAGAGAGTGAATTATGTATTTCACTTGCAATCTCAAAATCTGTGTGCTGTGACCCAATTTCAATCTTTTTTCATGGAAAACCAAATCAGGATTACTCCTCAGCATTCAATGGCATTTTAGGCAGGCATCAGAGTCAGGAACCCACTGAGCAAGAAAGTTTCAAGAAAAGGGGACAGTCCAGGAGGATGCCACCACACCGCTGCTTGGTTTAGACAGCAAGTGATGCTCCAGGTCACAGAAAGAGAGGAAAAGCAGGCAGCATGAAGAGCCAGATGCAAGCAAGGTGCAGATCAGGTCTCAAGTGATACCTATTTCAGTGAGGAGCAGCAGTAAGAAATATCACTCCCCCATGGTGGGTAGCACTGCAGTGGGCTGATGCCAGATGCTGCAGGAGCAATCTGCTACAGCTCTGCTCTGACCTCCACAACCTCCTCATCCGCCCCATCTACTCCAATGAGTTGACAAGATCCCTTACAGTAGCATAGCACAAAGCTCGTTACCACCAAGCCTTCATCTGCTGAAATTTGCATAAAGAAAACACTGGAATGCCCAGCTCAGCACTAGAGGTGGGATTTGTGTATCTATGAGGATCCCATCAACAGATTGTGACATATCCAAGCACAGTTTTGTGGAGATGTACCAGGCATTTTTACAATTGAGGAAGCACCTGAGAGGAAAAAGCAGTGGTGCACACAAACATCCATTTTGTGAATGCAAATACCTCTATTTTTTTATGTCTGTGCAATTTGCTTTCCTGCCGTGTACTAATGGAGAGAACAAGGATGGAGAGCACAGCAGGCATGAGGAAGCCTGGTATCCTACCAAGTGGAGAGCATCAAATATTTTGGAAGGTACCTTCTGGACTGAGAGACAAGAAGTCTGCCTGCAACCTTGACCTGCATGAGATGCCAATATAGAGACCGTGTTTTCTAATAAACACCAGGAAGCCAGGTACACAGGTATCTGCAGGATGGTCAAAGTCCTAACAGTGCACTACAAGTTTTATATATATTACTGAAAAGCCCTTGCTGAAGGTGGGAAGGAAGTGGTTCTTTTTGGGAGGTTTCAGCAGTCTCACGATAGTGTCACAGTATTCCCAAAAAAAGATTCCTTCTTTTGGCAGAGGAGATACAAACCCAAAGATAAGTGAGTAGGATAGGCCCTTCAGCTTTCCTGGAGGAGAAATGATGACAGCCCAGGAGATTGCCCAGGCTGACTCTGTCTGTGCCCTGTTCATCTGGGGGATGCTGCACACTCCTACCCACAGTGATGCTGCTGTGCACCACTACAAAAACAGTGCTACACTTGGGAGGAAAACAAATGAAATATTTTTGCAAATCTACCAAGGTTTCTAATGAAGGAAGATATGGAAAATTGTTAAATTCTGATAAAAATGATTAAATAGTTCACAACACTTTACTCTCACCTGCAAAAAATTACAAAAGGCTTGCTGTTCTACAGACGGGGAAAAAAAAGAGAGGGAAAAAGGCTTGTGCATTGGTAGCCAGGTTTACAGATAACACCACAGCACTCAAGATTAAGTCATGCAATTGCAGGCTTTACACTGAAAACATGCCCCGAAGGATAACAGCAATTGCTCTTGCTAGAATCATAAAAAGATCAACTAGAAACAAAAGCATTATTCAGGCAAAGCTGTTTATGCAATATAGCATAATATGCATTTACTGTTTATGCAATATAGCTTCCCATTTGCACTGGGCTATACTTTAAAAGGGGCTGTCCAGCCACAGCTTCACAGTTCACATGACAGCTGCACCCATTCCTTCCCATTCACTTAAGGCTGCGCTGCAAAACCTTGGATCATGATGTTTACATGACTCGGCCCATTAATGTGATGGGGGCAACTTGCTGCACAGTTACATAATGCACTATCAAATGAGCAGTACAGAATCCAGTCCTCACGGTTATATGCTCAGTTCTTGACAATAACATAGGTCCCCAAATACTCTGGAAAGCAACACTGCAATGCATCCTTCCCCTGTAGTGTCTTGGATGACCAGGAGTCTTGAAAGGACTCTGACGGAAGAAGGCTGGAAATTGTATTTAAAGCATTTAACCCTTCCCACCACATACTGAAGACCCATCTCACAGAAACTCTTCTCTGACTGGGGAACGCTTTTGCTCTTCACAACCCAGCAATGCCATTTTTAGTAGATCAAGCATCCTCAGAAGGTGTTTATTGTCTTTCCAGTCACTAACCATACTGCCTGTTTGTGAGGAGCACAAAAGATCACAGCCAGAAATACATTTTACTCTCCTGAATCTGAATGAGGCACTTGCTCCCGGGTACCTGGACCCAGCAAAGCAGGGAACACACGACACAGCTCCATCAAACACGAGACCGGTCTTTTGCAACTGCAATCGTGTACACCAAGCAAGAGGGAGGTTGCAGACAGTAACGTGCAAAGCTGCATCCAAACCCAAGCAGCAAAACACAATCTGATTCAGTCCAGCTTCACCTCCTGAAGGCCCCAGGGCTTCTACGAGATAACAAGTCTCACAAGAGGGTAATGTTAGAGAGCTCAGGTCTGCACGTCAACGCATTGCTAACTCCCTGAGCACTGTATGTATGGTAGATATCACGCTCAATATCATGCTCCAGGAATGTATCCTCACTGCAGTGCTGGCTGTTTTCTAGTCAGAGTTGCTTTTCTGAAGTCTCTTTTTACATACCAAAAACATTTTTTTGTGTATGATTCAGAAACACACTATAGTAATAGAGGGGAGACAGGGTGTCTGCCCAGCTTCGTTCAGTTTTATCTCTACCAGCTGCTGTACAAAGCACAAGCAATTCAGGAATCATGGCAAAAACATTTCTAAACGGTCCTATGGTCTATTGAGAGGGACGGAAGTTTATTACCATCCATGACTCACTCCATGCTGAAGCTTTTTCCTGGCCCAACTGCGTTCTGCACTATTATGTTCCAGTAACAATAAATTAATAATAGGCGAGGGAATTCAGAGTTTGCTTCACAAAAATGTAACCAAAGCGAGGAAAATATGGAATATGCTATAGAGATTAAGTGAAATATTTCATTCCTCCCCCTCCAATGGGTAAGAATTATAGCCCTTCATAAGAAACTTCAGCCTTTGTCACAAAACACGCACGAACACGAAGTAGTGAAAAGGAATCGTGCTTGTACCAACTGTAACTTTAAAAAAAAACCCTTTTCCCTCTCCTCCTATTTATTTCTGTAGTGAGTGAAGAAAATTTGCTTCCCCCAACTTAACTGAAGAGATCTCTAGGATACCTGGATCAATTCCCAACCCTACTAACTTTCCTCTATGATCCCTGACAGATCATTTTACCTCCCCCCAATCTCTAAGTTTGGAACAATACTTTCACCTCATCAGAAAGCTGTGACAATAGTCTGTGTTTATGATTTCTAGGGCCACATTTAGCCATAGGAAAACAGGAAACATCATCTTAAATCCAACAGCACCGATTAGCCAGGTTGCTATGTAGACTAAGAAGTTGAGTTCACTTCTGCGTAGAAACACAGGTTCAGTCTCCTGGTTCCGATGCTATTGTCTGTCTTTTAATTTCACGTTATAGAATTTCCACACCATCATATGAGAAGATGTTGGGTTTTTTTCAGTTATACCACTGTGCAGTGAACTCTGCAGAGTATCTCCTCATTTGTAAAAATAAAACCTACTTTAATACGTGGCTCATACTGGGAACTATGGAGTTTCATATTATACTAGCAAGAAAATTCTATTGGAAGGAAAGTAGAGATTTAAATCTCAAAGAGATACTTTAAGCTTCATGCCCATCCACGTCTGAGTCTATCTTAACAAGGCTTCCTGCCAAACTGACACAGTCCTAAACTCTAGCAGTATCTTGTCTCTTTCATCTAAATTCTTTATCCATTTTATGATCCATTCCTATCAGCATCCTAACACCAATGTACATGTGCATGCATGTGCCCTCCCGCTCTGATGCAAACAGTCCCTGTTTCACAGGTCAGCCCTGGAGCCACCAAGTCTTTCAGCCTGTGACCACTGGAAGGTTGCATGGAAGAGTATCTGCCATTCAGTCTGTGCAGCAAGAGATTATCTATTTGCTGCCACATTGAGGTATGAACACACATGCTGCATATTTACAGGAACAATCAAGATTCAATAAAGTAATTTCAAAATCTGCCAGATGTCAGGCTTTGTGTTTACAGAGAGACCAAAGCAATCTGAAAGCATCTGTAATTATTGCTTGCTCTGGAAGTGGGAGCTTTATAGGGAAAGGTGAGTGGAAAAGGGGAATAAACTCTTATGGTTCTGACTGTCAATTAAGAGCAAGTGTTAGTAATGGAAAGATTAAAAAAGGAGCAAGTTTACAAAAGCTCATCCCACCCGTGTGAGTAAGTAGACAAAAGTAAAGGGCTTGGCTGCTCCACAGTCGTGCGGGACTGTGCAGTCTGAACAGGACTGGGGAGCTCCTTAGAAACACTCCACTGCCCCCATCCCCAGAGCCAGGATAGCTCCCACATTGCTGCATCTTCCCAGCACAGAACATGAGCTAATTGCAGCAATTCTGACAAAGCTCAATGATTTAGCAAGTGTCTCAGTGTTTCAGACAGAGTGTCTCAGATGAGCTCTGGCTATCCCCATCTCATCTTAATTCATTCCAGAAGAAATCTTGGAGTGGCAATGTGGCTGAAAACCATGGACAGGCATCTGCAGCGCTCACAGGAAATCCTTGGGATCCCTTACTTAGTTCAAGGGCCAGGGAGTAGGTTCTTCTGGGTCTTCTCCTGTTCCTGACGTGTCAACTTGGACTTCTCGACTTGTAGTAGGTATAATTCAATATGCACTGAAGTGCTTTGTTAAATAGGGACAGATTGCTGAACTAGATTCAGAATTTTTAAACACCTTGAGCATGAATACAAATTACAGTGACTCAAGAAAAAATGCTGTGTGAAAAGGAAACATTTATTCACAGCAATGCAGATTTCCATTGTTTTAGAATCATCATTAGGACATGAAAATGGTCTGTGAAACATTTGAGATGGCATGGAAATAATTTAGACAGTGCTTAAAACTCCATTTATGGAAATTTGGTTAGAAGGTTATGAAATGATAAATACCTACCTATAGCAGCAAGTTTACCTTCCAAATTTATGTGCAAATTTAATAGGCAGCTGCATAAATCCCATGTTTATTGATACTGCAAAAACTCTTGGGAGGACACAGAATTTGTCTGGGATCTGGACTTGTCATTAGTGCTTTACTGAATAACAACAACAACAAAAATGTTCTTGCAGCAATGAATACATATCCCAGTATCATCATATTCTAAGTGTGCTTAGCATCTGCCACACAGCATTAGCGTGCAATGCAGTCCCAACAAAGAGAACAAATAAAGGTATTTAACAGTGGAAGACACGGAAGAGAGAAAGAGCCCTCTCACCAACAACAGCTGAGCAAAAGAAGCCTCTTAGATCAGTGAAGAGAGAAAAATAACATTGGAGGTGAGTGCAAAAAAAATAGTTCAACATGAGGGACAATAATTTAACTTAAAAGCCATATATAGAAATAAAATGCACATATGTGATTTTTTTTTTTTTTTAATAGAGAACATGGCATAGTTTGAGTGGAGCCCAGCTCATCAAACCCTAATTCCCTGCACACTTTCAGCAGGAGCTCAAAGAACCCATTACCCCTTTTGCCAAGGACGAAGGGACATTAGTTTAGACCACAGCAAGTTGTAAATCTGAAAGTTATGGAAAATCTGATGCTTATAGAGAAAAAGAGAGCCCAATGCGAACAATATAATATGCAAAAGGGCCATTCTGTGCTCCCTTCTGCAGGGTCACAGATCACCATGAGCAGTGGGGTGAGGACAGCTATAGAGAGGAGGAGGAGGTGCTGAGTACATCCTCAGCCTTCCAGCCTCTGCACCAGCTTGTTCACAGCCATGACAAGGATCCTGTAAAGGTGGCACCTGCTCACAAGGATCTGGCTGGCAAGGGACAGCAGCAATTTGTGGAACAGCTTGTAGGAAGGTGTTATGCTCTACAGAGGGAATGCAGAAAATCACAGCCATGGAAGTAACATGAAAAAGTTTGGTTCCATAGAAATTTTACTTTGTTTTTGCATTTCATCTTTCCAGACTCTATTCATTTCACAACCTGCTCCTACAAATTAGGTGCAACCAACAGGCAGAGCAGAGGACAGAATCCATCCTGCCACACTTCCCCCAACATATCCATCACCAACACAGCTCTACAATGCAATGTAAGACCAGCCCGACCCCCAGGCCCCTCCGGGGTGGGAGAGTCCCACGGCTGCCACACCACAACAGTGCCTGTTATTCCAAATAAGGGAACTTATTGCAAACTCCCCTCAAGCTGCCTTGTTCTGGCTGGTTTATGTTAGGAAGACAAGACTAAACAGACCTTCATATTTTCAGAATTAACCACTAAAAATGAAAAATTGGTTGTTTGTTTCCAGAGTGCAGATGAAGGAGAGTCCTGCGGCCAGTGGCCTCTTTTGGAAACCCTGCCACGGTGAACCCAGCACTGGGTTATCTCCTTTTTATTAAGAGCCTTTGAGTCAGATTCAGTGAGAAGCAAACAAGTGTGAGCCCCAAATCACACTTCAGCACACTCACACCCTCTCCTTCTAGTTTCTCCCAGTATGGACCAGGCTTAATGTGTAGCCTCAAGACAGTTATTCTTTTGTATTTCCCCATTATTTTTGCCAGTGTGGAAGCCTTTTTTTAAAAAAATTTGTTTTAAAGCTTATCTATTAAATGTCAGATCAAGGACATTTTCACTGCTTTGTAGCAAACTTACACCACATAGCCTCTACCACTTCATTTTCTTCATTATTTAAACTGTTTCAGTTGTCTTTCTATCTATCAGGATCTATTTAGTGCATATCTATTTAGTGCAGCAAGGTTAGAATTGGGTATTTTAAGGCTGCACTTCTTGAATAGATGCAGCCTTACTCTATCTGTCTCCTAAGCCACGTGGAAGCTGTACGACAGCTTTGTGCAGAGCTGCATTCAACCTGATATTACAGCCTCTCAGCAGAGCTTATTTACTCATGTTCAGCCTAGGCAAACTGAATTTGCCCCTGCCTGACACATGACATATGCTCACATCCCAGATGGCATATCTGGGTATCACTTAGTTAACCCTTCCTTTGCTCTTTCCGATCTCTGCACAGCCACAGGCTGTTTACTCAAACCTGATAAACAAGATAAGCCTCAATATGGCAAAGAAATATGGAAAACAAAGACAAAGACTGCCTGGGATGTGACATTCATTCAGCAACAGAATTTCAATATAGTGCTTGAGGTTAAACAAAGAGGGAGAGAGACAGAAGAGAAATAAAGGAAGGTCCAATGAGTCAACAGGGGCACAAACTCCAACATTCACCAACACTTAGTGGAAACTCATCCTCAGCTCCTCTTGTATAAATCAAGATTGAATCCCCTCAATCCCATTAATATGTTATTGCCCCATAAGTAAGCTACAGAGGAACCTCGTTCTTCCCAAAACCTACCAAAGTGGACTGCCAGTTCCCCACTCCTTGGGGCTGCAGCAAGCAGAGGGCTGTAGTAGCCAGATAAGCAAAGAGGCATCCCAGCTGAGGACTAACTCCTCTGTTACTGCTGTGCAGGAAATATGACCTGTGTTACTGCTGGCTCCTCGGGGATGCAGACAGAAGTCATCACATCAGCAGAAAGAAATTAAAAATAGTCCAGAGAAGCACTGAGCAGCAGCACCCAGGCAGGACTGACAGCAAGAGAGCTTGGAAAGGACCAAATTTTTTCTCAGCTTCCTTCCATATCCCCAAGTCCAGTGATGTTCTTGAAGAACACACCAGGATGCCTCAGTTCTATGTGTTTATTTGAACTACACTTGTAAACATCTCCTTAGAGAAACAAATGGCCTTTTTGATCAGAACTACTTCTGCATTCCCAAGCTTGTGGTATGGACACGGTGATATGAACAGCACAGGAACGGCTGCAAGCACAGGTTCTCACCTGGCTGCCAACTATGCCTCTGCACTGTAAAATTAAAAGCAGAAATGCAGATGGGAAGGATGCCTTCCACCCCCTAGTCACACAGGCACCTCGCACAGAAGGGATTTGACTGATGTAGTAGCATGGATGCACAAGAAGAAATCCGTTTCAAACTCAACCAAGCTCTTCCCAGGAGACTCCCCCACAGCTCTGGCTGTGCACAGCCACATGTTCCCACAAATCCTTCCCCTTGGTTGTCAGCACTTCTAATCCAGTGAGGAATTGAGAAAACTATTGAAAAACATCAATTTGCTGTTCTTAATGTTTAGCTTCAAGAGAGAAAACAAGAAAACGCAGGTTTGAAAGGAAACAACAGCAAGTGCATGAACACAAGGCAGGGATTATCTGTCTCTGACAGGAGCTCACATCCTCCTCTGAATTATGTTTGTATGAGGCAGAATCTAATCTGAATGGAGATATTTGTGTAGATTGGTGCTTGCTTTTACCAGAATTAAATTTTAAAGGTCACATGTTGCTCTTTGCTGCCAGTCTACAGCAGCACTGCTGAGAAATAGCTTGACTCCCATTTTACATCTCTATCCCTCACTGCAGAATCCAGTTCAGTAAGTATCAGAACCTCAAATCCAAATGAAGGTTTCATGTAGAACATGGTGCAGTGAGGGTTTTTGCTGCCACATAACTATTGATGTACTTTGTGGAGATTAATTCAAGCAACACTATGCTGCCTCAGTCCCCTCAAGTACGAAGTTCTGAGATATCTCAGCTCAAGTAAAACTTCATTACATTACAGGTATATGGTCTCTCAAACAAACCACAGGGTGAATGTCAGGCTAATTTCAGACAAGTCTTAAGTTGATGAGTATCAATCAAGTTTTGTGTTTGTCAGCTCACACGGTAGAAGTACGATACCTTGGAAGAGATGCCAGCTGCTTCTACAAGTAATATAGAGCTGCCCTCAGCACACACATGCAGCAACGCCTCCATCTCTGAGCTGTTTCCCACTGGGGATGCAAAACCATCTCTCCTTCACTTCATAAGCACAAGGAGTTTTCATGAATTCAGCTAAACCAAGTAGATTCAAACAGAATAGAGGGTGGGAGAAGTTGAGTGCCTATGCACAGAGATAGGTAAGTGGCTAACCATGTGGATGTATGCACGATGCCAAAGCTCCTGCTGTGACCACTACTCCTAATTTTCTCTTATATTTTTCCCCTCAGTTTTACAAACTGTTGCTTAATTGAAGCATCGGTTTAAGGGAATTTTAGTTCTGGAAAAAAAAACACCACCAAAACCTCTCTGAATGTTACACTGAAAAGAGGAGAAACATGTATGTATTAAAGTTAGAGCTCTTACAGAGCATTTTACAAGCCAAGAAAGTTGTAACTTTAGTAACACGTTGCTGAGATGAGTCTAAATGCTCTCACACAGGGGATGAACCAAAAATCCTCAGTCTTCTGGGGTGACAAACATTACTTTATGCATTTTTCAGTGTCTATGCTGGGTCTAGCCTGGATAGAGGGTGTGCACGCTGAAGGGCTCGGCTATCACGGCCAGACAAAATGCTCCGGGTGTGCGCAGCAACAGTGACCACTGGCGGGCACGGGGGGAAGGCCCCACACACCATCCTCATCCTCCTCGACTTCGTTTGCGGCTGAGGAGCCACAGAAGATACACTGCACGCACGGGGTCCTGCACACTTTGCGCTGTGAGAGCCCAAGACTGGCCCCTCTCACCTCGGGGCTGTACATCCTCCCTCCCTCCCATGAGATTTTGGGTGGTTACATTCTCGTGCAGCACCATCCAGGCATTTGAAAGACTTACTAGCAGAACCAGAGCATGATCTATGGTTGCACAGTTCCTTTGCCATCCTTTCCCTTTACATACAGCACTTGCCTGTATTTACACATCTTCTTTCTGTGGGGAAGAAAATGGACTGCTGAAGGCACAGAGTCTGGTTCTTTATACGTTTTAAGTTACTGGTAATGGCCTCATAATATAGAGGAGAAAGTGTGTGACAAGTGGGGAAAGAGACATGCCCAAGGTCACACCAAGAAAGCCACCAGAAGCCCTGAGGTGTGGGAAAACACACAAGGCAATGAGCATCTTTGAGTGCAGTCAGCCCAGGGACCAGGAGCGGTGGCAGCCATTCACCTTGGGATGCTGAAGAGTTTATAACCTGATTCTTCTTCTTCTTCTGGGGAGAAAATAGCTTTTTTAAATTGTCCATTATTTTCTCTCTCACACCAAGCAGGGAACAGACTGTACTTTTTGCTTCTGATTCACAAATATTAAATCCCCTCTTCCTAGTATTGGTGACTCATGAAAGTGACTCATTCACCTCCAGATAGTTTTATTTTCCTTACATTTTAAATAATTTTTCTTTTAAATCCCCCATACTGGTCTCTTTGATTTTTTTTTTAATTAGCCTTTTCTTCTACTCTTTTATTCCATATTGTAAGCAAAAGCTTATGAGAGTTCACCTCGGAGTCCAGACAACTTATTCCTCTGGCTGTTCTACGAATTCAGTAGTAGTTACAGTACAAGAGGAATCCTGCCCTGGCTTTAACCATATTACTCTCGCCACTAGAGGCCGCTGAAGATAAAGCAAGAAGACAGCTCTGCTCCATGCAGGGTGGCCCTGGGCTCGCCAACCCACCTGCAAGCAAAGACAGAGCCCTAGAGATAAAGTTTAGAATCATGGTGGAAAGGAAAGATTATTTTCAGGATTTTTGGGGAGTTTGTTGTTTGTTTGTTTTAAATTACGAGAAGCTCTGCAATGAGCCACAAATTCACAAGGGCTCTAGTCCAACCAGGCAGTGGGTGATGGAGAGTAGGAAAACAGGGCACTAACACCTTTGTATCCATACAGCTGTGTGATAGGAGATGGGGGAAAAGATGACAGTGTCATCCCTCAGGAGGTTAGGATGTTTTCTGCTGCACAAAGCATTTTAATTGTTCCACTGACACAAAGGCAGATAAAGGGGTTCAAGTTGAAAGCACTGAAAGCAACACAAAATGGCTGGGCAAGAGCCCAGGGGAAAGGAGAACAACATTAAACTCCTGTGAAGATCCCAAAAGGACCAACATCTGAAGACCTGGTCTTTCCAGCTGTCCATCTACTGAGGCTGGAAATGCACAAGAGCATTAGAGGAGCTGCCACCTTTCCCACCAACAACAGCCAAGAAAGCTGTACTCAGTAACAGTAAAGGTAGAGCAGCACACATTGACCTCCTTGGCTAATTATATAGTGCTTTTCTGCCACAGACCTCAGACCTTTTCACACTGGAAAACCCAACTCCCTACAAGGCTAGTATTGGTCCCCTGGTTGCATATCATCACTGAGCACTCAGGGTGTGGAAGACTTGCAGCAGGGACCACATCAACATCTGATCAGGATCAGAATAATTCCTACAGGACCAAATCTATTAATTTTCTCTACTAGACAAGGATTGTTCCTAGACTGAATGTATTACCCAAGAGCTGAATCAGTAAGTCTGACATTACAAGGCCTGTGGCTTCTATGGCACGGTGGTGTCTCAAAGTTTACCTGCTAATCACATCAACTTTGCCCCTCTCATTTCATCCTTGCTGTATCCAGTGAGCACTTCAAGTGAGTCTTCCTCATGTTTGCACTTAAGTACAGTAAACATATCTATGTATTTAGTCTTTATTTGTTAAAGCTACTCATATTCTACTCTGTTACTTTGCCCTTAGTATCAATCTTTTCAATCCAATTGATAATCACATACTTTTTCCCTGAATTCTCTGTTAGTCACTGCAGTAACCACGTGCCCAGAATTGATGCAAGAGAATAAATGCAGTTAATTACAAAAGAGCATCAAATCATTGTCCTAGAAATAAAGGATGCACTGGGGACCCAAGACATGTGCCAGAGGGCTGTTACAGTCGTGGAATAATGAACATGAAAAAGCAAAGGTGCATGTCATTTAAGCACTGCATGCACAACCTTGTCGAGCCAGCCTTTGTGCCTTCAGCCTCCTCTTCAGTCACACATCTAGCTCTCCTTAACATAAACCATTTGTGCAAAGTGAGAAAAGGTTCCTGTTCTTTTGAGGTACAGCATGCCCTCAAGAGCTGCTTCTGCTGAACATTTACCATTGATAGTTAAGATAACCAAGAGTTAAAAGATAAATTACATTGCCTGCAGCTGACAGATAAAGAAAATTACTCTTACACTTTGAGGAATCACAGAGCTACTTGACAGCCAAAGTTCTTGGTAGCTACTTGGTTGTAAAATTGCCACCTCTTAGTGTCCTTAGAAAAGCAACTCATCAGGTCACGCATCACACTGAAAACAACAGAAGCCACAACCCCAGACACAAAGCTCCAGCACAATTATACAATCCAACACCTTCTGGGCCAAACTCAGCCATAGTTATTTCCCAAGCATAGGTTACACTTCCAACCCACTTTTAAGTTGTATATCTTCCAGCCAAGCATCAGGATGCCAAATATCAAGAAGCTTATGTTTACTCATACTCTTGCACTGTCCTAATCGTTGAATAGGTAAGTCTTTATGCAATAAAGAGACCTACAAAAAATATAAAGATTATGTTTCCAGCAACACACATCTCTGATTAGCAACAATTAAGGGGGCAAATCTATTTCCCCACTAAATAACAGCTACCACATTCTTTGGTACCTCAGATTTAAAAACTGATTTTTATCACCCCAGCCAGTGTAGTTTATTAACAGAGTTGGTACCCAACACTTGGCCAGTTGGCACTCCAGGAAAAAAATTAAGAGCTAGGTCCAAATTCAGAAGCTGAGTCTCATCTCTGCTTACAAACTTGGATCAAGTCCCAGCTGGAGAGACAATATAGCAGCAGGCAGCTGCTGAGAAGCTCCAAGCAAACTTACGCACAGGCATTGGCCATCAGAGACTTTGGGAGGTTCATCCTGCAGTATCGTCTGAAAGCACAAACTTTAACACTCAGCTTGGGGAAAGAGTAAGAATATAATGCTGAAGTGTCCATCAAAATTGTGACCAGCTGCTTTCCTCTCCATGAGTTTGAGTAGTAAGTCTGAGACCTTAATGATTGCTGATTTAATGAAGATATAGCAAATCAGTGATACAGAGTTGGTTACTACCTTTTAGCAGGCTCCAAAAGAGCTGCCAGAGAGCATTATTTTTAATGTACTTTCACACAGGGATAGAGTTTCCAAGGAAGCTGCCAAATCTAGCAAAGGTTTGTACTTTCGAATGCTTTCTTAGAAAGCTGGAAATAATATTATCTTACCTAAGTGGCCATTTTAATTAATTTACTTCTGCTTTAAAAACAAAGAGAAAGATGAATGAGGTTGAACTTTGGGCACTTAAAGCTGTTTCTTTTGACACAGAGCTAACTAAAGCTTGACAGATAAGCCATACAGATCTACACAAGAACACTTTAAGAAGGGTACACAGTATCTGCCTCAGAGAATGTGTATTTCTTACTGCACGAGAGCACATGGACCATAATCCTAGACTGGGCTTCTGGCTTGCCATAAAATAAACTCCAACAACACTGGTTAATTACCACTTTGAAAGCCAAAGCCTGTTACCATCCAAGTAAGTCATAGCAGGGTTAGCCTCTATGTTCTAGTCTTTGTCCTTAGAAGCATTATTTAAATGAAAATACAGCTGACTGGGCTACAGATTAGGAACTACATATTTGCAGTTAAAAGTAGAGCTCCCCACATCTCCTTGTTGCTTAAAGCAGACCTCTCCTGAGGTAGTCACACAGGAACATCAGTGTCTGCCTATGGGGAGAGGGGGAAGGATACCTGGGCTGCAACCAGAAGAGGCAAATGCAAAACAAACATGTTGGTGGAAGGCAGCATTTCCCAGCATTTACCTCACAGCTGAGGAGTGCCAGGTCTCAGGGCTTCAACATCCAGCTCTGCTAACCAGACACTGCTAGGCAGCCCTCTCAATTCTGCTTTCAGACTGAATGAGAATGGAAATGTGTGAGGTAGCATTAAAATGCAGGTTAGAGGAGATGACCTAGCAGCCCATTCCATTTAACTCCAATTAACTCCACCCAAAGCGAAACAATTCCAAGCTTTTAATGCAACAAGGAATGCCTGGGGAAGTGTGGAAGGCACAGTACCGAACCTGCCACTTCCCACCTGGTCAGATGCAAGCCCTTTCATTCAGCACTTGATGTTTAGCCAAGTTTATCACTTATCTCTGTCTCCTCTTAGTCATTAAATACTGAAAATACACAACCTATTCTGCTGTCTAGGGCTGCAGAGATCCCTTAATGCTACCAAATGCTATTAACGTAGTAAAGGAGAAACAGATTGCCTGGGTTGCTGACTAATTCTTTCCTGCCTATTAGAGAGAAGCAATCCTCCCATTAAATGTGGGAAGGAGGATGCTGTTTTCCATACAATGGGTGAAATGCATCAACAAGCAGAAAGGTTCAGGACATATAAACAGAGTATTTTAAGAAGACTTGAAGCAGACCCAATGGTGTGTGTGTGATGGTCCTTTGCACAGGCCTGAATGTCACTCAATGACATCCACACACCTGATAAGTGGCAGAAGGAAACTTTCTGTGGTACTGCATTCTTCCGTTCAAGACAGATACTATCACCACGTTAGTCAAGCTAGAGCTGAACTGTCACAGCTCTTTTATTATTATTTTCCCAAAAAGGTTATCAGACAGACTTGAACTATTACATTCCTGCATCATAGCATTAGTCTAATACCCGGGATATGCAGTCTTAGGGAAATGCTGTCATTCCTTGGCTTGCTTTTGCTTATCTCCTTCACAAGGCTTTTACTGTGCTGGCTGAGTTGCAGGAGACTGCAGAAGTCAAATTATAACAGGGGATCTCACCGTGTACACGTGGGGGCTGCTGGTTCTCACAGCACTGTGCTCATGAACAAGCCCCCATCCTTTTGAACTGACTTCTTTTTGAACCTAAATCATTCAATGCAGAATGTAAGTTTCAAAAATGCTTATTTTTTTGAGCAGGAATTGTATTTCCTACAACAGCTGACTCAATGAAGAAAACACTGTCATTTTCTTTGGAGAATACTAATACGGTCTTTGGAAGGAAGTTCCTCTATTGAAGCTTACAGAGGTGGCACAAACAAGCCTCTGCAGCGTGATGATGAAGCAGCAAAGTACTGTCTTGCAAGAGGCTAAGGGACTAAGGGGCCTTGCCTGGCCTCTGAGCAAGGCAAGAGATCAGCTTCTGGGGTGGATATACATGGACAGAAGCAGTACAACAAGGCTGCCTCGTTGGCTTCATCTGTGGAATTCATGGTACACAGCTGGGCTCGTGGTTCACAAAAACATGAAAACCACAGCCCTGGGAAACTGGCCTTCAGGAGAGTGCAAGGGACAGCCTTGTGAATCAGTGCACATAGTCATCTCCAGGAAGGTCCTGCTGGAACAGGGCTGTCACAGAGAGTGGAAGAGATGTCATCAAGGAGAATACCCCCTAAATTGTACAAAAGCTCATCAAATCAAGCCAACAAGCTGGTGAAATTGACAACCCACCCCCCAAGTTCAAGCATGCCTTCAATTTTCAGTACAGCCCCTCCAATGAAGTTTGATTTTCAGCAAAGCCACATGAGATGATCTTTTCCTATGTGTGACCTGGCTTCTCTCCCTGGTCATACCGTGATTTATCATGGCACAGCAAACCCATACAGGAAGCTGACCCATCCAAAAACTAACCATTTGAAATAAGGACATGGACATGGTTTGACATGATGGATTCTCTCATGTGGCCACCAGTGTTGGGGGAGGAAATGGGCTCCTGCAGCAGACCCAACACTGTTCTGCTCAAACCTGCCTTGAACTCACACTGAGTCACTAATTTGGATCTAAATGATGACAGCAGGAACCAAGAACTGCCAGCTCTTTCCTGCTGCTCAGCTCTGGTTAGAATTAGACAATAACAACAATAATGCGACTCCACATCTCTCCTTCCTTTATCCCTACGCATAGGCACTGTGAGGCACAGAGAGGTGAAACGTCTTGGTATCTGCGTGGGAGAGCTGGGAACATCAAGTAGAGGGATTTATCACCACTAAGCCCTGCTGTGACTAGTAGACCATGCTGTCTTACATTAACAAGCAGATTTCTGCAGTGTTCAGATTCTGTTCCCTTGCAGAGATTGCTGCAAAGGAGACAATGGGGACAGAAAGTGCCTTGTGCTCTTCAGGACTGCCCCACCACCATGCATATGTCCAAATCAAGAATAAGAAACTGTGAGATAGTTCCTGCCCTCCTGCACTTCACCTGACTGCCGTGGTCCCAGCTCCCTTAGAAAATCAGGTAAAAGCAGGAAGAAAACTGCCCAGGACACCACTTTACTGGCAGTAGAGGCATAGCCATTAGCCAAAAGGACTGCCTAATTTATGATTTGTTTCCAGCCACTGTGGATTTCCTAAGGTTAGGTGCTGGTTAGTCAAGCCATAGAGCAGCCATTCAGCACCTGCTCCACAAAGTTTAAAAGCCACTTTCAAAACAAAAGGAAGGGGGACTTGTACCACAGCAATACTGTAAATTATGCTTCCAACAGAATTTCCCATGCTTCTCTTTCTTTCTCGCTTTCTGGCACATCACCACCCACATGAAAGCCAAAAGGAGACTGTAGTACCTGGTTACACAAGGCTAGACCATCACAGCAGCAATTCAAAAGCTTATTCCAGCAAAAATGTTTAATCCAGTAGCTTTACTGGTACATCTACCCATCCCAAAAGCCCTCCATCCGCTACAGCAGCAACTTAAACAAATGCATCTAGAAGACCTTTGCTGTTGCATGTCCCTGGGGAGTTATTTCATCCAGCTGCACAGCATAAAGCTGTGGAAGACAGTTTCATTAGGGCCCCCTTAGGCTTAGACAGGTTGGGTTTTTTATATTCAAGAGTATAGTGGGGAATAGCTTTGGGCAATAATTTGAACACATTGCTAAAAACAGTATCTAAACTACAGATTTGTATTTACAGGCACAGACATCCACCCATTTCACAGGAGCTCACACCAGCAATTTGAGATCTGGTATTTAAAGTGTGGTGGTACTGGCAGCAATGGTCTTCCAGATTCCTGCAGTGCCTTTAGGCACCATGGGGACACCAGGGTCATTCCCACTAGTTCAGCACTTTCTGAATAATCCCTGGAAGCTTCATTAGGCTGGGGAAGGACTTGAAGAAGAAGCATCTTCTGCTAGAAGTCAGCCCTGCTTTGCTTGGTGCTTTGCAATTTGCCTCCTGCTTAACTACTGGCCCATGCTGACCCAGCAAGAAAGCTTAAAGGCTACCATACAAGATCCTTAGTATGTTAATTTAGGGTAACCCTGTACAGAATATGGCACAAATCTAATGATCCAACCACTAGAGATTTTGATTTTTTTAAAGGATAATTCAGTGTATCCGTTCAGCTAAACAGAAAGCCCTGTGTCATAATAAAGCTGTCATGATGTTCTGGAAATATGGTCTCACTGGAGGAACACATTGTAATTTTATATCCAGCTATTTAAGATGAGGCCAAGCCCTGAATGACAGACACTTTGATGAAAGAACACATGAATTAAACGTAATTATACTAGAAAAACAGTAAAACAGAACTAATCATCGAGGCCCCTGTGTCGTACTGCGAGCAGTGACATTTGCATTGGCACAGGGCATTCCCATCCAGAGAGCCCCAAATCCTTCATGAATATCAGTAATTAAAAAGTCTGCCGTGCAGCCTGAGGGAGGCAAGTTTCCCTGCCTCAGTTTTGCAGAAAGGGAGGTCGACATCCCACCATGACCCACAGGAGCCCCACCTGCCTGCACAGCCTCTCTTATTCCCTCCAGCCCACACAGGCACAGGGCTTCTCCACCTCCTCTTTGCTCTTTGAAATAGCCACTGTGCCCTTTGCTTTATTAGGCTTTTCCCACTGGAAAAGATGCTGCACGCTTCAGCTAGATTCCTCCCAAAATTCACACCTAGGATCTGCAGTCACAGTCTCACCAGGGAAGACTGAGTGTATTTCCCCTTATAAAATTAAGATGTAATTTTACACAGGCCTGCCTGCTATAAACCTGTTTGCATTTGCAATGCTCTCCCTACCCATATTTAATCCAGAAAAGAGAATATAGCTGGGTTTCTATGCAAGCTGGATTTCAACCCCCTTCTTTATGCTAACAGCAGACACTGTTTCATAGACTTCATCTTGCAGGTTGGTAACTAACTGAAAAATGGCAGATGGAAGCATTAAATATTTATTGGACTGGAATGCACTGATTTCAGAAATTAACACTTTGCAAATTACTGTGTAAACAGTAATTAAACAGTCAGGCACAGTCCAGTCCAGGTTCTGAGTAAGCTGCACTCTGCCTGTAAAACATATGTATACATAAAAAAATACTAAAGAGTGATGAACTAACACTTCTCTACTGATTTCCATCTGCACACACCAAATCGCTCTGCAATCATGAATTAAAACTAATTAAAACTTTGGAATAGATCTTCACATAAAATTGGAATGGTGGGAGCTCTTGTGGCGGGCACTCAAGGCATCATGCCAGTTCAGCTTGCAGAGAGCAGGAATAGATGATGTATTGCTTTAAAATACCAAGGACTCCGTTACCTCATGTTCCCAATGCTACTAATACTGGGGCTGAACTGGTGATAATAGTGGGATTGAACTGGTGCTTGTCACAGTGAGAAACCATGAGAAAAGTGCAAATGATAGAGCCAGGTCCCTTGCAGGCTCCACATGTGTTCCAGGGGTGCAATTGTAAATAGCATAAAGCTGCTATTTGCTTTTGAGCTCTCTCGTTCATGTGGGAATAGATTTGCTCAAGAGATATTGCAGTTTTATTCCCTTAAAGAGGATATTAATCTCCTACTTCTGCTATTGCACTAGCAATAACGGGACTCACCATGTATTCTTTAAGAGACCCTTTTTAAAAGAAAATACATTTTAACAATGCTTTAAAAGTAGCTTCCTTTTCCGAATAACAGGTTCTCCTTTCAAACCCTGTTCAATATCCTTTCCAGGACTGTTTTCCAATTCAGTGTACCTGCAAACTCAGGATGCCACGAAGGTAAGTGTGTCCTATTCATTAAGGCAATAGCTGAAACCTTCTTAAAGTTAATATTTGATTGTATTAGTGAACTGGAAGGTCTGGGTACCATTCTGAAATCTCTCCTTCTTCAGCACAGACTGATAACACACTATATTTTGTTACCATAGCTAGATTTTTTTTCCCATTCTGACTACATCACTGCTTTTTCCCTTTCTCCCTTCCCCCAAAACATATGTACTTAAAAACCCACCAGAAATGAACAAACCCACCTACAAGGGAACGGGGAGTGTGTAAATCAGACTCTGAGCTCTTCTAAGCTGCTGTGGTGATGAAAGGGCAGAGGCTTCCCACAGGCTGTGCTGAGGAATAAGCAGCTTATTCTCACTTTACAGGCAATGCTGGGTGTTGCTGTGGTGGTCAGGGGGGCACAGATGGGGTGTCCTCCCCCCGAGCTGGGGAGCAATCCTGACCCCATCCCCAGGTGTCACCCACCTGCAGCAGCATGCAGGAGGGGGAACGCGGAGCTGGTCCCCAGCAGCACCAGCACTCGCAGCACCAACCCCCACCAATCACGGCACTGGGCACAACAAGAGGAACTGGGAACCTCCTCTGGCTTAGCCCAGTGAGGTGAGGAGAGGGTGCTCCTGAAATATAGGAGAGGGGTCTTAGGTGTAGGGGAGCAGTGGTTCTCTGCACAGATGCAATTATGAGCCTGGGTGGGATATGGATGTGCTGACAGAGCTACATTCATTTTATTGCATGTATATGCACACAGGCTTCTTCTGTTTGCTTTCTCCCTTTTTCTTCTTTTCCAAGGTGCTGACAGGTTTCAAGTCCCCAAGAGCTCCTAGGAGCTTGTGAGCGAGTTTGCAGAAGAAGATAAAGAGAATGAGGCTGCCAGGGGACTTTAATGAGAGCTACTTCTGTTCTCATGGTGCAGTTTGGAGTCACATAATGAAACAGGGGCTGGTTTGTTTGTTTTTTAATGAGCTCTATTTATATTTTACTTTAACCACTCTCATTCATTTTCTCTGTATCAAACCTCTACAGCTGAAATCTTGGGCATCAGAGTTAATAAAGGGCAGCTATAATCTGATTTACTGCATAGTTCCAAACACGAACATACTCACAGGAAGGGCTGATAGTTTACAGCAGCAGAGCAGCAATGTTTAAAGCAGAGGAATTGACAGTAAAATTGAATATAGCTTCTCAGCTGCCTCGCAGAAAGCTGAAGTAATCCCACAGACTTGTCTGGAGGCGTTTTTCTTCCATGTTGTTGTAGCACCAAGAGGTTAAGGCTGCTGTTAAAGCTCGGTTTATGGCTTGCAAACTTGAAGCCTGTGAAAAGCAGGTGTCTTACCTGACAGGTTTTGTCTGGCTGTTGGGGATGCCTGAGATTAAGACATCAGAAAGAGAGGAAAACCAGAGTGTGAACCAACCCAAGAATGCAAGATCTTCCAGCTTTTTACCTTATATCATGCAGAAAAAAAGACCTGCCTCAAAATAAATCAAGGGGGTTTGTCACTCATTCCCTATACAGAGGCTTAAACCAAAAATCAGCAGTGTCATTCCCTTGACTTCTTCCCCTCCTTAAAATAGAGAAGGCACTGTTTACAAGACAGATAGAAATCTGAAATGGAGTTTTCCCTTTGGAGGAAGAAATTTTGCCTCCTGTCTCCACATTTAAGCTTTTAAACAAACAGCCTCATTCTCAAGGAGCAGCTGTGTAATTAAGCCAATTTTGGGATGAACAGCGTGATTCAAGAGAAAAATACTATCTTAATTATATACATTAATATTCTGCTAAGAAGATGCTTATCAGGGAAGAAGAAAAAGATGATAATTCGTGCTGTTGCACAAGAAGGGCCACTAAAAATACAAAACTACCAGAGGGCTGCCAGCCTGAGACACGGCGGGTGACTGCACAGGCATGAAAGCAGCTCCCAGCTGCAGAGGAAGCACCCAACAAGGGACAGAGAACACCCATCTCTGAGCAAGGAGAGTGGCCAAAAGTCATCTGTTGTCAAAGGTGAATAATGAATAAGCGACTTCTGTGTCAAGGGGAGAGTCACCCTGTGGCTGCCCCAGCTGCTTGGGAAGGATTTTTGGCTGCGATCTCTTCTATTTTTCTCTGTGAAGAAATGTGAAAAGGAGCGTATTTACAGGAACAGGCAGCAAAGGGGAAACCAGAGGTCGGGATGGAGAAGGTTAGAGAAAAAGAGTGTCATGTTCTGGGGTACCCTCCTATATCAGGGACACACTTCAGCCCCCATCTATGGACCATCCCAACTGTCAGTGATATGTCTCACTGCCCCAAACAGGACAGAACATCCCTCATCAAGAAGCAGGGATGGAGCATCCCTCATCATAGACATGGTGTAATCCCACACCACTCTCCTGCCTCTAGGGCTGCATTGCAAAACCACAGCATCAATTAATTAAGAGAGAAAAGAAGGGATTTCCTTGTGGGTTAGGAAGCCTCAGTGAAGTGTGAAACACTTGATTCCCACAATGGGGAGCAAAAAATAAAGGTCTTGCTTGTATTGAAACACTGATTTAACGAGGGTTTGCAATTGCACAGTGGCAAGAGCCACTGTCTCGGGTGGGTGAGGTGAGGTTCAGGGGTTTCTGGCTCACAGACTTACTGTGGGGTCCTGTTCTCCCATCAGTCCCAAGAAGCAGGGCTGGCTCTGTGTTTGAATGGGAGATGTCCAAGGGAAAACTGAGGTGTTGCAGAAAGTTGGGCCAGGAATCTGAAAGCATTGCTCTTCCTGCTGAACAAGCACTGAACTGGCACTGTGGAGAGGTGCTGTTCAGCATGAGACTGCAGTGCGAGGGCAGAAACGCCCAAGCTGGCTCCAAGGGAAGCTGCAGCGTGGTTGCATTGACCACCCTGGGTGGTAGGCAGGGCCAGGGTACCCCTCTGAGGACCCCATCAACGGGAAAAGGACCACATAGATCTGGATGTGCTGACATGGTTCTACTTGTCATGGAAGGTGAGCCTCAGGCTGAACTCCACCTCGGGCTGTGCCTAATGGGAAAGTCTGCTAATGTTGCCGATGATGGTGCTTTGCATTTTATGGTGCTTGTGGGAACAAAGTGCCAGCCAGCTATTCAGAGAGATTAAGTCAGAATCAGTGCTAAATCATCCTGGATGGTTTCACATATAGTTATGCAAAATCAGAGCTCAGTGAAGAGCCAGAGAGACATGTGTTACACAACGACAAAGAGAGGTGGCACCAGGATATTCCCTGGGACTTGACGGCTTCTGTCATGTCCACTGGTAGTGGCCACAGCACTGCTGGCTCTCAGATAAGAATGACCAGTCCCTCATCACAAGACTGGGATATACATCTCAGTTCTTGTCCCCTGTACGTTTTTACCTGGACATCCCAATGAAACCTCACTGACCCCTCATGCCCTTTGATTCTTCCCAGACAGCATAAGCTTCACCACACCTCTCTGCAGAAAGAGGTCAAGGAGAAAGATCATTTTCCTATCCCAAGATGGTTTTTAAAATGATCCCTATGAATGTTAAAGAACTCAGTATCAAAATGACATGTGGCAGAAACACAGCAGCATGGCTGTCCTGGAGAGAAACATTCCATTCTGCCTACAGCAGAGGGAAGGGCAGGTTAAAGGCTGAGCTCTCATTTAGCAGAGTTATTTGTCCAAATTCCCATGGTGTTGAGGAACAGTTGCTCCGTTCTTCTATTGCAGAATACTTTGGATGTAGTGACAAGCTTCCTCTTCAAATCAATCCCAAGACTCACTCCATGAAGGCTGTTACACTGCACGGGGAAAGTAGCAACATTTTGCCTTAGGGCTGGAATGGCATCCCATGCTCCAGTCACCCCAATGTCTCCTTCACAAAGCAGAAAACCCAACAGTGTTTTCCAGTGGGCTCCCAGGAGCCCAGCCAGCAATGGGATGGGATGGGATGGGATGGGATGGGATGGGATGGGGGCAATTTGGTAAGGAGATCTTTCCATTTTTATCTCTGAAAGGTTTAGGAAACACTTCTCTCACCCATTCAAGAAAACTTTAACTTCATTCTTTTGACACTACAGAGGTAGAAAGGTGTTTCAGACTTTGGCTTTTGTGGCTTGCCACACACAAGGCTAACAGCCCCAGTGCCTTCTCCTGGGAAAGGGACATGTAAGGGCACCATCTCAAAAACAAACGTTGGATTGTTGCTCATCTTAACTATAGGGAGGGCCAAGGTCTCATTAATTAGCACTGACATTTACAACAGAGGCCATGAGATATGAGTGATATGAAGATGGATGAATTCCAAGAGGATTTGGGAGCCAAAAAGGGCTACAGGGGATGGTTGGTTGAGTTTGTTTGGGGTTTTTTTTCTGAGTTTTCCTTGTAAAGAGACACTATTGACATTTGAATTCCCTTTTGCATTAGAATAGGAAAAAATGTAATCATTTCCCTTGTACCTAAACTGCAAGGTGCTGCACACTGCTTGAAATGAAAAAGGGACTCTTGGACTGGCCAGTCCCCAGTCACCAGGCTTGTGCCTGGACTTAAAGGCCACAAATCAGGAGGTGTTTGGCTGAAAGGGTCTAGCTTAGCTTTGCTTCAGAGACTTTACAAAAAAAAAAATTCTAAAGTCCACCAACTGTCTGCCTCTACGGAAGCAGAGTCAAGCTCATGATAAAATAAAACCATCTGCTCCTTCAGATTTTCAGCCCAAACCACAATAAACCTATTTTGATGCTCTTGTGGACTTGGCTCCTTTCTTTTATGTGCTCCAGTTGACTTTATCAGCCATTCAGATTCCTTGGATGAGATCCTCAGGCATCAACTAGTGGAATAACAATAAAGATCAGTTGAAAACAAAAGGATTTATGCTTCCTTTGCACACTTTCTGATTTTTGAGCCATTCCTTTTATACTTTGTGTTTTTTCTCCGTAACAGAGAAATATGTAAAACTGAGAAGGATTTAAACAAAAGATTCTCATGTAATCCATTCAGTCCAGCACGTGAGGCTTTAGGAAAAAAATCATTTATCATGAGAGTTAGAAAAGCTGCCTCAGTTCATGACTGTCCTATACGACAACGCCACAGCAGAAATAACTGTCCCATTTACAAGCAGTAAGTAACTCCAATTGCCCACCTTCATCCCTGCTGCATTGTGGATCCCTAGGAAAGGGTCTTCAGAATTCAGCAGAGAAATACAGATCTGGTTCTGAAGACGCAATCCACTAGCAGTGATACATAGCAGAAGGAGAGCAAATCCTCAACTTGATCCGAGCCTAGAAGTAGATTCTCTATCACCACCTCAAACTCCACATCCTTTCCATGAGTGAACATGGCAGGGACACACTCATGCTGAGCTCTGGGGTCTCCTTTCCTCTCCCCTTCCTAACCTGTAGATTCAAAGCTCACTCAGATACGGGCATGCTGTTAGGGTAGAAGGGTTAACATTTGCAATCTGCATCCCCCGGACAGGCAGAAGGACACTTAGTGTCTGTGTCTGTCAAGAGCCCTTAGTGGGCAGGGACAACATCCTCCTTTTATCTAAAACCTTATTTAAACCAAGCCAGAAAATCCCATTACCACTGGTGTGGTTTTCATCACCAAAGCACAACATATGAAACAGTAAACAAGAGCTCTGATCCTGAAAACAGCTTTCCTCTCTCCTTTTGCCATCCTGCTAATTGTGATGTCTGGGGCTAAAAGAAGGCACAGCACAAGAGCACGTGTCTCATTCTGATCTGCTTCCGTGTTTGCAACCATCGCTTATCTAATGACACTTAGGAAGTGTTACCAAGGAGACTATTTGCATCCTGCAGGATGTTGCTAAAGCAACACTGCTAAATTAGATGCAGCACTCTCAGCCTTCACCTACTGTATTTGCATTGCTATTCAAATGAAATAGTCACAGGCTTAAACTATATTTGAGTCATTCACTCATCCAAACACCTGAAAATAGTCCAATGGCAGCAGCTATGGAGTTCCCCCTTAAATCTAGCACATCTAGGTCTCCATCTCTTACCTGTATTTCTAGCTTGCCTTTCAATGTGACCTGCAGACAAAGCAAGCCCACCTTCTCTTTCATACTATAACCTCCCTCCATAGGACTTGTTTTCCCTATATGTTTGGCTTTTATTTGAAACTTCAGGAGATTTTAACTGTCATAAATAATTGCAGCATCTTAGTATTTGGTGGAGCACAGCAGAAGGCAACTTGTAAGTAGCATTACTTTTTGAGGTACCAGATGGCTCAGAGGCACTGGAAATGCAACAGCTTGCCTGAAGTTTATGGGACAGTTGTTCAGCTTCACCCTCAGATTTGGTTCAGCTGTAAAGAGCCACCATCCAATTGCTTCAAGATGGCCCATGGAAAGACTAAAAGGCTAAATAACGACTAACAGGGTAAAATACTCATTAAGGAGACAATAAGATATTAAAATCAAAAGAATTTTAAACTGCTAAGAACTATAAGCAAGCAATAAACAAAAATAAAGGCCAGCAGCTACTTTAGGTGAAGTTACAGAATCAAACAAAGAAGCACAAAAAGCTACTGGTAGGAGGGAGAGTGAACAAAAGGAACCAGGAGATGTGTTTACAACGGTTTCCAAGGCAAGTAAGAGCTTCTCTAGTTTGGACATTTGTTAATATGCTAAACTTGAAGTGAAAATACCCCTCATGTTAGTGTAAAATATGGACAACTGTCTGGAACTTTACAGCAAATTTTACAACCGCATAACAATGTATTATATGCAGTTGTACACATACAATAAATACAACTGAAATGTATACTTCATGATATCAAGCAACATCACAAGCAAAGATGGGGGTCTCTCTGAACTCAGCTCAAGCATTCTGGTGCAAATCCAGAGCAATGCATTATCCCCACAGCTTTCTGTTCTGATGGTCAAACATATAGTAATAAAATACCATCCTACCAATACCTAGCTGGAACTCTCCATCACTATTTAATATGTTTACTCCAAAAATAACTCCTGCTTTTAACACTTTCAAATTTAACAGATAATCTCAGGCAAGGACATAAACACTTGGCATCTGTCACTGAATTCAGTCAGCTCCCTGAATCAAAGCACCCCGTTCCAGCTCTGCTTCAGTACATAATATGGTTTGGGCACCTCTTATTAATAAATCCTTACTTTAGCCCCAAAGTGCTACTAAAAAGCACACCTGGAAGCATTTTACTATATATATATAAAAGCTCTGTTCCAACAGCAAACCTGATCTGCCTGCAGAATCTTACAATGAGAAGGCAACAATCCTTCCAGCTGAATAGGCTACAGCATGAGAGACCCCATGTCCAGAAAGCATTTCATCTGCCAGTGCTTGAATTGCTTATGCCTGGGAATGTAAGATGAAATACCAGAATCTGGCCTGATAAAAGAAATTGCTAGCAGTACTGGGTCCTAGTGTAGCCAGTCAGGGTCAGGGATGTCCTTTGGCTCATTTAACAATATTTAGGGATGCTTTTCAGAGGGCTGCATGAGAGAGAACTAGGGGCATCAGTCATAGCTGAATGCCATCACCTCCTTGCAGAAGGATGCTGCTGATGCTTTGCTAAACAGGGAGGTAGTGACCTGGGTAGCTGGAGGTGAAGGACTGCTCAGCTGTCTGTCCACAGACCAAGGGAAAGATCTCTCAAGTGGCAGCAATTCCCTAGGAGGCAAAACCAGATCGCAAGCCTGGATCACAAGAACTCTATGAGAACTGATGGATGTAGGACGAGGGTTTTCAGCAGAAATGAGTGTTCCTCCTGCTGAATTGTTGTGCAAAATACATCATTTTACCTCCCTAGACATCAGCCTATTTTAAGAGGATAGGATGGGACATGTGTCTTCCTTGCCTCCCTGCAACAGCTATGGTGTGCTCAATTCCTCAGGTTTTGCCCACAAGAAGGGGGTGATAGAGGCACAGAAGTTGGCCATGGCTGGAGAGTGTGTGTGTGCCCATCACCATGCTCTGCTGAGCTGCCTGGACATGCACCAATATGATGCCAGGGGAGAGCCTCCCCCAAGCCTTGTGGTAGGAAAGCCACACCATAGTGAGCAAGTGATGCTAAGGTTTGAATAAATACACAAAGTCTTTCCAATTCCTTTTAGTATACAGCAAGAAGAGGATGGCTCAAGTCCTGTGGGTTTCACATCTACAACAGCCATGCTCCTTTACACCTCCTCAACTACACAAAGGTTTAGGAAGCAATCTGTGGTCCTCTGTGGGTTCTCTGCTCAGCATTAACCAAGGCTTTCCTATGTTATCAATGCTGTTTTCAGCACAAACCCGAAACACAACCCTGTTCCAGTTCCTAGGAAGAAAATTAATTCTACCCCAGCCAAAACCAGGATAGTGGGAAAAGGTTATTTGTGTCCATGCACAAAGGTTGCAGAAGGTTGTTTTTAGCTGTCCTTACCCAAGGGGAGCTTTCCCAGGACTCACGTCTCCTCAGTGATTTCAGGTGCCTCCTAGGAAATGGGTCAGGGAGGGCTTCAAGGAAGGGTCATAAACAAGGGTTTGCAACACTAGCAAGGCAGAGAGAGGGGAGGAGAGGAGGTATCATCCTTGCCACCCATCAACTCCTTATTCTCCTATGGAAAATAAGATCAAAAGCAAAAGCAGGTTTTCTCTGTTCTAGCTATGCCTCTGTGAAATTTTCTAGGAACTTTCTGTTGGCTTTGGACCAGGTTCTAGTGCTGCATGGACTGAGCTTATACTGTATGATGTGCCTGGGTTATTTGTTAGCAAAAGAGTTCCTTCTGCAGTCAAGCATGTAGAGCACCTTATTCAAACATGCCCCACTCCATATCTGACCCAACGGGGTTGGCACAAAGAAGTTCTCACCACACCCTGAAAAACGCCACTGGACTGTGAATTATTTCTTCCCTCCTCTCAGTTCCTACATGGCCTAATCTAAACTATGTCATAAATCTTCTGGGTTTTATCTGAACTCTCCTCCTCCTAGTGACATTCTGTACTTCTGAATAATGTTGTCTCCATATGAATTACAAGGGGAACAGCAATAATGTTCCAGCAGAAGCAAGGGAAGCAGTGGGAAAATAGCTAAAAGCTACACTGAACTGTTTTCAAATCATAATCTTCTGTCATATTCCAAGCTGGAAGATTAGATAACGAGACTATTTATAGCAGCATTGCTGGGTGTGTATCACAAAACCTTTATTGTAAGACCACAGCTAGTATGAAAATTTCATTTTACCTGCCACTTCCCCGTGTCACAGCTTCATTTGCAGCAAAGATTTTTTTTTTTTTTTTTTTTTTTGCAGTGGGGTTATTAATAATGGATGTAGCATTAACATTTCTAAATTGAGAATTTACCCTCAGTCTCTGTTCCCACCCATCACACAGTAATTTTTCCCCCTGGGCTTCGTGTTGCATGGACAACCAGAGACTGACAATATCTGCTCAGCCACCAAACACACAGAGCGTGGGCAAGAGCATTCACTGCTACAGGTTCCACCTGAATAACTTCTCTGGTTGAACCCTCAAGTTGCTTTTTAACCTCTCCAGTGCATGCCAAATGCCTCTGAGAACCACTGTCCAAAGGAAATGCACTGAGCACCAGATGATCTTCTTGAGCTATGAGGCACCCAGCAGATGGTGAGAACTTTCTGACACAATGAATGCAGGGCAGATTTCAAGCGGAGGAACAAAGCTCTCAGCTGTCAGGATTTATCACTTGGCATCTCAACTCTAAACCTTTAAAATCAAAAGGTATTTGGTGGGTTTAAAAATGGAGAACGTTTTTGCACCTTTATTTTATGCCTGTTAAAGGATGTATTTGTTCAAGGGTCATACCCTTAAGAGAGGTACACTAAATGACATACAGAGATGGGAGTGAGAATGTAGAAATACAGTAGAATGACAGTAGAATGCAGAAGAATAACATCAGAGGTTACTCAGGTCCCTTACAATGTGTTCATTGCATTTTTAAACAAAGTAAATTATTTCAACTACTTCTCTATTTGCTGAAATACTGCAACATAATCAATTAGTGAGGCATATTTTCTCTTTCCCATTTTGTATCACATCTATTCAAGTGACTCACTCACATAATACAGATTCTGTTTGCATCATTTACAGTTATTTGTATCCTATTCTTCTACAGTGACTCAATATTTCTATGGGAAACCATTACTTCCCTTCCTACCTAGCGAATATTTGCTCAGTACAAGAAACAGGCATGGCAAGATAGATAGATATATAAACAGATACATACATACATACATACATAGGTAATTTTAAAATGTAATGGCTCCATTTACTCAAATCAAAGAAATCCTGAGTAATGCCAGTACAGTTAAATGCTGTATTAAACAGGTATGCCCTAAAGAGGGGGTTTGAACTTGCCTTCTCACAAAGAGTTGGAATCTGAATGGTAAATAAGCTCTGGATCTATGGCTGCATGGCTTATCTGGCAAAAGCCTGTCCAGTAGCAAGTTAAGGTTCCAACACTAAGCCTTTACATTAGATGGTGTAGATGAGCAGCAGAGCACAAAACATGGTCACATCTCCATCCAAGTAGCAGTTAAAGGGAAATCAAGCAGAGCTTATGCCTAACAGAGGATAAAAGATGATCAGTGGGGTTTTTAAGTCATATGTTGACATATGGGAAGTCAATGCAAATTAGAATGAATCAAGCATAACACTGTTCGGTTTCTTCTGACTGGGTCAGGGTGTGAACTACAGCTTTCAAGTAGGATGAAGCCAGAGGGATGTCCAGACAGAGGCTTCTTGCAAGACTTTCATGCTTCCATTTAGCTTCCCAAGTAAGAAACCTATACCTCAAAAGTGCCTTTGATCACTTCCACTGGGACAAAGGATCCTACCTCTGCTCTGCATTGCACGGTCCTTTATCTCTTCAGAAGCCAGGCCCCTTCTTTGCTATCCCCCTGGCTAGTTACTGATATTAGCACTGATTAGTTACAGAGTTCCTCTGCCATTGCTTTGCTAAATCAGTCTCAAGTCCTGATGCCAGACATAGGATGTGTTCTGGCCATATCATAAAAATGAGATGGATAGTCAACAGGGTATCCCTGCATGTGCACCTGCATATGTGTGTAAGCTCACACTTGCAAGAACATCTGGAAAGGTTGGTGGTACCAGTGAGAAACACAAATAGTGACTATAAAAGAACAAAGGGAGGAAGGAGACTCTGCCAGCAATGCCAGTACTTTAGAATTTGTCTAAAATTTAATTAGTTTGGGGGGTTTTTTAAAACAATGTTTACAATAACAGGGGTTTTTTAACCTAAAAAACCTGCATGGTATGTTATCTCTGAGGCTGGCTGAGAACATTTACTTTTCAGAGTTTTGCATTAAAACAGCCCTGAGGCTCAACCTGACAGTTTCATGAGAGCTGAGAATCCTTCCCTATGCATCAGCAAATGTTGCACCAAGGTGAACTAATGGAGAATTGTATAAACAGAATACCACCATGGCATCCTCCACTCAATAATTTTAAAACACAATCCTGTGTTGATCCTGTAACTGAAAGCCCAAATAATCAGCCATGTAAACATGAACTAGAATCTTGGGTCCAGTGTGCGTTTATCAGCCAGAGATCCCCGAGAATCAAAGGAGAATGAAACCTACTCCACTTTCATTTTAACTACATAGTTGTATCAATCCAGACCTTAGTATGGGTAAGTACTTGAGTGTCTACCTTCCTCCCCAGCTACACAGATTACACTAGTTAATACACTAGTTAATTAGATTAAATACACTAGTTAATTAGATTAAAAGGTAATTCAGGTTCATGTATACATGTTGCAGTCACAGCAGAAACTTTAACCATTGCCAGACCCTTAGTTTTAGTTAAAATTTGGCTTTTATCCCTAAAACCACTTTGGGAATTGTCAATTTGTGGTACAGAACTAAGCACCTGCACGGTGCTGTGATTAAAGCAAGAAACTACTTTAGGATTTTTCAGTTCATAGCACAGTGCTGAGCACCTGCACAGTGTTGTGATTAGGGTTAAGCTTAGATCAACCATTTCTGGAGATAATCCTGAAACAGAGGCATCACAGACCCCACTCCTCAGGACAGTTCAGAAATGGATTACTCAGATGTCCTAAGATGTCAAGGCAGTCCAGATCAGAGCATGTGTGGATCCCCAGCTTGAAATAAGTAGCCACCATGAAGGTATGCACCATAAGTAAAACAACATGTACTTATGTACTTGCCACAGGCAACAATTTCAGTGATGCAGAAGTAGCTGATTCCTGCAATTATCTGAGCAGCAGTAGGTAAGAACAGCTGCCAAATTTGAAATCTTCCAAGCCTCTGGATTAGAAATCTTCCCAGATATGGGAATACCCACAAAAGCTGCTATTTCAACAGTCTAGGAAGCAAAATGAAGTGGGGGCTACTTAGGTCTCTGTCATGTGGAGGGTTAATGTAACCAAAGACAACCTGCTTTCTCTTACTCCAAAAGACCTCACAAATGTAAGAGCACCTTTATTTGTGAGAATCACAAAGTCCAGGAGACACAGCCTCATCCAAGAAAGCTTGCACAAGGACCTCATCACCATCTCTACTGTCTCCCAAATAATGCATCCATAACATCCACTATTAATGAGTTCTACAGAGCTACTAGCCACTGCACACAGCTACAGCCTCCTTTTGTTCAAAAAGAGATGGAAGCTACCAACTTCATTTGATGTCCTCCTAATCCTTGTACTGGAAGCCAGAGTAAAGAGTGAAGCTCTGTTCCTTCTCTATGTACCAGCCATTTCCCACCCTAGTTGTCCCTTTTTCCAGAGGTAAGAGTCCTAGTTTATTCAATCATTCCTCATATAAAATGCATCCAGACTTTTGCTTGTTGCTATTGCCCTCCTCTGAACCTTTTACAATTCTAGGATGATGGAATGGAAAGAACCAGAACTACATAAAATGTTCAGATTTATACAGCAAACTAGCCATGGCCTCTAGTTTATTCTCTTTGGCTGCCCTTATAATTTCTAGTATTTCATTTGCTTTTATTAACTGCTACTGAGCCTCACACTCAGATTTTCAGCTCAGTCACCCCAGTGAGGTTTTGGTTACTGCAGGTTTTCAAAAGTAGCCTTTCTTGCTCTTGAGAAATATTCAAAAGGTCCACATGAAATTTCTGGGAAATTTCTGACAAGCTGCAGCATTACCTGCTCCACCAACAGGCTTCAGCATCTTAGGAAAAGAACAATGGGAAAAGAAAAGTAAGATCAGAAAATTACTGTGTTCAGAGCACTGAGCAATTTTAGGCAGTTTAGGCAGTAGCCTGGGAAAAAACATCTGGTTCTTAGGAGAAGGTCATACAAACCCAAGAACCTCAGGCAGAAAAATCTCTACCTACAACCCAAACACACTGATGTGTCAGAGGAAAGCAAGCACGATCTAGGCCAGGATGAAAGCAGAAGGGAAGGAAGCAGGAGGCATCCTTCAAAGCCTTGAATGGTGAAACTTCTGACTCTTTAAGGCTGGAAGAAAATGAAACAGAACTTCAAAAAAGAACCAATTATGGCAGCAGTGGGAGCTGAGGTTATCTCACAGCATCACTATTGGTATCCTCCTCCATGCACTGCTTGTACCCCAACTTCTAATGCCCACAATGATCAGCTGCTGATGTCCTTTTACACCTCATTTGGTTTTATCTAGCAAGTGCACAAAATGGGGCTGGCAGCAGGACAGTCTTTCCTATCAACAACATACAATTATTGAAAAGCCTACAGCAGCCAGATTACTATCTTCTGTCTGTATTTCAGAAGCTCATAAAATGCCAGTGAAAGGAGAAAAAAGTCTGACATATTTATGTGTCAGTGGGATATAAAGTTTGAAACAGCAACTGTAAAAATGCAGGCAAAGACAGTATAATCATGACTGGTATCCCCTCTGGGCCAGGAAAAGCAGCGAAGTTCCTGCCTCCTTGGTAAAGTGCTGCACAATGGGCCGTGTTTCTGCCGGCTTGCAGCCAGAAAGCAGAGTCACACTGTTCAGCAAACCATCACTGACTCTGACTTCAGGTTTTCAGCAAAAGAAGGGACTAGAAGAACTGTCCTGCCAAGATGCCAGCCTGCTTCATGTGACAATCTGAAGATATAAACCACTGAAGATATAAACCATAAATCATCCTACAAAGATCACCCAGACACATGAGCAAGAGCCCTCTGTATGAATGAGCAGGAAATAGAGGGGACCATGGAAGCACCCAGCATGTGACTCAGATCTCAATGGGAGCCTCCAGATGCCACCGTAATACAAATAATAAAGAATAACCCATGAGTAATCAGCCACTGCTGAAAAGAGGATCTCTGCCTAGCTTAGGCTGTTTCTGTGATATACTACATGCATTCTTTTGCATAAATATCAGAGGTACATTAACCTATGAGAAAATCAACAGGAAGAAATCCTGCTTGCTGTCCCTCACCATGGAAAGCTACCTTCCAAGGCAAGCAGAGGGCTCAGGAAAATCCAGCACACCTAAGTAGGAGGCTGGAGGAAAGGATTTAAGAGAGGAGACAGTAATACTTCTTAGCTTTTACAATGTAATATTGATCTGCTGTCCAGAGACAGCTAAGCCTTCTTCAAGCTGAGGACAGAGAGACAAGTGAGGATAAAGACCCGCTTACCCATGGGAGATGGCATCCCTGTCTCATGCCTTACCTTGGGCCCAAGGGCTAACAAAAATAGCATTTCTAGCATCTTGGGCCAGCAAATCTGAGAACTATACAACAGCTCTAACAGGGTACACAGCCCACACATCGCTGTAGGAAGAGTTAAACACATTCAGCAAGGCTGAGCAGTGGGAAGGAATGCAACAGCTACAGAGATTTGGAAGATGCCACTCTAGGCAAGGAAGGTAATTTACCGAGCTATACCAAGATTAAAAAGGAGAATTAAGAGAGGAGATGTAATAGATTACATTGGATGCATCCTGGAGTAGGGAGATGGGTTGAACTGTGGATCTGTCTCTTGAAAAATAATAGAAATCTCCTCAGTTGGAACAGTTCAAGACAGCCTGCTCTGGCAGCAGTAAATAAAGAGAGGCACTGATGCAAAAGTTGATCTTTTTCACCACAGAATCCAGGATATTAGATACAACTGTAGTTTTCCCATTCAACTCTACTCCAAACAGCCACACACACCTTGTTTGACAGTTATCACAAACCACATTTCAGAGAGGGTGGACGGCAGAAACTTCTTGGAGTTTATCTGGCTGCATCATTAAGGAGTTTATTACCACGTAATCATAATCTTCTGCTCAGCATTAGGAAAGTCCACAAAGGGTCACCTTGCATCAACCCAGAGAAAACAGCCACGTCTGGGTTACAGGGAGGGAAATATTCACAGGAATGCTGAAAACAATCTCACCTCAACCTCCCCATCATATCACCTAGTGACAACCTCCTTCCAAACACTGGCCATGACTTTAAGATTACAGCCACATCAGGACAGTGGCATCTGAACAGCTGCACTCCTGGAGGACTTCTGCTTCCACTGCCTAGATTTTGCTGTCTCCAAACAGGCCAAGGCTTTCAGACACAACTGTGACACCAAAACTCAGATGAACAATCCAGGCATGACATAACTGTTTTGGAACAGGTAGCTGCAAAGCACTCTGGTCTATTGATTCCTAGAGAACAGCAATGCAAAGTCCTTTTATAAAGGGCTGGACATATCAGGTTTTAAAGCGCTGTCACACTCTGAAAGCAACTTTGAAATGATCAGCCTGGGGTTCCAGGTTTACTATTGCAGGCATCTCCAGTAAATACCTGCTTATTTCAGATACTGCAGCTGAAGTCTGAGAATCAAGCTGGTTGTTTTCCTCCTAATGTGCGATCATCAAAAAGTAAAGCCATTCCAGCAGCCATGCAAGTCTTCGCTGATAGTTCTGCACTATGCGTCCATTATCACCAAAAGTGTCACACAGTCTCCAGAAGATTTACCTAACTAAAGGTGACCATTTGTAACAGGACTAACAGAGAGGTATAAACATTTTCAGTACATGTGGGCAACAGCTCTACTATATATAAAGGTCTTATTTCTTGTATATGATGAACTTCTAAGGTCCAAGGACCGACTTGAGAATCCTCAGACCACCTTGGGTAACTTAATGCAATCATAGCTTCTTCTTTAGCAAGGATGAGCCTAATTAACCCCCTGGCATCAGGCAGAGAACAGGTTGTTGCAGTAGGAAAGTACTAGATGGTGGCCAAATTACCAAAGTTCAGTATCCCTAACACTGAGCCAGACACTGAGGGAAGAACAACTGGGGACCTTCAATTAAAATACACTTTACAAAATGCTAAATGGCAGATATGTAACACAACTGTGTTACATTCATACTTTCACTGCCATGCCTTCAGACCATTTTACAGGAACCTGTCAGATGCAATCAGACTTGTTTATTCTGCATTTAAATGCAGGACCTGAGGCAGTCTGGTTTCTAAAAAGACAAAAAAGGCACATATTGTCCCTGGCAGCTGTTTGGGTTTTGCAACAAAGGCAATGCCTTGTTAGCTCTTTACTCCAAAATTATTTCAGTCTTCTGCTACGTTACAGACTTGAGAACATTTCTGCTTGCTGCTTCTGCACAGGTAGAAATTTAATTAAAATGGAAATTAAAGGAAGAAAGAAAGTAAGAAGGAAGGAAAGAAACAACGTGCTACTAACACATCCCACACACACCCCCAAAATCAGGTGACTCCATACAGAGCATCTTCAAAATCTCAGTAAGCCAGTGATAACAGATTAAGTGGCAGTGTCCCTTCTGGCTTCAGTTTATAAATTCTTATCTGCTTAAGGTTGCTCCAGAAAGATTTCTAGCTGACAGCATGATTCTTCAGAGACAAATCCTCCCTGGCAGTTTACAATTGCATACCAACTACTACAGCATCGCCTGTGCCTTCATGTTTGCATTGACAGAGGATGACACTTTAGGTTTCAGCACTCCCTCCTTCCAAGTCTAATTTTAAGCACAGACATTGTCTGGGCTGAGTTTCTGACTGACTTTGTCCATGACAGAGCAGTGAGCATCTCCTTGCATGACCATAACATCTCCTTGCGTGATCATTAAAAAAGCCATGACATAATTGCCCTCAGTTCAGGCAACTGTTGCGAGTCATCCAAGTACAGAGGAAGGATGTAGAGAGGTGTAACAGAAGAATAATGCAAGTATCAAAAAATCCTTCAGTATAACAACCAGTTGCCCAGCTCATCATTAACCATTTCCATTCCCCTAGATCACACCAAAGATGTATCCAAAAGCTCAGTAAAAATGAGGATGAACAATAGCTTCTCATTTTCCCACATTGGTGGCTGTAAATTTACAATACCCTGGGGAAGCTGCAACAAGTTTTAATCATCTGAAATGGCTGTGGGAGCAGCATCTTCCCTCATTCCCTGCTTACAGGGAGACATCTGACATCTTCTACCCCCACCATTCAGTGTCTTTGGTTGTGAAGATACGTTTCATGAAGAGGTACCCAGGTAGCGTGTACTGCTGCCTAAGGAAACCCCTTTCAAGAGCGATGGGTTATTTTCTGCCACCACTCTCCTAGCTTACAGCAAAAGGGGGGAAAAAAAAGAGCAGGGACAGACGAGACCTTGGGCAGTCACTCCTGCTCATCTTACAGAAGTAATTCTCATCCAGTTTGGTCCCAGCGGTGCCCCAGGATTTCAGAAAAGGGATTTAATCCTTATGAGGAACTGAACAACCACATAAGCTGGACGAGGAACCCCAAATATCTCTTGCCCTCCTCCAAACAAGACTGACAGTCCCACATGCAGACAGACACATTCCTGGAGCACCCAGAAAAGATGCCAAAGCAAAGCTTTCTTTCATTGAGAACCACATGGGGACTCTTTGGCAGTCCAACTCCTCAAAAATGTTGTCTCTTGCTTTCCCGGGTGCCTCTGCCTGAGGAGAGCAGTGGACAGATCATCAGGCGCTGCCCGGCAAGCAGCAGCTGTGCTGGGAGCAGGACAGGGGGGCTGCACGGACACGGGGCACGGTGCCAGGCACAGAAACATCCCACCCCGGAGTGTGCTCACGGAGCCCAGAATGTCTTGCAGAGCCTGTGATGCCCAATTCGCCCGGAGTGCCCAGGGAGCCCAGCCTGTCCCCAGGTGCCCGGGATACCTGTGTGCCATGGGGACGCTCAAGGTGCTATGAGTACCTAGGGATCTCATCCCAATTTGGTGCCCTCCTGGAGTGCCCAGGGTTTGCGTCCCCGCCTAAGGGTGCCTAGAGCGCACATCTCACTCCGGGCTGCACGGGTGCCTCGAGTGCCCCGGGGTACCGCGGCTGCTGGTCCTGCCGGGGATGCTCGCGGTGCCGCGGGTGCCGGCCGAGCCGTACCTTTGAGGTGGTGGTGGCGGGCGCGGTGCAGGCGGCCCTGGCTGCCGCGGGGCAGCGCGGGGATACTGGAGAAGCGGCTCCCCATGGCGGCA
>WBNH01011948.1:53476-118883 GCA_013401255.1 Urocolius indicus | reverse complement strand
ATCATACAACACCACCTTCCAGACTGCTGGACCTAATTATCTGCAATCAACAAAAAAAACCCCCTTCTGTTCTTTCTCAGTTCCTTTTCTCTAAATCTCTCTGTGCTTGTCCTTGAACTGTAAGAGGTCCTGAGTGAGTACTATCACTTTTACTGTGAGGGTGACGGAGCAGTGGAATAGGCTGCCCAGAGGGGTTGTGGAGTCTCCTTCCTTGGAGGTCTTCAAGACCCACCTGGACATGTTCCTACGCCACCTGATCAAGGTGAACCAGCTTCTGCAGGGGAATTGGACTAGATGATCTCTAAAGGTCTTTTCCAATCCTACCATTCTATGATTCTATGACTTTTCTGGTAAGCTTCATATTTTACATGGCAGAAAGAAATGTCAGAATAAAGCAAATTATAATGGAAAGAGGCATCTTTCCATTGTAGAAGAGATCCTGATAAAGGAAATATACAAGTGTCTTGGACTGGAGGTGTAGAGGACATATATATAATAGTGTGAGGAACATTTGTGTGCAGTCATCCATCAAACAACAGGCACTCACGCATGCATCATGCATGCTGCTAACTACACCTTGTGTGATAGTTCACCATGTGGCAGACCCCCTCCCAGAAGGACCAAGTACTTTCTGCTTCCACCAAATCCACTCAGTTTTAGACACCAGGCACCAATTTACTCTTGGTAACACAGCGTGAATATTAAACTATACTCCATGTGGCTAGTGGGTTATGTGCTCGAGCAGCTCCCATCCATCATGGAGAACAGAGATAAGGCATACATACATCAGCAAAAGGAAGAAGGCAGATGGATCTGCCTTAGCAATGTGATCAGCTTCTATGGGGGGGTGGGCTTTGCTTTGACTGACACAGCAGCCTGCAGCTAACACCATGGGGAAGAATGCAAAACAGCATCAGGGCTTTACTGTAATCACATCTTCATTCACTTTATCAAAAAGCTTTTGCATTTGCTCCTGACACTGGTTGGAGAAGGAGGGGTTTGTTGCCATCCTTGCTAACTTATGTCAGTTCTTCACACAGAAAATGTTGAGCAGGGTGAGAAATATGCTCTGTGATCACAGGGGCCCTTCATAGCCAAAACAGGATCACACTGATTCTGGGGCTTTGCCTTTTTTTTTTGCTGTAGTAACAAGGAGCACTGAAACAGCTTGCCAAAACTTCAGAGCTTTCATGCCAGTAAGTCAGGACATTCCTCATTTCTTAGTATTAATGTTATCAATTTAGTTGGCTGATGAGGGACGTGCAATTTCTTGGTATCAGTCCTGTCATGTAGTGGGGATTTAGTGGAGAGAACATGCTGTGTGATAGAGCACGATGAGTTTGCACTGAATTATAATGCCTTTCCACTTTCTGTGTTTGTGTGTGGGTAGCTGACCATCAATTTGCAACTTATGCTTAGAAGTTGACGGACACAAGTCAGACAGTCCATGAATTCCATCCAAAATGAACATCAGCTCTGGGACGGGTGCTAACATCCCGATTATCATTAGGAACAAACACAAAGGTTCTGCAGTCACATCTGCTTGTGGAACTGTATCTACTGCTGTAAGTCACACACCACCCATGAATTCTCTACCTGAAAGGCAGGTGCAAGAATGAGTTCCAGATGTTCAGCTCAGGTATATGTGAAAGGAGAGATGGGGTGTGGAGGAGGGTTTGTGAGATGGCTGGAGGGTAGCATCTACACGCAAAAAGAGCTCACTGGAGAAGGGTGGCCAGACAGACTGCTAGATGTGGGGATGCTTTCAGACTGTGAAGGGAGCAAGATCAGGTAAGTGCATTTGTGTCTATGGACTTGGTATTTTGCAAAGCTCTCTAACACTGAAGTGCTTATGAGGCAATGAAGAAAATGTAGTTAAAAACTCCCTTTACAAAGTCTGAGTTTATGCCTTCTAGGCACAAGATACCTCCAGGGATTACACAAGAAACCAGGCAACCACAAACAAGGTAACACAAGGACAGGAGTACACACAAAGCCTGAGCCATCATTGCCAGAGACTTGGGCAAACACGTCAGAATTTATACCCTGAGAGGATGCTCAGAGGTGTGACCCAGGGAATGGGTGTCACAGAATAAAACACAGAGCAGTGAGTGGACTCTGTCCGGGTCCTTCTGGCTTTGAAATGCATGGTGTCCAGCAGCCTGTACCACTTGCTGGCACATGAGTGTGATGTGATATGACATTGGACAGACCATGGCCTGATCACCTTTTGCACACATTGGAAACATTCATCTCAACAATAATTCAAGGAAGTTAATGCCTTCCTAATTGTTCCTATTTTCCTCCATCTCCAGATGGAGAAACTGAGGCAGCAAGCTGATTTGGCTTATATTGAAGAAGAATCTACAAAAGAAGTCAGCTGTTGCTTGATTTGCTGTAATTAAATGCCTTGCATAAGAATTTCAACAGATGTGGAAGGAAAAGCCACAACTGTCCATGAAATGTACAGATCTGCATGCTGCAGTGAGAAAAGATTGTTTGGGAGATATTCACTGCACCTAATTGTTGGATTAATCCCCTAAATTATGTATTTTTAATTGCCCAAAATGATGGCTGGCCCCTGGCATTCTTGATGTGGCACAGAATTCATTGCTCCCTTCTTCTCTTCCATGAAAATGATGGTATCATGAATAACCAGGTTTGATACCTAAATGGAGATTGTTCATCTGCTGACAGTGGTTGCTTTTGCTAGAAAAACACAAAAATAATCCTCTCTTTTTCACTGAAACCAGGACTCTCTGTTCATTGCCCATTCAGAGCACGCATCATCATCACCCCAAAACAGAATGCACTGCAGCTGCTGCATCAGGAAGTTTTATCTGTCCCCTTTGTTGTCACCTCCAAAACTGATGTGAAGCTGGGTGTAAGACTCAAATGGGACAGAAGCAAATTCAGCATTCTGAATTATAATAGGACAGGATGACAAGAGTCTGTTCTCAGTCATAGGCAAACAAGTTCTTGTTTCTCTGTCAGGACAACGGATTTCACAGCAGCAGCCAGTACAGTCTGAGAAGATACTTCTAGAATTATTAGTTTAATGAAGAGAGGGAACGGATCTGTAGATGTAGAATTTCACCAACATTTATAAAACAGTCAGTCTCAGACAGCAGTCAACAAAAGCCATCATGACAGGTGATCATCCATTTCGATGTTCCTTCCCTGAGAAAATCCTAGCTCACCTGTTTTGTAAGAAATATAGATACTTGCTTTCTGCAAGAGGGATAGGAAAGAAGCACCCATCTTTCATGATGCACTGGTTCTGTACTGTGCAGACTAGGAAAACATATTTTGTACAGTCAGCTTTATACTTCAGATTAATTCTGTTTATTTTCTGACCTTTACATGAGCAGTTCTCCCATTCATCAGAACAGGCTCTGCACAAGAGGACAAGTTGCTGCCTGACCTTTGAGGCAGAACCACAGTAGCACACTATATCAAGCTCGAGAGTGGTTTTTCTAAGCTTTTCAGATTGCCAGCTCCATCCCATAGAACAACTGAGTTAACTCCTCGGCTTTTGGTCTCTGATTAACCCTAACTGCCAGCATCCATTGTGCCATCTTCTTTCTCTAGAAGTTAGCCCATGCTCATGTACACACTCCATCCACCCCACTCATATACCCTGAACCTCTGGCCCATTTCAAATGCTGCACCCACACTATGCAATTCATACTCTTTCTTGCCCCACAAGCTCTGGCAAAGCCTGTCCTAACCCTGCTTGGGCCCCATTCCCATCAGTTGCTAAAAGTTGACATTTTATTTCATGTTTGCCAGAAGGGGAAAGCTTTCAGAAAAGGAAGAAAGGCACCAAGAGACTGCCTGGACTTTTCATAAAGTTTCTTATTCCTCCAGTCCTCCTCCATTCCTCTTCCTGATGCTCTGCAGCTGCTAGGTTGAGATCTCTTGCTCTGCATCAACCACTTAATAAATTTTCCATCAAGCAGCTTCATGGAGGGATAGGAGGACAGCTCTTACATGCTGCCCTTTCTGTTTAGAAGACATTTTCCACAAAAGTAAGGAAAATGCTTTTCATTTATTTGCTTTGAAAAAATAACAAAGTCCTCTGCTGTAGTGCCCTGGAAGCCTTCCCCAGCAGTCAGTGCAGCTGTGCAGAGACCACCACTGACCGTGATATTCAGCATCCCAATAGCCTCTCACTCTGGTGCAGAGGACATGAAGTTCTGGTCCATGATTTCTGCCACAACAGAAGCAATGTGGGGTTCACTCACTGCATCATTTTCAGGAAGAATTGCACCCAAACCTCAAAGCACTGTGTAATAGCAGAAGTCTCATACTCAGAGAAGTCATTGCAACAACTGACCTCACAGTTCAAATTCTGTGCATATTGTCTACCTGTAAGTTTGCTAACTCAAACTTCCAAGCCTTGCATCATGTGGTGTCTTTATCTGACAGAGGAGTCCTGTCCTCTCACAGGTTTTCCAGAATCAGATCCAGTTGTAGACATGCTTTTATATTATCAACTTTTGACTTTCCATTTCTTTACCTTGGTTGCTACATTCTCTCTGAAGCTGCTTGTGTGAAATCCATACAAATTCAATAGCTGCATTGTATGGAAGAGAAAGAAAAAAAGCTATAAAGAGAGCCTAGTTTCCTTTGGATAGAATCATTTTGGTTAGAAAAGACCTTTAAGATCAAGTCCAACCCCTCACCTCACACTGCCAAGCCCATCACTAACCCATGGCCCTCAGATACACAGCATTTAAGTATCTCCAGGAATGGGGACTCCACCACCTCCCTGGGCAGCCTTTTATGTAACAGAGGTTATAGCAAGGGTCTGATCCTTACACTTACAAGCAGAAGCTGGAGAACCTTCACAGGTTTTTTTAGCAGCCATTTTGCAAAGTGTTGCTTAGGTTATGTGTTATTCAGTATGCATGAAGGCAGTCGTTAACAGGGGAGAATAAATTGAGTGGTTAGAAAAGAATTTAACCCACATATTGTGGTTATTTATTTCTTTTTCGTTCTGGCATGCAAATATCAGTTGTACTCTTGCAACACTTAAGTAAGAAGAATTTAAGTCCCTTTTAATTCAAGCCTAATGTGTTTCTCATGCTGGGAAACCTGGCAGAGCCAGTGGAAGCCCAAGTGTATTTTATAGCAACCCCCAAGACTGCTTCCTTCTGCAGCAGAAAGCTTCAAGGGGCACATTTGCCCAGGTCTTGCTGCTGAGCTGGGGCTTACATGAAAGGCCAATACTGAGCAGAGGATAATTCCAGAGGAATTGACTCCTCCCTTTTTAAAGGGTCCTTTGATCTACAAGAGAAGTCTAACAGGAATTTAGCATAGCTAATAATAAAACCTTTTATCTTCCCTTTGGAGTTTCACTGTCAGCCAGGGCTGAACCCCTGCTTCCAGCAATATGAGCCAGAGACTTCTCCTTGGCACATTATGGTGAATTTGCCAGCACCAGTGGTGTTGCTTTGGAGTTTTTGGGTTGGGTTTTTTGAGGGGGAGTATTTTCTCCCTTGAAACATTTTCTTGGACAATGGACCTTCCTTTCAGTCTCACTTTCACATCTTGGTCAAGAGGGTGGATATTTCTACCGAAGTGGCAGAATAGAGTTTGAGGGAAATTTGCCTTCTAAAGAAGGTCCTACATTGTTTGCAGACCTAAAAATGGGTTTCTGTTAAAGCAGAGACAAATGAAGACTTTGACAACATATGCCAGTGCCAACCTAATATCCTATTTCTGCATCCAAATATTTGCTTTTAATTAATTTACCTCTTAAATTAACAGTGGAGGTGCCCAGATTTCTAATTGGGTCATCACAAACCAACTTTACATCGTGCTGGGAAGTCAGTCTCCTCAGGAAATATTGGAAAAAAATAATTTTTACTAAAAGTGGTCAGTTAGAGAAAGAAGTGTGTTAAAGGCTGTCAACCTGTACCTCTAAATGGGTCTGACATCCTCAATGCCTAAAGTGGTAATTTAGATTATGAAAGGGAAGGCACGACAGCTTTGGTTTGAAACTCAATAGTCAGCTGTCAAGGTGTTAAGCATATCTTGACCTTATGTGTTGTTTTGCCTACAGGTGGAGTTATTTTATGCCAGTGTTTCCCAGCTGTATTGCACATGAGGACTGGTGATGTTTTAACGCCTTTTTGGTCCAGCTTCTTTTCATGCTCAACACATTCCTCACTAGAAGCGCTGCTGTCAGCCCGTGGCCCCACTGCTAGCATGGCAATGAACTGATCCAGACCCCCTTTTACAATCTGGTTTCAGAACAACAGTGCAGCTTCACAGACTCCAAAGTTTACAAACTCAAACTTAAATAACTTCAGAAAAGTCTGGATTTTGGCTTCCCATTCTTCCACAATCTGCATACCTCTCAGATAGCAAACACATCCTGACACCACCATGCAGCATGGCAAAAGCAGTACAAAACAGCCAAAGACAGCTCTCCTACACCACACTCACCCTTAGACTGATCTTAGAAACAAGGTATGTCCAGTACTTGTCCTCCTGATGAGCTGTCATCCAAGTCAACCAATTCCTGTCTAGTTCCTCAAGCTGAATGCCACCTTCAGAGGTCCCCAGATGGGCTGACCAGGCTGTTCATTAATTCCCTTCTGCCCTCTGTGAGGATTCCCAAAGCAAATTGCACTAAAGTTGACTGAATCTCAAAAAGATGAGCTGAAAACCGCAGCAATAACCTCCTCTTCTCACCCACAGAGACCTGCAGGTGGCACTGGTAACATCTGAAGTCACTGTTTCTCTCCCTTGCTCTGTCACTCAGTGGGAGCAAGCAAAAAACCTCAGGAGTGTCAACTTCAGTATTATAAAGCCTCACAAATTCTCAAAGATGATTTGTAGCACATTCGTGATGGGACGCACTTCTCACCAGGAGAATATCAGGGACTGCTGAATTCAGCAAAACAGGTGCAACTATTTCATTTTCCAAGAGCACAGTCCTGTCCCAGCAGTGAAGGCTAATCCCACAGGCAAATATCAGCCTTAATTTTGGCTTGACAGCTAGGAACAGCTAAACTGCATTTCAAAACTGTGATCTTGAAATGCACAGCTAAATCAGGGAGGAACAAGAAGAGCACAAGTCCCCCACAAGACTTATTTGAATAATTTTGCTGACAGATCTGTTCTTTTCTACAATTTCCAGTCTGCACAACAGATCACAATATGAAATCAGATACTGTCACTGGGCTTTGATAAATGTGAACATAAGGACCAAACACTCCCTTCACATCTGAATAAATACCCCAATTTGAACTGCACCGCTCGCATTGTTCATGCTGTCACTAAAATCCTGCAGGCAGCATTAGAGCCTAGTAACCGAGCATCACCCATCATTACTCACTTCACAGATAGAGATTTTCAGCTCTCATTTACTGATGAATATATTCCTGACATCATTATCTCTTCTAAAAGCTTCTGCATGAATTACACCTACTGGATTCAAAGGGAGATTTTTCTTCCCTGTCTATGAACTAATGACTAGATTTTCAGCGTCTCCAAGACATTTAGAAAACAAATTCCTCTTTAATTTTAAAATTGCAAGCAAAGCAGAAGCTACCATGCCATTAGGTTCTTTTTTGCAGTGTTTAAATGACTGCTTGTTAAAAACTTGCAACTCCCTTCTAGTCTGGATTTGCTGAGTTGTATGTTCCATGTCAGTGGAGCTTGCTTGATGATTTTCTGTTTGATCCAGCACGCAAAGTAGATACTTAGGAATTGTGCTTCCATCGTTCAATCAAATTGAACAGGTCAGGGCCCTAGTTACAGTCTTATTAGTAGTTAAGGCCAATTTCCATGCCAGGGTTTTTGCTTTTATATAGTTCTTACAGTTCTTATCTTCACTATCTCCATCTTTGCAGTAGTCAAAACCCTTTAGGGTGAAATCTAACCTCGTTTTGGGAAAGAATTCAATAGCAAGCGTTGGCTTTGCAATGCTTCTGTCTGCGTTTAGAGTGTGCTTCTAGCTAAAAACAGACACAGCCAATATTATGACAGATGTAGAGATTGAGATTTTGATAATCTGAAATAACCCAGAATACAATCTTTTCCTTGTACTTATACAGCTTAATCATTCTGCTCTGCTGCTTCGGTCAAAGCTGCGGCCAGGAGCCAGCAAACATCTGAGGGAAGGCAGCTCCAGGCACTGCTTTTAACCAGCAGCAGCAAAACTGCTCTGTGGTTGTTTTGTGACCACTGTTTGCTGGCTTGGATTCCCCAAAAATCAGCTTCGATCACACAGAGATTATTTACTCCTAACGACCAAGGGTGAGTCTTGGCAATGAATCTGGGGAGGACAGATGAAAAAAGGAGGGCTGGGAAAGTGGAGGTGAGTACCAGATGGAGTGCAGAGGCTCCAAGCTGAGCTGGCAGCGCTGCTTCATAGATGGGAAATTATCTGCAAGAATCCCGCTGAGGACCCTGGCTGAGCCTTAGCTGGGGAGGGATTGGTTCTCCTGACCCTCCTCATTCACCTGTGCTGTCACTCCATTGCTGTTTCTGACATGGATCTTACGTATTTCTCTAGTGCTGCTCAGGGCCACTACAGCATGTTATATGCAGATGGGCTGGCATCAGCTAGAAAAAGAAAGAGGGATAAAGAAAAGGGAAAAATTAATGAGGTTTAAAGGCAACAAATGGCTCAAAGGAATACATTCTCAACATAGTGAAGAGAGGGGAAGGGCAGAGAAGCAGAACAAGGGGGTCTACTCATGAAAGATCTTCATTAAGAGACAGGGATTTATTTACAACAGCACAATTAATGCTGCATGTGATAACAAAGTCAAGACACGGAGTTCCCCAGGAGGTTTAGCACAGAACAGTTATGGAGCATTCAGAACTCTTGGAAGAGGCTCACCTCCAAAGCCCTGTTACTGCAGATAAAAGCTGAAGGAGCAGAGGACTGGCTAATACAATGCCACAGGAGCCTGACATCCCACATGATGTGATTCCAGCTATTTGCTTTGGAAAAGCAGGAGTGGGTAGACAGAGATTGGATGGTACCAAAGGCAGAGCGAACAGATTATCCCCTGCAGGACACAAGGCACAGCAGGTAATTACTACCTGTGGGACCACAAGGATTTGTCTTGGGATAGAGAATATGGAAAATTGCAATGTGCACTAAAAGACTATCTCTGCTGAATCTGTGATTATTAGTATTAAATGCAGTTATAAATAGCAGTCCATAATCTTGTCTTCCAAAAGTATTTTGCGCTCTGCACTAAGCACCAGGACAGAGAGGGCACATTCTGTTTTGTTGAAGAACCATCTCTCTCTGATGACAGCATGTTTTTGTCCTTAACTGCCTACAAGAGCTTGTGGGGTAGCTGGGATGGTTGGTTGGTTTTACTATATACTTTCTATAAGATTACCTACTGCTTTGGAGGAAGTCTATTGCTTTCTTGGGATTGCCTTTTCTGAAAATATGCATCAATTAGTCCTTATGTACCTGGGGACCGTGAGCAGAAATGTGCCAGAGACCAGAAATGCAGCAATAAACCCACAGCAACCCACAGCTACCTCTTCCTCCCCTCTTGTCACTGGTGAGGTGTTAGAGCTTAAGCTCAGAGCCAAGCTCCAAAGTCAGAGTATGTGAGAGAGAAGAAATAAGAGTTGGACAGAGAAAGGAAAGCTGCCTGTCTGAACATCCTGAGATGCCTAGGATTTGTTGGTTTCCATTTACCATGGCCAAGCATAGACATACAAGTCACTTGTCATCACAGAGAGTATCTGCTGATGGTGAAAGGAAGAGAACCCTGAGAAGGTTAAGGCAGCCTGGTATTTTCCCAGGAGAAAGATAGTATTGTCACAATCAGATAACTGCATTGGTGTTCAGAGTGTTCTGGAGACAGCCAACACTGTATAAATATAATAAATACACACGGAGAAGAAGATTAACAGTGTGAGAAGGTGGGTTATAGACACAAAGTCAGGAGCTAGATGACAATATAACCTTGTGGAAAAGGACTCTCATTTTGCTGGCAGATGACTCGCTGCTACTATGAGACACCAAGCTTTAAATTCTTCAAGCATGTGCATTTTAGGTCAAGTGGCCCCAGCATCACTAGGAGAATGAAATGGTATTTTCATATCAGATCATGTATTTTATTTAGGATCAGAGGTCACCTTTTACTCTGCAAAAGAGCTGATGACCAGACAGTAATATGTGTGTATATACATGCTGAGTTAACAAGCTCTCACAGCTTCCATAAAACTTAAGCAGTTACCTGAGCCAAAGATACTTGGAAAAGCTCCTTCTTTGCAGCAGATAAAGAGGACAGCCAGGAGGGCAAATTTTCTATACTTGCCTGGATTATTAATCTGTCCTCTTCACGGTTTCTAAACAATCCTGTCATCACTACTCTTGAATGAACTGCCTAAAAAGATAGCTGTTCTCCAGCTGAGCTACTCTGAGCTGGAGGAGTCTGTAAGACAGATTTTTATCTGGAAGAAAAGGCTTTTAGAAAAGCAGCAGCAGCTAGGGGTAGAGAGATGTCAGAGCTGCTCAGCCTTTCCCTCATGGGCTCCATCCCGAGCGACAGTGGTGTGTGGCGGCAGCTGCTGCTGCACGGGGCTGTTTCTGCTCCCATGAGGAGCAGCTGAGGCTTCATCCCTGCGACCGTGCTGCCAGGAGCCAGGGTGGTTGGCAAAGGGAGCTGTCAAAGGATAGGACTAAAGGTTTTTGATGAGAAAGAGCCACTGGTTTGTTTGGAGTTGTTTGGGGTTTTGTTTTTCTGAGGGGAAGTGTCCTGATGAGCTGAATTTTCTGTTTGTGGCTCACACTGAGGCTAGTCTGGAGTCAGCACTGGTGCCTGAAGGATGCGCGAGACAGAGGGAACCCCAACCCATACCCCCACAATATTAAATACTGCTGTATATGACAGTTTACACCTTTTTAAAATGCACATCGTGCCTTGTTGGATGTGCATTCTCATCTCAGAGAGGTGGCATTTTTTAACCATCACTGTATATGAGTAAATATACACAAAGCACGGGAAGAGCAATCTCCTACCTCATAGCACCAAAGAACATAGAGCCAAGATGAATTTTAACCCCTGTGGAGAGAGATTGGGTTTCCTTGTAACATGAAAACGTCTGTAGTGGTATACTTCACTTGGGAAACTCTGCTTTGTGGTTCACAGCACAGCTGGGCAGACCCTTACCACCACCCACCCTATCAGTGGCATTGCTTCACTCTCAATTACCAGCACAACCTCTACAGTGCATAAGAAAGAGTTAACATTGCTCTACCATACTTTCTGCTCAGAAAATGCTCCATATGACTTAAAACTTAACAAAGACTTGTTGCCAAGATACATATATGAGACATCCTGAACGACTACGGTGCTTGTGCTTCACTCTCCAGTGTTACACCGATGCTGCAGAAGCTCTGACCACACTGTCACAGAGCCACACCACAGCAGGGCTGGCAGTGCTGATCCATCACTTCCAGGGATGCTCAGGTCTCCTGAAAAATCTGCTGCTTGCCTGCGAGTGTGGTCGCACAGACAGCCCGTGGCCGGGCATCCCTCGCAGCGAGCGGCAGCCCTTGCAGAGAGGGAGCAGGCAGGAGCCGCAGCACCACTCCGTGGTGACGGGTCCCTCTGCACGCTAAGCTGAAGCACGCAAGCTCGTTCTTTTTAAATGCATTCAGACTGGAGCATCACTTCACATTGCACCAAGAAAAGGTGTTTTTCAGACCCTTTAGTGTCTTGGCTTTGCTCTGCTCTGCTTCTTCCCCCACCCCACCCCGAGCTCTAGTCCCACGGGGTGCAAACAACCCCTGTTCCCCATTTTTAAAGCCCCTGCTTTCCTGTACAGAGCACACGGCAGTGACACTGGGATGGATGCTTCTTCATAACTCTATTCCCAACTTGCAAACACAGCCAATTTTGCTTAAGGCCTTCAGTAAAATAAAATAATAAATCTTGGGGGGGGGGGAAGGGGAGCAGAAATTGCAAAGTTTTCTAATACATTTCTCTTTCTATCTCCATAAACTTCTGTTCTGACTTGTGAATTAGAGAAATTCAGGATCACTCCTTACAAAAGATCTGTGGCATTAATCAGTTTGCCTCTAGGGAACTCGTACGTCATTGTACATCCCAGAAGTCCTGAAGTCAACCACAGTCACAGTCAGCTCAGGCAGATTCCTGTTGTAACACTATTTTAAAACATTCCTGTGGCTACAGTTATCTGTGCTATGAATTACATCTTGAAAATTCAACAGTCTTCATCTAGTATCTCAAATGGTTACTGCCCAAATTGTTGGGAAAAGTCAACAGAAGGTTAACTTTATATATAATATGTATTCAATGTGGAAGAACTTGTAATAAGATCTAGAAACATCATCAGGAAGTTATTTTGTAAAGCCATATTCCCTATAGTTATAGTTTGCCATCTTGCATTTGTTTCAACATAACAGCCAGGAGAATGACAGTAAAACAACATGTGTAGGGGATTTGGACACTGGCAGTCAACATCTGCAGGTCAAGTGCTCATGCAACAGTTACCCAAAAGCATCTCTGAACAGTGCAAAAAATAGGTAACAGGATCAGCTTTTAGCTGTGGCTTACCTGAGGGTCTTTTGTGAATTAACGATGCACTATAGACAGAAATTTGGGCTTAAAAGCCACAGATACAGCTGCCAAAGGACTGGGTCTGCTTCCTGGAGTAGTCATAGCGGATGAGGACTGCATCAGCCTCAAACCTCAGTGGCTGTAGAGGCTCAGGGTCACGGCACTGAGTTGTGTTTCATCACCCAACTTCCTTTTCCTTTTAAACTCCTCGCTAGTTTCTATGACATCTCTGCAAACTGAAAACAAATTGATCTCTCCAGAAGTTTGTTATCAGTGGTTTTCAGCCTGTAAACTGAAATCCCCAGGGCTGAAGCTTAACTTTAAGAGACTGAGAAAAATAACAAGAAAAGCTAGTTAAATGTCAGCAGCCTTAAATCTGCTATCTGGGGCCTGCACCTCTGTTGGAAGATACATGAGCGTTAGCAAATCAGAAAAGTCTGAAAAATCACTGAGCCAAGGTATTAAGAGATCAGTTTGATTCCCTAGTTCTCCACCTTATTCCCTCATTCCTTCTTGAGATGAGAGGAGACTCCATCTTAAACAATCTTGCAGCAGCATCATCTCCAAGCCAAGAAGATAAATGGCCTTGAAAGAAAGCTCTCTCTATCAAAAATGCTGTGAATTAGGTCAAGGTTGGGATAATGCAGAGATCAGGAAACAGGGCTCCCACTTAAGCCAAAAAGCTAAGTGCTAATAGCCAGAAAAGCAATATATAATGAGCTCTTAGGAAGAACAACACATAACTGAGCCATATATTTCCTCATTGGCAGTTAGCTGCGTGTTGGTGCTTTAATGAAGTTACAAGGCAGAACACAGGAGTATCTAATCTACAGAGAACATTATTAGTGAAGACAGACTACATTTTACAATGCTGCCATTATTTTTGTTAGCATCTCATTAATCATTTCATGGTCATTACTCATTATTTGCTTAGCCTGGCCAGTGTAGTCAGCTGTGCAAAACTACTCAGATTCAGGTGGTCCCTGCCCCATGGAGCCAAGGCTGCTTTAATTTGTCTCTCCTGTTGGGGGTCAGCAGGATTTTGCATAGTGTTTCAAGGGAGGAAATATCACCTATATCCTTCTTCATAGGTAGTTGAAATGGAAAGTGATTTCTGCTGTGATAAATTGAAGGATCTGAGAGATTTGCAAGTAGTGAGGGATAAAATCCTCTGCCACCTTTGCAGAGGAGGAAGGTAATTATACTGTTCTGTTCTCCTCAGATACCAGTGGAAAACTAGTCCCCCAACTCTGTTGTGGAGGTGGGCCTCCACAACAGAGGAACAAGGTATTGGTCTGCAGGCACTGCTGCTGGTAAAGACGATTTATGATGTTAATGGCCTTCACTTAAACACAAGATGACACATTTTCTCTAAAACAATTTCTCTTTGAAAACGCATTAACCTTATCCTCTGAATAAACATGTCCAGGTGGAAGGGGTTTTCCAGTTCACCAGCTGAGAAGGGTTGAGAACAGAGAGCAGACCACTGTCCTGCCCTGGTGACCTTGGAGAACTGGTAGCTGCCCTCATGGGATACAGCCTTTCACTAGTGACTTACTCATACTCCCAGCATTAGTTGTGGGGGTCCCTGTGGATCCACACTGAAGCTCATACAGGGAAGATAACACAAGGAACATATGCTGCTCAGTACCTGTTCTTTGTGACCATACAGTGCTCATTTTAACCAAACACTGTGTGGTAGTGGTATCCCCATGTAGCAACTAATGAGCCAAGAAATTAGGAAGGAAGAGACATTCAGAGCTAAATTAATTTTGTAGCCATCTCCTGCAGTCTGAGAATGTGCTAGGCTGGTTCTGCATCCTTGTTTGGCCCAGCGTAACTCCACAGCCAGTAACAGAGGCACAAAAAGGAGTGGGGTGATCACAGCCTCCTGTAATGCTGGTGGGGACCCAGACTGCAGCACCCACTCAGAGTGGGACAGTCACCTCAAGGCAGGTGTCAGACTCTCTGTGCCTTTGCAGATCAATTGTAGGCAAAACTCCACACACACCCTGTTTTTAACAAGGGAAAAGAAGTCCTTTTTTCTTGTGCCTTTACATCATCTCAGGAGCAGCTGACCAACCCGTGTAGCAGTTTTCTAAAAATATTTTGCCTGAGGCAGACATTCAGGACAGAAAAAGCTCAGTCAGGGTAATTAAATAAGTTGTCAAAGTTAAAAACAACTGCGACTGGCTCCTAATGAGGTAACCCATCATCCCCTATGCCACAGGCCAGGAGTGCTCCCACCAGAGCCCTGGGGACCCTTCTCCATTGCCAGGACAAGTGCTCCTGGCAATGGTCTCTTTCCAGCAGAGTAAACTTTGAGATGGGTGAAATGTCAATTCCTGCACACTGGCTTTCCTGGGGCAAAGAGAGACCAGTCCCAGCACAGAAAATGGACAAAGCATGACAAAGCAACCCATAGCCCCAGGAGGTTATTCCTTGTTGGGGTTTGGGGGAAGGCCAGGGAGAAAATGGAGTTACTGGCACAGCATCAATGCTCCTGCCTCTGTCCTTTGAGGATTGACCCAATGGTGAGCATGAAACTGCTGGCAGGGTTGGAGAATGCAGCCTCAGACACGCTGGACCTGCACGGCTGGCCTTCTGCTCCTCTAACATCAGGGCTTGCTCTGATGCACACATCCCCGCCACCAAGGCATGCATGCTGCATGCACAGAATCAGTGCTTCTCTGGCATCACGGGCTCATGAACAAAACTGACTGTACTGTTCTGCTGAATTTGCCCTCTTTTAAATGATCTACTCAAATTTCAGTGATGAAATCATCCTTTTCCCCAAAGCAAGAGGGGCTGATGGCTGTGCTGCACCTAAAGGGCTCTCACCCATACAGTGTGAGTTTCCCACACCTGTACCTTTCCATCAACCAAAGCAAAAAGCCTACAGCTGGTATTTTACAGGAGCAGGGAAGGACATTCTCTTCCTTTCCCCTGCAGTGCTGAGACAAATGCCTCAGTTGCCCAACATGAACATACAAAAGCTATGCTGAGGATGCTGCTCCTCTGAGGATAGTCTGTCTGCCCAATAGCCCCAGGAGAGCTGCAGGCAGCCTTGCAGCAGGCTCAGAAAGGTGACTACATCACACTGCTGGGGACACAGGGCAGGTCCCTTGCTGGAAGAGAGATTATTTTAGCCCTTGTTTCCTCTTTGTTTCACTCTAAGAACTGAATAATCAAGTGTACTTAGTTTTGAGAATAATTTTGAACATTTGCCCATCTCTAGCAATTTACTTACCTCAAGGGTCCTTTCTCTCCCCAGAAAGATCCTGATGTCTTTTGCCACAAATTAAGAAATATTCCCTTTCTTCTATGATTCAGCAACTCCACATATTAGCTCTGAGTTACTGGTGAGATCCCAGATCCCAGAAGAGTGCAGTAATAACCCTGAGGCATCCTTCACAGGCCTCTAACATCCAGGCCAGGTGATTGCATTTGGGAGCAGTAAAATTCCCTTGTATTTTGTGCTGTCCAGAGGATTCTTCCTACTCTTTTTATGTCTTAATCTCCTGAGCTGTGAGGAGCTATTTAGCTTTTATCATGTTGTTTTTTTTTTTTTTTTTTCTCAGAAGAGCTGGAAAGGCCAAATGATTTCTCTAAAGTAATTGTTCTATTGAGAGTGCACAACACTTTCTGAACCTGAGTCAGCACATAAATGCAAGCCATGAAATGAGAAACCCAATAGGCATTAAAGCATAGGATTCACGACAGGCTGCACCCTGGCTAAAAATCACCTGTGGAGTTCCTTCAGGGGTCCTGATGTCCTATACCATCAAAATGAAGGGGTCCTGATGTCCTACAGTAGCAAAATAGAAACATAAGCTGCTTAGCTGCAGGTTTTTATTGCTGATGGATCAACATAAAGTTATTTCCACTCACAGCTAAGGGAGAGCACAAATTTTATGGCTGGTGCAATTGTATTTCATTATAGTAACTGTGTGAGTTCTTGTTTAGATGGGAGGAGATGCCATTGTGGTCCTGAGAGTCTGCATGTGTATGTGTATGTGAGCAGCTCTAGATAGCCCTCCTTGCTGCTCCCAGTACAAGCCCATCAAGGCAACCAGCCCTGCAATGGGAGCTGGCCTGAGCAGGAACCTCACTGCTCGTGGCAAGTGTACTTTGGTGGAGATAGCTCCTCTCTTTTTCCTAACAAAACAGGTGAATCTAACACCCTTTTTTTGCCCTTTCCTGAAAGTGTGTGGAAACCTGAGCTGAGAAGAAATCTCAAAATATTTTATGTCAAAAGCTGCAGAAAGGAAAATGGTGTTGAATACATCATTGAAAAGCTGAGCTGCTTTGTGTGGCAATGAGCTGTACTTATCTGGAAAATAACCTCTTAAGAGAAAAATAGGAATTGCTTCTGGAATCATTTCAAAAGGACAGATGATAATCTAGTCCCATGGGACAAGCTGCTCTGATTGCACCATGCCTTCTGACATGGAGCAAGAAGGAGCCCCAGTGCATGGGCCTTGGACATGGATGTGGGCATGTTACAAATCACAGAATCATTTTGGTTGGAAAAGACCTTTAAGCTCATGGAGTCCAACCCCTCACCTCATACTGCCAAGCCCAGCACTAACCCATGTTCCTCAGCACCTCAGCTACTCATCTTCTAAATATCTCCAGGGATGGTGACTCCACCATCTCCCTGGGCAGCCTGTGCCAGTGCTTAACAACCCTCTCAGAGAAAAACTTCTTCCTAATGTCCAAACCTCCCCTGGCACAACTTGAGCCCATTTCCTCTTGTCCTGTCACTCATTACTGGAGAAGAAACCAACCCCATCTCATTGCAAGATCAGAGAGTAATCAGACATGTGATCATGTCTCCCTTCCACCTGCTCTTCTCCAGACTAAAAACCCCCAGCTTTCTCACCTGCTCCTTGTGAGGCTTGTTCTCCAGACCCTTCACTGGATTCATTGTGCACTTCTGGACACACTCCAGCACCCCAGTGTCTTTCTTGTAATGAGGGGTTCAAACTGAACACAGTATTCAAGGTGCAGCTTCACCACAACCAAGTACAGGGGGACAATCACTTCCCTGGTCTTGCTGGCCACAGTATTAATGTAACCAAGAGCGAAGTGCCATTCCAGGCTTTGAACGCTATTGATTCTCAGAGCCTCCTGAGTGAAGGGTTGGTCTTTTCAGCCCGTTTTCATAGGGAAATCTGAGCTGGTGTTGATGTTGCATACTCAGAGACAGCTTGTGCTCTCTACCTCACCCCTGCTCTGCTCAGAGCTGGGGACTCGCTGCACCAAAAAGAAACAGGGCAGCAGCAGTAACACAGATGAGTTCATTTGCCTCTCCTGGTTTGTCCTGGCCAATGAACCACTCCACAGCACTCAGGCAGTAGAGAGGGCAGCTCACGGGCATTCACCAACAGCTCTCTATTGAGAGTTGGCAGCTCCAGGAGACCCAGCACTACCAGAGGCTGACGCTGGTTGGCATGTGAGAGAGTCCTGAAAACAAAAACGGGGCAGAAAAACAGCTGCTGGAGGTTTTATCTGTCTGCTCGCCTAGAAAAGCTACCAACTGCCCTGGAAGGTAGGCATTGAATGCAAGACAGACTTGTGAAAGCTGTGTGCCAGCAGGGAAGCTCCAGCACAGAGTTTTCCCCTGTCACAGCAGCTCTCTTCCATCTCCATACTCCTGCCCCAACTGCTGTGGGCTGAGCTGTATCTGCTGCCCCACGGTAGCAGAAGGGGAGAGGAGGAAGACAGGCTGGGCCAGGCAGCCCAAGAATTTCCCAGGAGGAGCACCCCCAGCCAAAGGCACACAATGGATCGTTTCCGGATGATCTTCCAGTACTTCCAGTCCAACTCGGAGTCTGTAATGAATGGGATCTGTGGGCTGTTAGCCTTGGCTACTGTGAAGATGTATACCTGCTTTGACTTCAGCTGCCCCTGTCTGCCTCGGTACAACATGGTATATGGCTTGGGGATCATGTTCATACCCCCTGTGGCCCTCTTCCTCTGTGGCCTCATCCTCAACAGACAGTCCCTGGTGATGCTGGAGGAGTGGAGGCGACCACAGGGGCGCAGAAAGAAGGACCTAGCTGTCATCAGGTGGGGCTTGCACTGGGACTGATGTCCCTTCTTTCACCTCCCACTTAGCTGTCTCACCTCCATAGCTTTGGTCCTCCTGGTAATTAATTTTCCACTAAGCTTCTCTCCCAAGACCTTTCCCCATGAGCCTGGAGGGGCAGGGGCACAGCAAATGCATTTACAACAGTGGAAAGGAAGGCAGAGCCTCATTTCATCCCAGCAAAGGAGGGCAGGTGCACCTCATCACCAATGGCTGGATTTATGCTGGAACCCCGGGAAACTGCATTGCTGCCTGCCCTGTCATGCACATGCAGGGTTTCTCCTTGGGCTCCTATGTACAAAAAGATGAGGCATTTCCACTGAAACGTGCAGAAAGTGTGGTATTTCCATCACAGTCAATTTTTTATCCATAGCCTTATGGCTTCCCTCCCTTCAGCTCAGTCTTTACACTGGTAGAAGGGAGAGGAGAATCACATGCAACGTATCACAGACTAACTTTTATCTGGTGCACAGGTTGACATAGAGTGGGGCAAGAAAGGCTGCAGAGAAAAGTGATTTTTCAGGTGGGAATTGAGCTGATGAGAAAAGAGTGAATGTAGAAGACAAGGATGAGCTATCAAGGATTTGTGCATGAGAGACATATGTATATAGTCATGGTAAGTACATCGTAAGAGGACCATGCACTGCACTGAATGTGGGCAGCAGGCAGAGCACAGCCACACACTAGCACAGATTTCACTGGGAGGAAGCACCGACAAAGAGGAGTCAGAGCAGAGGCAGTATCAGCCAAAGCAATGCTGGAGACAGTCCTGGGTGTCAGCTCCCTGGCTCTGACGGCTGCTTGGCTCACCAAGGCTGTGGATGAGGAGAAAGCTCCTGGTACTTAACCACTCCTCTCTTTCCTGCCCCAGGTACATGTTTTCCTCCATCATACAGCGAGCTCTGGTTGCCCCTGTTGTCTGGATCATAGTCACCCTCCTGGACGGCAAATGTCTGATCTGCGCTTTCAGCGGCTCTGTGGATCCTGAGAAGTTCGTGGGCTTTGCCAATGCCAGCCCAGTGCAGGTGCAGCAGCTGCTGGCCAAGGTGCCCTGCAAGGATGAGGAGCTCCTGAGGAACAACACGTCCCGCAAGGCGGTGACCAGGTACCTGCGCTGCTGGTCTCAGGTAGGTCATTGCCAGCAGAGCCCCTCATATTGATGAGGTGCCTGGGGCACACATCATCTGCTCCAGCTCCTCTTTGATTTGTCATAGCTTCACCATGGTCAGAGGGAGAGCAAGACTGCTCTATGCTTCTTTATGCCCCTAAATGTTGCCAGATTCAATGATATTCTCAGAAAGGGAAAAGGCAGGAAATAATAGGTGCTTGAATTAACAGAACTTTGTTTCCAGAAGAACTGGCACCTTCTAAACTCAGATAATAAGAAGCAGGTTGTAAGGAATACAGATATCTCCTAAGGCCCTGTCCGGTGCCAGAAGACATTTCTAGGTGCTAGCCTTGCAGATAGGACCCTCTGTTTTAAGGACAGTGCAAGCTGTGACAGATTAAAGCAGCTTGCTCAGGAAGGATAAAAGAACAGGACATGACAGGGAGCGGAGCCCTGGCCAGCCCCTGCTCTTGGTAAAGGAGTGCCAGGTCAGGGGTGAGGGCATTGAAAACAAGTCCTTCCTTCTCACCCAAGGGGACTGCATGCAGTCTGGGCTGTCTTCACCCTGCTGCTGGGAGTTCTGGGCCTTGGAGTCAGTGTAGGTGGCAGATTAAGATCTCACTAGGGATGATGCCAAAGGAGAACACTATAGTCCCCATCCTCTGGGACACTCCAGTGCTCAAAGCAAATCACCTGGCTACTCCACGCTAACTTCACAAACAGTTGCTCTATGGAACTATTGACACAGATAAATGTCCTGTATTCACTGAGAGGAGATTATACTGACCCTCTGAGTGTAGTCTGTGGTGCTGGACTTCAGGGATAAATCAAGGTTGGAGTCCAGATCTGCCACATCTCCCTTCCAGCCACACAGATTCCCTGTCTCAGTGATACAAGCAGACAGCTCGTGCCTGTCTTTGTGTCTGTCTTGCTCCAGCTCCACTGCTTATTTCTTCTCACCCAGGCACTTGGCTGGAGCATTCTGCTGATCCTTATCGTGGCAGCTTTCCTCGCCCGCTGGCTCAGGCCTTGCTTCGACCAGGCTGCCCTCCTGCAGGCTCGTCACTGGAGCAACTACATTGACATCGAGCACAAGATTTTTGAGGAAACTTGCTGTGAGCACAGCCGGCTCTTTGCTCACAAATGCATCCTCCACTTCTTCGAAAGCATGAGGCAAGAGATCAGACTGCACAGTTTCAGCTTGCCCGAGGAGGGAGAGGAGGCTGAAGGAGAGGGAGATCTTCTTCAGGGCATCACAGATCAGGAGCAGGTGAATAAACTCCTACAAATGTGGTACTATGAGAAACCTCCCCTAGACATCAGCCAGGTGACTCAGAGGCATCACTTGGGGTGAGAGAGATCCCCTCTGCCCTAGGCAGATAGCCCTGGTCCCAGGCCCAAATTCCCTCAGTGTAAAGGGGACTTTGTCCTGCAGACACTGATGGGGCACTGCCATCCCTCTACACAAAGCACAGAGCAGCAGGAGGGTGACAGTGGTGCTCACACTTTCCTCCAAAACCCCAACCCCAAATGCTCCACTCCAGGGCATGTGTAGCAAATCTTCCAAAATAAACTAGCTCTGAAGATCCAAAAGTCCCAGTCTCAGCCACTGATAATGACATTTCTCAAACCAAGGAGTCTGCAGCTCCTCACAGCTGTGATAAAACCCTTCTGGCTCTAGGAAGGGTTTAACCAAGGCAGCAACATCTGGCTGCATGGGCAAACCGACTGGAGCAGCAGCTTTACTGCTCCTGCCCCTTTCAGTGAAACCTGGGTCAGAGCTAGCACAGCTGACACTGAAATGATTTAATTGGCAACTCTTTTAATACCACACCAACATATTTACTCAAAAAGCCAAAACCACCTCCTATGTCTTTCCATCTGCTGAGAGCTCTGGCTGCCCTCAGCCCAGCTGCCGAACTCTTCAGCCTCCCTCTAGCAACCCATTGATACTTCCAAGTATTTTCTAAACGAAATACAGCAACACCCTGAAATTTATGGAGCAGCACAAATTTAATTGAAGATACCTCCAGATAAGTGTCCCTGGATTGGGTTTTATTTGCAGAAGGAAAATGAGATGGAGGCTTTTCTTAGCACACCCAGAGCCACAGGACTGTGCCAAGGTTCAGGTGGCTGCTCTAAGCACTGGCATTGAGCATGGTAAGGACACACTGACTCTGCCTTAGAAGTCTGAACACAGATGTTAAAAACTCTTCTGCTAGGTTTTGGTGCAAACTGATCTACCAAGAGGATCATCCTAGTTGAGCTTTTCTATCCTTAGTTTCAAAACTCTTTGAATGTAACTTTATCTCTGAGCCTCTAATGCTAATTGATTTTTTTCTTCTAATTACCTTAATTTGCCTTTTCCCAGCCCCTATTGCAGATGTTGCTAACTATGGTGACTGGTATTTCTGTCTAACATTGCTACTTGGATGCATTAAACTCTTTATTGCAAACTAACCCCATACAGACACACTTCTTCTGGGCTGAGGCTCACACTGAAGCCCATTTTGTCCCTGGGAGAGAGTGGTGCAAGGTGGAGGGGCCGTGTGTATGTCAGGGTGGGAGGAAAGTGAAGAAGAAACATCTCTTTGGCTGTGCATGGATAGATAAGCAAGCAGGGCTTCCAGAAAGAAAGAAGAAGGGGGTGGGAAAGGGGCAAAGAAATCTGCTACAACCTTGTTACTGAATCCAAAATGAAGGATTGAATTAACTTATTGAGCTGCTGGGAGGTGGGTCACCTCCTCCCCAGGATGTTTGTGTGTGCGGGATCAGGGAGGGAGGAGATGCTCGGCAAAGCACACAAAGACCAAAGAACTCCATGGCCCACCCATGGGCAGCTGCACCACTCTGCCAGCCGAGGCCCAAAGGCTGCAGAGCTTTTCTTATTTGCATAGCAAAATTAGCTCTGGCTGAAACCCTGAGCTCCCCTGGATGTGCTCAGAGAGGGCACAAAGTCTGTGGCTCATGCTGGCCAGGAATAATGCAGCAGTCTTCCTTTCAGGAGCTCTTTAGATCTGGGGAGCTTCTGAGCTCTCTTTCGAAATCAGCATTGTGCTTTTAATTTTGTCTCTAGTTTACTTTTATCAGACACAACATCACAAATCTCAGGCTGGGACTCAGTTTGGACTCAACGCTCCACGCTAGTCAAATGGGCTATTTTCCTAACCAACGCCGGGCAGAGCTTCACTGCTCCCCTTTGCATGCTGCTTTCCATGTTCTCAGGTTTTAAGTTATCCCAGAGGGGCCACAAAATAAGACAGGCAAAAAAGGGGAAGAGGAATAGCTTTGTTATTTGTATTGGGAGGGAACAAATGAGAGGATGTAAAGGCACTGCCATAGACTTTTGCAGGTCTACAAAAGCTCACACATTGCTGGGATAGTTAATCTGGTCACAGAGTAGCTCCAGTGAGATGGGGGCCATGGTTGCTCATCCCTCCTAGTCTCCCCAGGTACCATGCTATGCTCCCCTTTCAAGCCAGAGAACTCTTCTCCATTGTGAAAAAGATACCTGGCACCCCAAGATGGACAAGAGACAAGAGGCACAAACCCAAAATGCAGGCTGCTTAAACAGAAGAAAACACTTATTTACTTTGAGGGTGATGCAATAAACCCAGAGAGATTGTGGCATCTCCATCCATGAAGATATTCACAGCCCTATTAGATGTGTCCCTGAGCATGATTTGAGGAGGGAGCATGGACCAGACAATCACCAGAAGTCCCTTCCCACCAGCTCTGCTAGGAGCGTGTCCTCTCCTGTGGAAGCACAAGCAGAGAGGATCACTCACAAGCTTCAGCAGCTCCAGTCTCTCAGAGCTGGTGTGATGCCTCACCTGCAGATATCTCTGACATACTCAAGGATCCTCACCTGCCAAGAGCCCACAAAACAGCAGGGCTGACTGCAAAGACAACTTCCCCAGTCTCCTCTCATACTTTGCTGGTGGGAATTGTGACCCTTTTAATGTACCTCCTCTCTATATCTTTCATTGACTGGGACACACAAAGCCACTCTCTGGCTTGGTGTCTGTGAGGGAGAGTGGGATGTACCATCTCTCCCAGGACCTGGTTTCTAAATCACAAGCAGGTTGGGGTTGTGGGAGGAAACATAAGCTCTGCCTTCTCTTGCAAATCTGTTGGGGTGAACTTTTTGTTGGTAAGCTCATGAAAACAAGATCCTCCCTAACAAGGCAACGTGGAAAGAAAGACCCAGGTATTGGCTGTGCTGTATGTCAAGCAAGCTCAGACCCCTCATTCATGTTTAATGAAAGGCAGAGTTTTCCTGGAGATCAAAAAGCTCTCTGCTTTTTACAAGGCTGATTCATACAGGCTTTGATGTGAACTGCCCTTCAAAAAGCCACTGACCAGGTGAACAGGGAAGGCCTGAGCTCTTAGCTAGCAATACATTAAGCCTCATCTGTATTCATGCAGCCAAATCTCTTCCGTTTGATGAGATCATGCAATTAATCTCCCCACAGCAGGCAGAGCTAAGATTGCCCAGGTATTACCCACGTGCGTTGTGCTCACCTCTGTGGTGGCATCTCAGGGTGAACTTGGCATTATTATCAAGTGAGCCTCAGGGCTGGTGTTGCGGGAGACATCAGAAACTGCAGTGCTGACTAATGGTCAAAACACCTGGTTTAGCTTCCTACCTCTTTACTGACACACTACAAAACCTTGGGGAAAAGTCTCTCCTGCATGCCACCCACCTGTGTACAGCCGGCCTTGGTGACATGTTTCACAGCCACCAATGCAGCCATGATGGTGTCCAGGCAGTCAGATGTATCTTGACACTCATGTCAATAGCACAGGTGGTGCCTGGACCAGAGGGACTGAACACTTTGCTGTTGGTCAATACTGCAAGCACCTGGTTCATGGCCACTTGTCACAGAATCACAGAATGGTAGAGTTGGAAGGGACCTTTGAAGATCATCTAGTCCAACGCCCCTGCAGAAGCAGGTTCACCTAGAACAGGTCACACAGGAACATGTCCAGGTGGATCTTGAAGACCTCCAAGGAAGGAGACTCCACACCCTCCCTGGGCAGCCTGTGCCAGGGCTCCCTCACCTCAACAGTGAAATAGGTTTTTCTTATGTTTAAATTAAACTTTTTGTGTTCCAGCTTCATCCCATTACCCCTTGTCCTGTCACTGGATGCAACAGAAAAAGTGATGCCTCAACCTCCTGAGCTGAGGAGCCCAGAACTGGACACAAGACTCCAGATGAGTCGTCACCAGGGCAGAGTAGAGGGGAGCAGAATCTCCCTCAACCTGCTGCCCACACTCTTCTTGATGCATCCCAGGACGCCATTGGCTTTCTTGGTCACAAGGGCACATTGCTGGCTCATTGTTAGTTTATTATCAATTAGCACTCCCAGGTCTCTCTGCAGAGCTGCTCTCCAGCAGTTCAACCCTCAGCCTGTACTGGTGCATGGGGTTGTCCCTTCCCAGATGCAGGACTCTGCACTTGTCCTTGTTGAACTTCTTGGCTGACTCAGTCCTCCCTGCCCTATGCACTGGTTGCATGGGCCGCATGCCCTTACACATCTTAGCCTCAGGTCAAGGCAGATAGCCAAATCCCAGTCCTAGCCACTCCTGGACGTTGCTGAATCAGATAGTCCTTGCTCTGCCCTTCTCAGCAGGATTCAAGTAATCTTTAGAATAGCAGCAGCTCCACTGCACCCTCGTCCCCTGGGGCTGCTGGTACCCTCCTGCCTGATGGGCAGGAAGGGTTCTGCCCATCCCATGTGTACAGGTGGTTGGGTACTGCTGGGACACACAGTCCCTCAGGGGACAGTGGCTGCCTTTGGACCAGAGAGGTCACTGGCACAGGATTTACACATCTTCCTTGTATTCCCAGATCTATCAAGGGGCTGGGATTACACCCACAAGGCAGCTACAAGAAAAGTGTTCAGCCTCCATCACTGTTGTTCAGAGCAAAGTACACTCAAGCCCTTCAGAAATACTCACTGCCAGTGAGTAAAAAAAAAAGATCCATCTCAGGGAAACAGCTGAATCTCAGAGCTTTGCTGGACAAGGAGCATCTCACAAGAAAGCAGAGGTAGCTCAGATGGTCTCAGCAGGACCTGCCTGCAGAGCAAGGTACATCCTCTGCACTCCTGTCCCTACGGCCCTCTGTCCTTTCTGTGACTATTGTCCTCCTGCCCCAAAACCAGGAAAAGCACTATGTGCCTCTGGGTGTTGCCAGACTGTGCAAGTCAGTGTTTGAAGGATATTTTAGCAAGCCTGAGGGCACAGGGCTGTGAAAACCAAGGAGCTACAAGTGGCATCTGGTAAGTCTGGCTGAAAGGTGGATGTTTGCAGGATGGGGAGGAGCCACTAACAGACCTCAGCAATACCGATACAACATCCCAGAGCACAAAGAGCCTTATCCCTCTTTCCCCTGCCTTTCCTTTTCTCTTCTTTTCCCTCTGCAGAATAAAACAGAAAAGCAATTTCCCAGTGAGCAGGTACAGAGGAGAGGGCTGGCAGACCCATCAGGGCCTTGCATTAGATGCTGCTGGGGCAATGCAGACATGGAGGGAAGGGGGAAGCTCACATTCCTCCTGGCACTGCAGACGTGCTGCATCCTGTTGGGTCCTGGGAGGAGCACCCACCTTCTGCATTTGCAAACAGGTTCACAGAGACCAACCAGCCAGCTTCCCTTCCTGCCCAGGGCACAGATTGTTCTGGGGAGGGCACAGCCATGGTAACACCTGCACCCTCCAGCCAAGGGGATCGAGGGCTGAGAGACTGCAAAACTAGGACGTGCAGAAGAACAAAGCCAGGTTTAGAAAACCAGAAGCAACCCAAGTCCCACAGACCCAAAGAAGGGCAGGAGGAAGCAAACTCTGAACTTTTGCAAACAGCAAAATCAACAGGAAAAAAAAAACAAAGCAGTTTGAATTTACTGCTGTAAGTATTGGAGCTGTAAGAGTGCACAAATGAAACAACGAACTGCACAGAAACTTGTTGATGCCCCTCTCTGAAGAAAGGATGTGAAAGAATGAAGTAAGCCAAGGCCACAGCTTGAACCCCAGTGGGGAGAAGAATTACATCAAGGGAAGATGGACAAGTTTCGGATGATCTTCCAGTTCCTCCAGTCCAACCAGGAGTCCTTCATGAATGGCATCTGTGGGATCATGGCCCTCGCCAGCGCCCAGATGTACTCAGCCTTTGATTTCAACTGCCCCTGCCTGCCACGCTACAACCTGATCTATGGGCTGGGCATCCTTCTGGTGCCCCCTTTCATTTTGTTCCTGCTGGGCTTCGTGCTGAACAACAATGTCTCCATGCTGGCAGAGGAGTGGAGACGGCCCCGGGGCCAGCGAGGGAAGGACCCGGCTGTCCTGCGCTACATGTTCTGCTCCATGGCACAGAGAGCCATGATCGCCCCGGTGGTCTGGGTCTCGGTGACGCTGCTAGATGGCAAGTGCATCACCTGTGCCTTCTGCACCTCGCTGCCTGTGGAGACTCTGGGCAACTCCAGCCACCCTGGCCTCTCCCAAGTGGAGATGAAGCGGGTCCTCGCCCGCATCCCCTGCAAGGACATCTACAATGGACAAGACCTCATCGCCAACGAAGTGGCCGTCAGGTACCTGCGCTGCGTCTCGCAGGTAAGAGATACCATGGCTGAGCTCTTGCTGGTGGTTTAGGGTTTGGCACTGCCAGCCTTAGCTCTTCTCTCAAAGGAACCTTCTTGGTGAAATCAAGCTGCAGGAGGAGACGCTGGTGATTTTTCAGGGGCACAAGGTGCTCAGAATCAGCTCTGGGGAGTTACACCTCCAGTGTGGTTCAGAAACTGAGGTTGTAGGTCCTCCTGACAGTTCAATCCCCTCTCCTGCCTGGGCAGCCTGGGTCTACAGGGCAACAATACATGGACAAACAGACATTTATATAAAGCAAGTTCAGAAGGGGCTGACACGGATGTTACTTGGTGGCTGGTGGGCCATCACTCCTCCTTATAACCCACTGGTTGCCTGCGGTTGGCTGCTAACCATCTGGGGCACTTGCCTTTGCCACATGCAAGGAAACAGCCAGAGTGTACTTATTAACCATCCCAGGGAAGCACAAATGAAGAAGTGTCACCAATTGCTTGGCCTGTGCTTAATTCCGCTCAAGCCCTCTGTGTCTGGCCACATTGGGGACAGGATAGTCTGACCCACTCTGATCACTCATGTACTCTAGTTTAAAAGCAGCTTCTCTCCCTGACCTCCTTAGGGCAGAAAGGAATTAATAGCACTGGCTTAGGAGAAATGGAGGCAGAGGGACTTCTCCAAAGACACAAAGGATTTTCCTGGGTAGACCCCAGTTTGCAGCTGCTGGGAAGCACTGGGAGGTGCAAAACAAGAGATGCCACCTAGATATCCCCTTCCCCAAGATGCTATTTTAGGGGGCTGCAATTACAGTGGGGTTCATGCTCATTAGCTCTGCCTGCACAGCCCGAGGCAGCCTGAGCTGAGACCAATGACAAACAAGACAGACTGGTCCCAGCTCTGCCCTCACCTCACCCTTCCTGTCAGATCCCATTAACAGGGGAGCCTGCCACCTCTGCTCACCCATGATAGATGTTAATAAGACCAACAGCTTGTGAAAAGGGTTAGACAGCTGCATAAACCCAGGCAGTATGTGGAACAATGTTAGCTGCAAGTCAAAGGACACAGACTATTCTAGACCCAGATGAGATACGGTCATATCAGAGGTTGGACTGAGGGCTGGGTGCAGGATTTGGTCTGGTGTTATTTATGGTCACAGCTTGCTGATGCTATATGAGGGGAGAAGTTGTCCCAGCACTCACTGCCAAGGCCTGTTGTTTAACATCTTTACCAATGATCTGGATGAGGGGATCGAGTGCACCCTCAGTAAGTTTGTTGATGGCCTGAAGCTGGGCAGATGCACAGATCTGCTTGAGGGCAGGAAGGCTCTTCAGAAGGGCCTGGATAGGCTGGAGCAATGGGCCAAGGCAAATTCTATGAAGTTCAACATGGACAAGTGCCAGGTCCTGCACTTGGGCCACAACAACCCCGTGCAATACTACAGGCTTGGGGCAGAGTGGAAAGGTGTCAGATAGAAAAAGACCTGGGGGTGTTAATCGACAGCAGCTGAACGACAGCCAGCAGTGTGCCCAGGTGGCCAAGGAGCCCAATGGCATCCTGGCCTGTATCAGAAATAGTGTGGCCAGCAGGATCAGAGTAGTGATTGTTCCCTGTACTCAGTGCTGGTGAGGCTGCACCTGAAGTGCTGTGTTCAGTTTGGGTCCCTCACTACAAGGAAAACACTAAGGTTCTGGAACATGTCCAGAGATGGGCAACAAAGCTGGTGAAGAGTCTGGAGAACAAGGCTGATAAAGAGTGGCTGAGGGAGCTGGGGGTGTTTAGTCTGGAGAACAAGAGGCTGAGAGGATGATCACTACCTACAACTACCTTAAAGGAGACTGTAGCAAGGTCAGCCTCTTCTCCTAAGTAATGAATAATAAGACAAGAGGAAATGGCCTCAAGTTACACCAGAGGAGGTTTAGATCGGAGATTAGGAAGAACTTTTTCATTGAGAGGGTTGTTAAGTGCTGGCGCAGGCTGCCCAGGGAGGTGGTGGAGTCACCATCCCTGGAGATATTTAAAAGCTGTGTAGCTGAGGTGCTGAGGGCCATAGGTTAATGCTGGGCTTGGCAGTGTGAAGTTAGTGGTTGGACTTGATGATCCTAAAGGTCTTTTCCAACCAAAAAGAGTCTATGATTCCCTAAGTGAGGAGGTGCTGCCTATACAAGTACATCAAACAAAAGTTCAGCGCAGATGCACCGACACAGTACACAGGTCTCCTCTTTGCAGCAGAGACACAGGCAGATGCCAAACAGCCCAAAGTGAAGCCAGGCTCATGTGCCACCCTGGGAAGTCCTGCTGGCTGCTGGGAAGTGCTGGGCTTGTGCTCTGCCTGTCTGTGATGGGTCTGGTTTCCCCTCATCCCTGTAGGCTCTGGGCTGGTGCTTTGTGCTGCTGATGACCACGCTGGCTTTCCTGGTCAGATCCCTCCGGCCGTGCTTCACCCAAGCTGCCTTCCTGAAGAGCAGGTACTGGTCCCACTACATCGACATCGAGCGCAAGCTGTTTGACGAGACATGTGCAGAGCATGCCAAGAGCTTTGCCAAGGTCTGCATCCAGCAGTTCTTCGAGGGCATGAGCACGGACCTGGCGGCTGCCCGCTGCCACCCGCCCAGGAAAGCCCCTGCAGATGCTGGGGACACTGTCGAGAAGCTCCTGGGCATCACTGACCAAGGCACTATGAACATAGCCCTGAAGAGCTGGCACAGATGCAAACCCCCACTGCACCTCCACTCACCTACCCTCCCCAGCAGCAACGGCTGGGCTGGGCATGAGCAGAGCCCCCTGCACCCCCCAGCACTCCGAAGGGAGGTGGCTGCCTACTACAGCCGGGTGTGAGGGGTGTGAGAGCACAGTCATACTTTTGGGATAGGGGCTGCAGAGAGGGCAGATGGGTGGGCATCCAAGCTGGGCAGAGGCAAGGGCCAGCACTACGGGGGCTGCAGGATTATGGGCACCCAAAGGGCTCAGCAGTGCCTGTGCAATCCCATCTGCTCTCACATCCAATGCTACAGCATCGGTAATTCAGGCAATGAGTTTCATGCCAAGTGGGATGGCTGTTCACGGTCATGATGGATGAGCCCCAGGGATGCTGAAGGGCACGGTGTGGCAGCTGGACAGAGGTGCCATGCATTCCACACCACCAAGCACCATGCTTAGTCTGTGGCACTTGCCAAGGCAGACACTACCAGATGTGCAAAACTTCCTCCCTTTCACCACGTTCTCAGCACATCTGCGTTTGGGCAGTATTAAAAATCCCCTGCTGAGGAAACAAGTTGGGGGTTGCCCTTTCTCATGCCAAGCTGTGAAACCCCAAAAGTCTCCCCACAACCCCTCCACACACTACATCCTGACAGACATCCTGACATATTCAAGGCCAATAAAAGCTGTAAAATCAATTTGACCCAAGGAACAAGCTGGTGAAAGGATGCCTCATACTGCTTTATGTGTGATGGGAGCAATGTGGTTGGTGTCATGGGTACTATTCAACAAGGAGCCCACAGAAATGGTCCTTGCAGGAAGCATGTAGACAAGGAGGGCAGCATGGGGCACAAGGGTTAGGCCAGCTCCCTGCCTCAGATTTACTGCAGGACAGTTTGTCCTTGCAATTTGACCTGGATTCCTCCCTGACACAATGACTTATGTTAAAAACCCATCTGGGTGTTTGTTTAAGGAGCCAAATAAATAATTCAAGCTTATTGTTCAAGCCCTGTGGTCAGGCACAAGGATATATAAAAGCTATTTACAAAAGCTGTTGACGTTTCTTTTATTTGAAGGCAATGGAAAGGACTGTGGGGTCCCCAGGCCAAGCCCAGGGCGCCGAGTCTGTGTGAGCTGCAGTGTTTTGTCAGTTCACTGCCAGCCCTGGCCCTGGAAGGAGAAGCCAGGGACGCACCTCTAACCCTACACAGCACCAGGTGTCTACCCATTTCCATAGAGACTGAGGAGGATGGGAGGCAGGCCCTCGAGCTGACTATGGAAATTGCAGCCCAGAAGAGTGTTCCCTCATGGCCCTGATTTTAGGACCAATATGCAGAAGGAAACTCCCTCTTGAGAGACAAGTTTTACCCCTGCCGCATCCCTTTCAAAGTGCTCATCCCCTTGAAATTTCTGCTGACGAGTTTTTGTTCAAACCAACTTATTATGGCTGGCTGGTAACTGAGGTGACTGTCGTTTGCATAAACCTTAATTATCGGTGTGTAACTCCACAGTGGCTGTGGGGAGCAGAGAACAAAGGACCAAAATGACGAGGAAATTCTCCAAGCTGCTGTGAGAGAGCCTTAGCAAGCCCATAGTCAAGAGCAGACTGAATCTGGCTGACTCCCAGGAGAAAGGAGCGTGACACAGACCTATCACCAATTTTCACACCCCAAACTTTAATTAAGGCACCTGCCCAGAAATTAATAGGCACACAACTTGATTTACAAAGCAAAGGAGATTAAAAGATAAAGGCGGTTTCCCTCCTATTATTTCCAGTTGGGCAGTGTTAATGGCTCACCCAGTAAGGCACTCCAGAGTCCCCACAATGGCAAGCAGCAGGCAGGGCTGAAAAAACAGCATACATTTGCAAAGCAGCTTTTGGGCTTTTAATCTAGATTTTTAGGATCAGAGCTCTGCCTCCAGGCAGCAATTTTGTCAGTCACAGAGTGTCCCTGCAGAGCAGGCAGGTTGTCCCCTCTGTGCTGGATTTTGGGGATATCATTCATTGCCTTTGGGTAGAGATCCTTTGTTAGGGAGCCTGACCTGGCCCCTAGGATGTAGCAACAGCACCCCAAGGAGGGAGGGAGCCCAGGGGTCCCCAGCTGAGTCAGCAGGCACCAGGCAGAAGGGGAATCAGCTGAGGAACCAGCCCTGGGTGGTATGGGAGCTGTGGGACTGCCGAGGACTGCACTGCACCCAGACACCCAGGACCTGCTCAAACCTACTCAGGAACCCCAGACCTAGGGGTAAGAAAGAGGATTTGGTCCAAAAACCTCGCTAGGCTGAGCCTAGCTTTGCTCTATGCAGAGGGGAACGTGGGTGTTGCTGAAGATTTGCCTGTGCTGATGACATCCTCTGGGGAGCGCTGAGTCCCACCCCGGGGACACAGAGGCTGGGGAGGGAGGCTGGGGGCTTCTAGCCAATGCAACAGGCTGGGCAGGAGCTGGAGCCAAGACTCAGATGCCAGAGGAGGCAGTGACGCAAGGGGAAAGTGAGGCATCCTCGGCTGCCTCGGGGAAGCGCTCTGCAGAGGAAGCAGCGAGCGGAACAGCCGAGCCAGGCTGGAATGCACCGTGCTCGCCAAGTGAGCCAACACAGCCCCATACGCACGGCCCCCCTTCCCCCAGCCCACTCACCCCACCGCCCCGCAGCAGCCTCACTGCTTGGAGAGCAACCCAGCTGTCCCACAGAGCTCACGGCGGCAGCTTCCTGCTTCTCCCCAAAACCCAGCCAGCTTCAGTGGGCTCCCGTGCACAGAAGCAGCAGACTGAAAGCATCTTCCAAACTGCCTCTCAATGCTCAGGGTGGCCCCGGACTCCTGGCAGCTCAGGTACCGCTCTTGGTTGAGCTGGGTTCCACCAGCATCCCCTGGGGACAAGGGCAGCAACATCCACCCCGAGGCTGGGGTGCTCCAGCATTGCACCCCGGCAAGGCCACCCCATCGCTCCCAGGCTCCAGGCGAACCCCGGCCATCCCAACCAGCCTTCCCACAGCTGCATCTGAGCTCTGAAAAGCCACCATAGGCTTTTCCCGTGACTCATTCTCACTCTTTCCTTTCCTTTTTTTTTTTTTTTAAAGGCACAACCTCAGCCTTCCACCCAGCAGAAGCCAAGCGCCTGCTCTTGGCCCCACCCAAGCACGGGGCCTCAGAACAACCTCCTCCCTCCTCCCAAAAGCCGACGGCATGTTGCAGACTCTAAAAGGAAGCTGCCAAAGCTTCTGAAGTCTGTTTCCATCTGCTTTCGCTTCGCCCGTCAGGCCCGGCCTCAGCCCCATCCCCACTTCTGCACAGCCCCCCGCGCTGCCGGGATCCCCCCGGAGCTGCAGCCGCAGCCAGAACTGCATCACGAGCCCAGGAGCCTCCAGAACTGGTTTCAATAGCTTCCCACGTAAGTGACTTCATATATATTTTTTTTCCTTGCTTTCACGTATGTTTCAGGGAAAGATTTTAACAGAGGCTGCCAAAGATGATCTGCAAACAACTTTTCCCCTCCTACCCACCCTTCTCTCCCAGACAGGCACCAAGCACAGGAAGGATAACTCTCCCCCCTGCAAATGGCATCCTCCCTCCCTTCGCCAGCTGCTCTGGTTTTAGCTTTGCCGGTTGCCAAATACTAGCAGAAGGGTTGCAGGGCCTTGTTTATCAGGGCCAGATGCCGGTAACTCTAATAACAGGGTTTTGAAGCACCTGCACTGGAAGGTTGGAGGTTTAGCGTCTGGCTGTGAACGTGGTGTACCACAAAGCGCGGCAGGCAGCGATGGAGGCCTGGCTCCCCATCACGTGGCTGCAGTTTTCAGCTGGTCTGTCTTCTTTGCTGGGAGGGAGTTTTGCATATGGAAAACTGGGGAAGATAGAGGAAGACATCAAGGGCTGCTTGTGTTTGAACTCTGCAATATCAACGAGTGACTTCAAAGGGATTGCCAGGGGTTAGACAGAGCAGGGAGCTGAGGCTTCCCCCTCCCTTCCCCCTCTGCTGGCCCACGGAGGAAGGGGGCAAAACAGGATTTGATGGGGCAGCAGATAAACTGAAGTACAGTAATGATTTAAAGCACAGTGCATGAACAAGCCTTGTTTAAGAGGTCATAAGGTGCTTTTGTCTCCTCTGGACAAATGTCCCCACAGCTGAAGCTGGCTTCTGGGCAAAGCCAGCATCAAGGCAGATTTGGGGGCAGCCTTCCTGTGGGTCAGGGCTCTCCAGGAGCCCCAAATGTATGCCAGTGCTGACAGCTCTGTGCAAGCTGCCACAGACAATTAGTTGGGTGCTCGGGACCTTCCTGTCTCCAGCAAACCCCAGTGACATGAGGGAATGGGCATCACTGCAGATGGCGTGGATACACTCTCCCACTTATTTCTATCCCCTGCTTGGTCCAGAGTGTTTGCTGTCCACACAGCCCAGCTCTCTTGATGAGCATCCCAGTAGAATCAGTATAGTACTGGGAGAAGGAGCTGGGGGAAGCCAAACAGGAGAAGAGCAGTGAAGTGCATCTCTGGCACAGAGGCGTGCAGGCCAGGGTGCTCAAATTCAGGCCAGCAGTTAGAGGTTGTGCCAGGACAGGGAGTATGGTTATGTCAACCAACCTGTGGCAGAGATCATGCGGCCACACCTGCCCCTAGCAAAAACTCCTACCTAATTGCTGACACAGCAATATTGGCAGCTTGTGCTTGTGTCCTGGGTCACCGAGATAAGCTCGGCTTTCCCAGGAAGGGACTTTTCTTGCTGGCAGCAACAGCCCCTGAGCATCCCCTCATCCCTGTCACACAGAATCACAGAATATTAAGGGTTGGAAGGGAAGAATCTTAAGGGTGAGCAGAGACTGCTCCTGCCTGGTCCTCCTCTGCCACATCTCTCTGCCTCCAAACCTGCTGGGCCTTGTCACAGCACTTCTTGCTGCCTCCCTGACATACCTTTGTCTGTTACTAAATATTAACTCATCAGGTGTAAAGAGGAAGGCAAAAGCCACCCACAGCACCTTCAAGGCAGCGTGGCACCAGCATGCACGTGCCACGTGGGTCTGGGCTAGCGTGAGTCAGTGTCAGGGCTGGGGATCCATGCTATTGCCAGTGCTCTGGTCCAGTTCTCCCAGTAACACAGCGTCCTCCTTCGTTGTAGGCTTGGGAGATCATCGAGTGTCCAGCAGCAACACTAACAGTAATCACCTTTGCAGGAGGTGACTAAAACCAAAGAGAAGGAAAGACGACGACCGTGCAAATGACAGGGGCAGAAACAGCTGTGCTGTGGGTAATTTCCGATGGAGTGACGCGTTTGGAGAGCTTAGTGGGACACTGAAATTACCAAGGTTCCACAGATTGCTAAGGCTGAACCCTTCTTTGGCCCCTTTTTGAAGCATCCCTGGTATCAGTAACCAGCTCCAGAGGCTGGGACACCAGGCAGGAGGAAGCGACAGCAGTGAAGGTCGTGTGCTGCCAGAGCAGCTTCTCGTACAGCAGCTGTCCCAAAGCCTTTTCAGCCACCCTTGGCGTGTCCCTCAGTGCTGGGAGCTGGGCCAGCACGGCCCCCCACCACAGGACACACCTTCATCCTCCCCAGGGACGAGATGGCCGCCCTCGTTGCTGAGAACTTCCGCTTCCTCTCCTTGTTCTTCAAGAGCAAAGATGTGATGATCTTCAATGGTTTGGTGGCTCTGGGCACGGTGGGGAGTGAGGAACTCTTCTCAGTTGTCGCCTTCAACTGCCCCTGCTCCCCTGCCCGCAATTACATCTATGGGCTGGCTGCCATCGGCGTCCCGGCCCTGGCCCTCTTCCTCATTGGTGTCATCTTGAACAACCACACCTGGAATCTGGTTGCAGAGTGCCACAAGCGTGGCGTCAAGAACTTCTCTGCCGCTGCCACCTTCCTGCTCTTTGGCTCCATCCTAGGCCGTGCGGCCGTGGCTCCCGTCACCTGGTCGGTCATCTCGCTGCTGCGGGGGGAGGCCTACATCTGCGCCCTCAGCGAGTTCGTCAGGCCCTCCTCACTCGACAAGTTCCCAGCTGAGTACGGGGCAGACGTGCTGGCCAGGTTCCCCTGTAAAGACATGCCGGCCAACCTCACCAAGTTCAGGGAAGAGGTGACGCGGAGGCTGAGATATGAGTCCCAGGTAGGCACGCCGGGGAGAAAGCCCCATGGAGTGGGTAAGACCACCTTGCCGTGTCCTAACGCAGCCTCTCTCTTCTCTCTCAGCTCTTTGGCTGGCTGCTCATCGGTATCGTCGCCGTCCTGATTTTCCTCACCAAGTGCCTGAAGCACTGCTGCTCCCCACTGAGCTACCGGCAGGAGGCCTACTGGACCCAGTACCGCTCCAACGAGGATAAGCTGTTCCGACGCACGGCCGAGGTCCACTCCAGGATCCTGGCGGCCAAGAACGTGAAGCAATTCTTTGGCTTCGTGGCGCTGGACAAGGAGGAGAAGGAGCTGGTGCAGGAGTTCCCAGTGGAGGGCGTCCAGCCCAGCCCCCAGTGGAATGCCATCACGGGTGTCTACATCTACAGGGAGAACAAGGGCTTCCCTCTCTACAGCCGGCTCCACAAATGGGCCAAAGGAGTGGAAGGGAATGGGCCAAGCCCAGAAGGCCACGAAATGGTCTTTTTGGCTTCTTAAGAAAGACAGGCACTGGCAGCAGTTCCCCAGACCACCTAGGACGTCTACCAGTATCGGTGTGTGGCTGAGGAATTCACTGGGAATATTCCTCCCAGCAGGGTTACATCTCTCAGCTGGTAAACAGAAATCAACAGCCTCAAGGTAGAGACTGATAAGCAATATGCTGAACTGGGGAACCCCTCCCTTGCAGACAACCATCTCACTGTTGCTTTCAGAGACACCAGGGGAGCAAAGAACAGATGCACACCTTACCTCTAGCTGCCAGTGCACCCTGCCATCTAACACACCAGCAGAAGCCTTGGGGAGCAAGAGGGAAGCACATTTCTGAGCGTGACTCCTGCAGACTCAGTGGGCTCCCCCTGGCAGGGTTAGCCCCAGCCATCCTGCACACTTACTTCTTTCATTAACTTGAGTATCTTCTTACACAGTTGTGTGGTGCCTGTTAATGCAGGCAAGTCCTTACACGCTTTACAGCACAAGGAGAAGAGGGAAGCAGTGGGTAAATTCCTGTGGCAAGGGGGATGGAAGAGCACCTGGAAAGGAATGGGTCAGTAATATAAGCAGGACACCAAATAACTGAGAGACTAAGGCAGGAGGAATCACCAATATTCCTGGTATTCAGAAAGACACTCTGTAATTACCAAGTAGGAATTTGGGCAGGACACCAGTTTGTTCTTGCTGAAGTGCCTGGCAATCTCTTAATGAGCCCAGTTGGTCACAACCATGAGTTTATAAACCCAGAACAGAGCACTGTCAGCAGAATAGCTTCTGGGCAAGGTGGCTCAATGGAAGCTGAGAGGAAGCAATACCCCAACGAGCCACATCACCAGCCGCAGCTCCTGGCAGTTCTCATACAACCATCAGATGAATTTGGCTTGTTTGGGCTGCCAGTTGCAGCAAGACCTCAACCAGAATTAGTTTTACATATATGTATATATATACACACATGTATATATCTGTAGTGTATATAGTATGTAATTGTAGGTAGTTAGCTCTATTCATGAAGCATCTTTCCTCAGGGGAAAGGGGGTGAGAAAGTTGCCTGACAAAAATGCTTCCATCTGCTGCACTAGGACTGCCGCCTTGGAGTGAGGAGGGACAGCAGGAACAGAACAGGGGAAGCAGCCCTCTTACTACCCTTCTACCACAATTTTCTTAAACTCTTTCCACTGCCTAAATGGTCCCTGCAGCAGGTCTCTCTCTTTGATGGACTTGACCATACTCTGAGAAAGCAAAGCCAGAAAAGTGCAAAATTACTGCCCTCACCACGATGCTGTGCTGAGTACGGCTTCAAGTACTACATACCCAGTGTGAGCCCTACAACACCGTTTCAAGAGTTGGCAGGACAATGAAGTTTCATTTTCCTACTTGTACTGTACAACTTCCTTTTACACTGTGCCATTCACCAAAAAGCCTTAAGTTGTTCAAAAAGAATGACCCAAACTCAAAGAATTCAGAGGGGCTTACAGACAAGATTTGCAATAAATTATTAAAGGAGTTATTTTTCATTGCCTTCTGAGTTTCTTTTCAAGGGTGGCACAAAAGGCATCATTTAACATTCTCTTTGAACTCAAGGCCTGGGAACTTACGTTTTTTTCTTTCTATTAAACATTCAGACCTGCTTCTATCCAGATGACCCCAGAATGTGAAGTTTTAAAGTATCGCCACACATTACAAGTTAGTAACACTGCTTTTCCAGTTATTCTTGCAGTGAGTAGCATAGATACTGTACATCAGGATACACAATTGCAGCGAAGGATAGAACACGTATTTAGAAACCTTCTTGTAAGTATCTCCCTTTGCAAGAAAGAGCTGGAGGGTATATTCCCTCACAAAAAGAGGCTGGAAAGGCCACTTAATGGACAAGGCAGCCCAGGATCCCTGTTCAGCATGTCCACAGATTTGCCTTGCATTTGTGGGAAGGCTTTTGGCTCTCAGCCTCATCATCAGCTAATCTGCAGGAATTATCAGATGAAAGTTAAATGAAATTGCATTAACTTGAGATGAAAGAGAAGTTCATTTGCATTTCTTCTCCTTGGCCCCGGAGCATGAGCACGCAGAAACACAGGCCACCCCTGCACACACACGTCAGCAGAAGCAAGGTAACTTGCTGAAACAAAGCAGCCTTCCTTTTACTTCCTTTACTTCCCTTGCCTACTTCCTCAATAGTCCTAGTTGTTCCTTTGAACCACTTCTACTCTAGTTCCTTCTCCTCCTTTCCCTCCTTTGAAGGAAAGAGGCCAGGCACGTAACATGCTTGAGAATGGATTTGTTTATCCAAAGAATAAATTACAAGCACAAACCAGCTTTTGCTGTTTACCTCCCTGCTCCATTAACTCCAGGCACTTTCCATGTGCTGGAATGGGCTAGGGGCTTGTCTGTTTCCCTCCCATCTTGTTGGAGAAGCATGTCTGAGAAGACAGTGGGGATATTCTCCTCTGCCTCCCCGAGCACGGCCTCCACTGATGTATCAATCAGCCCTGGGCTTCAGGCCCTCGTAGCCCATCAGCACCCTCATGATTATCCCTGCAGGCCCTGTCACTCATCCTCCCCCATTGACAATGCTGAGCTGAGGGACGTAAACTCACATGGCTTCAACACAGCAGCACAAGTAACCAGGCTAAGGCTTCTCACAGGAACACCGAGAAGGCAATCAAGATACCTGTCTTCCTGGTGTGGTGGATCACACAGGGTGCAAGCTCACGCTCTCTTCTGCTTTTCCTCCTGAGGCTGAAAACAATCCCATCACACAGCAGCCTACAGGTGGCCTATTAGGGCACACTTCCCAGCAGCAAGACGAGTTCAAACCAGGTTTCTCCAGTACACAGGTCTTTCATTTTCCCTGCTGACTACCGTACAGACTATAATAGCCCCAACAATCAAGAAGAAACAATACCTCAAAGGGATCTTCATCTCTATTGCAATGCTTATTTACATATTCTATTAACTAATTCATCCAAAAGAGAAAGCCACCATCATTGCAGCCATGTTCTTAAAAAAAGCAGCAGCTGATACTGGACGTTGCAAGCAGCCTCATCCTCTAGAAGAGCATTAAGCAATCTCAGTACAGTACTCTGCTCTGCCTGGGGTCAAGAAATAAAATGACTTTCTAGATCCCAATGGACTTGGGAATGAATTAAATGCTGAATCACTCAGCCTTGCCAACACCAGGCATTCACAGAGACAGAAGAGCTGGGTCCTGCAGAGCTCTGGTTTTGAGTTCAGAGCACCTACAATGAGTAAGACTCTTCAAGTTTGGTATTTCAAAGCTGGGCAGCCACTCACTAGTGTCTACATGGGATAATCACAGATGTTCACATACCTTGCTTTTCCCCTTGTCTTCAGTTCTTCATCTGTAAAACACATGGATGATGACATCCACATCTTACTGGAGAGTTAAAAGAACATGGTCTGTAAGGCACTGACACCAGTTACAGAGCCTGTGTGAGTACCCACATTGCCTGGCCTTTTCCAAGCAGATTAGATTGGGAAGATTTTTTTCAGCACAAAATCCCACATTTTTTTTAATTTCTTTTAAGAGACAACACCTACTGAAAAATAACTGGTTTTTCCTGTCCTTAGCAACTTGTTATGATGGATGGTTGCAATCAGGGGGTCCATTGCATCTGGATGCTGTGGGCTTTCAAGCATATGCCCTTTCAGCTGAAGAAGACAAGAGCATATTGGGTTGCATTAGGAAAAACATTACCAGCAATTTGAGGGATGTCATCCTTCCTCTCTGCTCTGCACAGTGAGACATCTGGGGTGATATGTCAAGTACTGAGCTCTCCAGTACAGGAGAGATACAGGCTTACTGGAGAGAGTGCAGCAGAGGGACAGGAAAATGAGATGGGACTGGAGTATCCAACATGAAGGGAGAGGCTGAGAACTGTGGCTGCTCAGCCTGAAGAGAAAGCTCGAGGTAGATCTTACCTACATGTGTAATATCTGACATGAGGATGTAAAAAACCTGGAACCAGACTCACCTCAGTGGTGCTCAGTGAAAGCACAAGGGGAAAAGGGCACATACTGACATAAAAGAAATTCCATTTAAATCTAACACTTTTTTTACTGTCCATGTGGTAAAATGCTGGAACAGATTGCCCAGAAAGGTTGTGCAGTCTCCATCCATGGAGAAATCAAACTGGACATGGTCCTCAACAACCCAGTCTGGCTGACCCCCCAATTTGAGCAGGGGTTTGAACCAGATGATCTCCAGAGGTCCTTTCCAACCTCAACTATGCCACAATTCCATGTTGCTCTCACAATTTCTACAAGCACAAAGGCTCTTAAGATAAATGTTTTGAAGTGTTAATTCAGCTGAAAGGCAAGAATCTTCTCTGCCACCTTGACAGAGAAAAAAATCAACTCCTAAGACATCGTTTTACTTAAAAACAGTAGGTTGTAACTACACCATTTCACCAGGAAAGTAGAACAGATAGAGTTGATGTTTGTATTGATTATAAAACAGTCTATATTTAAAAATGTGTCTTCAAAGTCATCAACAGTCTAGGATGATCTGTAACATCTGGACAAAGCTGCCACACTTATCATATCTTTTCCTTTGATTGTTCTTTCCACTTTGGTTTGGTCACTGACCAATAGTCTCCAGAAATTCACTGTCCATGGACACGCACAGCAGAGCTCAACACCTCTCAGTTCCCACACTGCATGGAGAGCCAAGTCTCTCTGCTTTTACCTGCACCATATTTAGGTGTCAGCAAGAGAATTCTTGCTCTCTACATACTCAAGTGCTGCTCTTTTAACAGCCAGGACACTTTCTGTTGTACCAAATTTCTTCTCATAATCCAGATAGCGTTTAAAGAAGAATTTCATTTTCTTTGGTGCCAAGCTCAGGTGTATGACCCTCTCAAAGATGTCCCTGCAAGAAACCAAAGTGATTGTAATCACTGCAGTGGTGACAGCACTCCACAAGCCCTGTATCCTGCCTTTGAACAAAGAGCAGAAGGGCAGGGGTGACATTCAACCTGCTGCAAAGTGCTAGTGCCTGAAGAATGAGATGCCTGACAACTAGCCAAAACCTCAAAACTGAAGCCTTCTATTTGCTTGCAGAATCTAAGGCTGCTGGTCAACTTCAGCTAAGATCCAGCCCCTGGATTTAACTCTGCATTTATTAAGTGGATGTGGCTGGTGCAGGTAGTTAGTCAGACTTGCTTTTTTTCCTCAGAAAACAAAGAAAAAGTTTCTCCATTTCTGTTACAAGAAACGTAAGGGCTTGATCTCACCCTTCAGATACAACAAGGCAATCCTCCACTGAGATAGATGAACCTCAGTACAAGTCCTCTAGTTTCTGTCATGCAGGCCACTACTTAAAAATCAGACCTCCTCAGCCCTGTGGCTCCTCAGTTCTGGCAAGAATAAGCACTTCCCCACACTCTACTTTTCTTTCTCCAGGCGATGAAAATTCTCTTTTGTTCTGCTCTGGGAAGCCCTGTTCAACTTCATGCTGCAAGGTACCTCTGCTCTTTACAGCTGTTGCTCCAAGCACTGTACTCTGCCCCTTCCCACAACTCACCGTATTTCCTTCTGGCTGCCATGTTTGATCATGATATCCACATAGATGGACCAGATGTCTGTCCGTTTGGGATAGCTGCTGAGGGTGCTCTCAAAGAGGGCCTTGGCGTGTTCTGGGTCTCCAAAACGGAACTCCAGCTGTGCAAACCTTGAAATGACATCCACATCTGGAAAAAGTAATGACATGTTAGGATATCACAGCATATCACAGCTCTCTTGCCTATGAGCAAGTGGCAACTGTACAGAACAGAGGTAGGCACAGAGACAGCACCATTGCTACCCAGAGACAAAATGCTCTGTCGAAAAGTGGTTCTGGAACAAGGTGGGATTGGAGTAGGAGAGACAAGGGTCATAGTTCACTACCATTTCAGCTCTCTGCATGAGACAGATGTTTATTCTTACATTCAAAATGCATTCTGCAGCATCCACAAGCAGCCCCACAAAGCTGGGACTAGACCAACTGAACTCTTCTAAAGGGATGTAAGACTTTAAGTCAATTTTGCTTTGGGTGCTCTGCTTTTGCCTGTCACAGCAAATTCTATTTCAGGACGATTTAGCGTCATTGTTCAGGTTTAAATTTCCCCTCCCTGGACAGCCAAGAGCAGCATGTTCAACACCAACTGGCTGCACTTTTTACATATTACAAACATTGCCACAGGCAGAGAGATCAGAGAACAGCCTGTCTACTGGAGACCTCTCAACACATGGTCCACGTGAAGGATGGGGAAGAGAGTGCTTACGTTCTTTGGTAGGCAAAGCCTTGAGAGCACGCTCCAAAAGCCTGTGTGTGGCCTCGTTCTGGCCTTGCTTCAGGAGGAAAGAAGCGTATTTCAGCCACACAGATTTCTCCTGACGGAAACGCTTCAGCATTGTGTGGTATAATTCTTCTGCTTGCTGGAAGGGCAAAGGTGGGTTAGATCACATATGCATAACAAAGCCTTGTAGATTTAGATCTCTTACTCTTGGCCCAAATATCTCCAAACACTTATGACAGAATCACAGAATGGCAGGGGTTGGAAGGGATCTTTAGAAAAGCAACTATCAATAGTTAATTGTCCACTCTAAATCGTAACTGCTAACATTTGATAGCTAGAAGCTTATCCAGCCAGCCCTGGGAGTCTACTGGCATGACTGATTGGGATACTGGGACCTGCTGGCACTATCTTACCTTGTACTTCTCAGAATTGGCATAGATGTCACAAAGATGCTGGAAGACTTTCAGAGGTTCATTGTATTGAACAGCTCTCTCAAAGACCTTCATCAGTGTTTCCTCTGTACCATACATGTTCTCCAAGTTCAGCAGAGCTACCCAGACATTCAACTTCTCCTGTTCTTCCCTTAAAGCAGAATATGAACAAAAACGTTTAGGCTTTTTCCAGTCTTCATCAGCTTTTTGCAAACCGCCCTAAGAAGACTCACTAACTTGTAGCCTGTCTCCAGGACAAAGGAAGGGGACACAATGCTCACTGAAACCTGACTTCTGGAAAACAGCACAGAAGTTGCTTCACACTACAACTTTTGATCACTGTTGTTTATAACTAAAAGCCACAAGGATGATTCAAGAAAGCACAATATAGTTAATCATGCTCTACAGACAAATGAATACACAAGGGTGCAGCCTTACAGAAAGGGAAACAAAGAGTTTCACAGTTTTTTTCATGTTCTAATTTAAGGACAACATCTCTGACAACATTATGCTCTTCCAAACCCTTCTGACTGCTCAGAAGTATTGTCTGTGATACCTTGGAGAGTTACTGTGCTCATGAGCTGCAGGCCAACTGTGGCAACTCAGGCCAGACTTTGAAGAGACCAGCCGACAACTGTTACCACTTAGTCCTGAGCTCACTGAAACAGACTCTGCCACTCCACACACACAGCCACACACTGATGATGCCACCAATGGTCTTCTCTCACTGCAACTGCCCCACCATGATTTATCCTTTGAGGCAAAGAAAGGCAAAACCTCATTCTTACCTGAAGCAGATTGTTTTAAGTGCTCTCTCTGCCACAGCTCTGGCCTTCTCGATCTCAGTAGCCTGGAGGTGGAAAGCCATGTACTGTAGCCAGAGGATGGAGCTGTTGGGACTGCTCAGCACCAGGCGGTCAAAGTCATCTGCTGACTGGGGCTGTCGACTGGGGTCCATCAGAGCTGCCTCTATTTTGCAGAGCTCCTTCTCCTTCTTCTGCTTCTCTAGCTCCTTCTCCTTCTTTGTTTGTTTCTTCGTCTGAAACAGCACAAAAAGGAGGATTGAGGAAATGCAGGCATTTCATGTAGGAATAGGCAGGCCCAGCTAAAGCACAGCCAGACCTCAGTATGTCCAGGGTCTGGTGGTTTCCAAAGGAAGAGATGACGAAAATTGAGGAGGAAAAGGGTACACACATCCCACCCCTTCACACAGTTCACACCTCCAAGAAGAGCAGCAGGACATGAAATCTCATTTCTTCCGATGAAATACACTGAGGGACCAAATACTTTGCTAGCCTTGCACCCTAATTGCAGGATTCATACTTCAACCCTCCTCCTCATTCTTACCCTCTGGATCAGTGCTCACAACCACTCTCCCCTCTGTAAAAATCCAGGATGCATGGGGAGATATTCTGCAAGACTGAGGCAAGCTGCTGGATCACTAGGGTGACTCAAGTCTTAATTAGGAACTGATAGTGCCATGGTTCTCTGCACAAAGCATCAGACATGCATAGCCTTTACAGAGGTGAAATGTGAGTAACAGGGAGAATTCTGAAGAGCAAACATGAAAGCAATTCATGAGCTTGTTTCTGATTTTGCCAAATTGCTCACAGTGCAAAAACTCTTCTAAAAAACAGAGCATAAAAGAAGATTTATTTTGGCTTTTTTTCCTAAATAAAAGGATTATAATCTGAAAAGATTTTTCATCTCCAGGTTTTCCTGTAAACTTACACTCAGAAAAGTAAAAAATCAGAGTTGACATAAAATAGAAAAATTTTACTTTCAGGAAAATGTCTGACCCTAAATAATTGGGGGTTTTGGCATGTCAATGTGAGAAGCCCTATTTTCTTGCAGCCATGCTAAAATAAGGCCTTTTCTCCTCTGCTTCAGAGATATCTGTTGCTAAGCCCAGCACTCCAAGCAGTTAAGGAAGTTGTGTATTAGCTGTCAGAGGTGTTCCCTTGGGTTAAAAGGCTTTGCTGTGGGCCAGACGGATGTGGAAATGCTGAGGCATGACATTACAGCCACCATGTAGTGTCTTCTGTGCAGACTCCACCAGTACACATTACCTTTGACTGCTGATCCTCCTCCTCCTCGCTCTCTGAGCTCTCTTCCTTCTGATTTAGCACTGGTACATCCATTGCATTCATGTCCTCATCCCAGGTAAAGCCCACAGAAACTTTCAGCCTGGGAGCTTCACCAGGTTTCCTTATCTGTGTGGAGGAAAACAGGGAATGCCCTGGATTTTATTTTTAAGGTTTTACACTGACATTAGACAACCACTGTTTGCTTGTGACTTCTCTCTGGACAGTACTAACTGAAGTATTGGTTTCTCACAGAAGCCTAACAGCAAAAACATTAAACTGTGGTCACCTTTGTTGAAATTTAAATTCAATCTATCTCAAGTCTTTTTCAGATGACACAAACACCAGTCTGTGACCCTCCTATTTGCAGCAATGAGTCATCCAAGTCAAAACTAACACATCTCAAGAGGGCTGGAAAGTCATTTCAGTTTCAGATTCTCCTCCAAACTTCTCACCTTAGATTTCTTCTCAGCTGCCTCTGCCTCCTGGTCATCATCATCCTCCTCCTCCCGGTAATACACCTCAATTCCACTGTCATTTTCATCTGCTGGGCAGGTCTTCCTCTTTTTTGGCTTCGCCTCCTGCAACAATGGGAATGAGTGAATGATGGAGGACAAATGGAATGACTCTTGAAAGAAATTCTTCACAAAGTAAAGAGTCTGAGTGCAGAGACATGGTAGTGCCCTGGAACAGCATTCCCCACTGTTCTCTCACATAACAGAGACAACAGAGAATAAACCCATGCTCAATTATATATGATGCCAAGATCTACAGCATGGGCCAACACAGACAATATGACTGGGCTGCTAATCCAGTTAACTCCTACTTAAAAAGTTTCTGATCTTTGCTAATCACCAGTGTAATTTAATACTTTTTCCCTAGCGTGTATGATTCCTCAGCCTGATCCTAGTGGATCCTCCCTGTCCCTTCAGTATTTAGACCAAGTCTTTTGGCATGTCCTGAGCAATCACATCCATACCTGCTCACTTTCAGAGTTTCTTCTTCTCCGTTTTGTCTTCAGCTTAAGCTCTTCTCTCTTTTCCCTGTCATCTGCTTCTCTCTCCTCTTCCTCTGCACCATACCGTGCCAGGCCTAGGGACTCAGGCAAGACACTTGGCATCCCAGTGTCCTCAGGCAGGAGAGAGAGCTCAATGTGTTTTTCTTTTCCATTTACACTGTGGTGCATTGCCAGGAGTAGCATGAGAGGAGGAAAAAAAATTAATCAGAGCATTTATAGTCAATGTGATGATATGAACTTCTTATAATCTTTCTGGTTTTTATTCTTCTTCTTTCCATCCTCTCCTTCTCTACCATCTCTGTTCTACCCGTTTTAAAGAACATTGGACCTACCCAAGCACTTTGGCAGTGAGCAGCTTTCCTTCAGGCAGGTACTTTTCATACAAGGAATGTTTCTGTACAAAGTAAGGGGAAACATTGTGGAAGAGGATTCGGCCCGTAAGAGAAGTGGACAAGCTGAGAAGAGGGAGAGAACCAAAAATGAATGTTCCACAGTGGGAGAAAAGACAGAGAAAAAAGTGCAGCAACTACACCTGGCACCACCAGTTCCATACAGCAATGCACACACTTTCCCTACTTTAATTTCACAGATTCAAGAAAGCAGTAATGACATCTTGATTCCCAGGAAGAAACTAATTCTACATCATGGCATTATGCCAGAAACCCTCCCCAAACAAGACTCCAGAACTGTACATTCAAAATAAGTTCTCCAAGACCCCTAATTTCCCACAATCATTCTCTTATGACACTCACCCAAAGAATACACCTGATGAAGAGATTGATTTGACATAGCCTCTTACTAGCTGACCCTTTTTAACGTCCTTAACACATGTTATTTCAACATCTTTCACTTTGTTATTGCTCTTTGCATTTAGCCTAAAAGAAAGAGAAGTTAGAAGTTAAAGCACTCTTGTGAATAATCCACATTCTGCTCTGGAAAAGAAAGACATCCTTTAGTTGATTCAAATGTACTAATGGATTCTCTGCACCTTTGCCAAACTATACATAGCATTAAGAAATAGACATGCTGTTGTAAACAAAGCCAAACAAAACAGATCAGTCTGGCTTCCTCTGACACTAAGGAAAATGAGGAAAGTCAAATGCTGTCTAAAATTCTGCACAGCACTGAGGTTTTTTTCCTCATTATTCTAAGATACTTCATTCCATATGGATTTTTGTTCCATAGAGAAGACAAAGCACGAGGCTCAGTTTTAACAGACATTGAAGACTAAGTCTGCTATTTACTCAAAGTGGTTAAAATGCAGCTGAACATTGAAAAGTAACAGATTTGTATTGCAAATTCAATTGTAGACTTTTTCTATTCTTCCCAAATAAACAAAAAAGTTAAGTCAGGTCTAGAAACTATGATAAATTGAAATTAAATCTGAACCCACGTGATGAGCTCTACATTAAGTGTCAGACACTTCTGTGTTTGCCAACACACAGGGCAATCTTTCTGAAGCAGGAACAAGGCTCATCCCTTTAAAAAACAACCAAAAAACCAGTCCTTGTCCTTTTAACACTTCACACTGATCTGTCCAAACCAATAGTTACTCTATTTCACTATCCTTTTTCTTCACTAGTAGGAGATCAACAGGCTAGAGGAGTCACACCTACCGGGACTGCCGGAGGGATAAATGGATTTTGCCATTCTCGTTGGAGAGGATGTAACACCTGCATGGCAGAGCAAAGGGAGAAAACAGAAAGCTTTTTTACCTGTTAAAAATGACACAGGTAGAAAAACACACTTTCACTAGCAAAATGAAGCTTGAGAGGAAACAAACCACTCTGCACCTCGGAGCTTTTGCTAACACAAACCAGCATGACAAAACACTTTATGAAACCAGCTAAAGGGTTTGTTGAAACATTTATTTGCTTTACCCAGTCTCTATTGCTAGAGTACAAAAAAGACTGTTACAGCTGAATCACTTGTCTGTTGCACTCTCCAGCATTTCCAACAAGTCTGTGAAGTAGGGAAATGCCACTGCTTGTGCATTACAAATGTAAAAACAACTAACTTGCCAAACAGCCCACAGAACCACAGCAGAGATGCGTTAACTGGCTTCCCTCAGTCTCACCAGCACCTTAGCTATGGGAACAGCTACTCTCAAAACACAGTTAAGAAGGCAGCTAAAAAGGGCTTCTTCATACATGGAAAATACAAGACTTCCACCCAAACACATACGAGGTACTAAATCAGTATTACTTCTTAGCTACAGAGTGAATGTTACAGGTCTGGCATCATCTTATGGCAACAAAAAGCCTGCCACCAAAGGGGGATATTTCTAGAGCCTTGCAGCTTGAGGGAGTAAGAAAGAGAACTACTGACCTGATAATCTTGCCAACTTTGAAGTCACCCAGAGGATTCTCCACATAAGTATCATTCAGGTCAAAGATGCTGACTTTGCCAGTCTTCCCACCTGGCAGCGCAAGAGCCAATCCAACGTGTGGAGTCACCTTTGTTACCATGCCCACAGTGACAGTGCCCTGCTCCAGGGACTGAATTCCTGGAAAAATCAAGGAGGAAGGGGGGCTTCATAACATTCCAAAAGTATGCAACCAAAGCAAGAGGGCTAATGAGTCAGTGAAGCTGATTTTGGTTGCCTAGTCACATATCAAACCCAGCAGCTTTTGGTAAGGTGCCATCTATACATTCTCGGTTCAATGCAATGCCCGCCTTACCAGCCAAGGTCCCCTAGTTGCACAGTTCCAGGATCCAGAATAACTGACTAATGTATCATCTCATGTTGAGATCACAAGGGAATACATTTGTAAGGGCTCAAAGGAGGGCTTCAGTCTGAGACAGCAGGAAAGCAATTCCTTCGCTTAAAGACCTGACCTCTCTTGCCTTGCATGCTGCTACACATGGATCAGGGTCCCAGGAGTTATTTCTGCCCTACAGCTTGGCTCTAGAGGGGAACATCTTCACCTGAGGGTTCAATGCAGGCCCACCTATGAGTAAAGCATCACATGCAGTGGGGTCCTGCTGTTAAGACTCCACTATACCTGTGAGTGACAAGCAGAGGTTCGTTTCAGTGACATCTGTTCCAGTCACCATGGCCGATATTGCCTGGCCATTTTTGAAGCTCTTTTCTGGATGTTTTAAGATCTGAAAGAAAAGAGAGATTTCCATTTGTTACCAGAAAAGGAGCTTTGCACAACTCTGACTGGTGTTTCTCACACTTTTTATATACATCTTTGATGTGTACACTTGGCTGATAGCTCGGCACTGCTTCAGTGGCTTTGCTACCCTGAGCAAAACTAGCAACAGGCATATAGTACTTGCTCGTCAGTGAGAGCACTGGATTATGAGTTCACATGGATAGCAGAAGTGCCTGCAGTCATTATTTTCAGTCATGTGCACGAAAAAAAAACCCCACCTTTGTGTAGCTTATCTGTAATGGTTTCTTACCTTAAGGTTCAGAGACAGCAGCAGCAGAGGAACTCTTCCTCGAATGTCAGGGCCAACTTCTACCTCCAGCCACTTTTTGAGGATGTTATACTGAGAAGATATCAATTAATGAGTAAAATGAAAAAAGTAATGAGCATGATACCTCAGAAAAAAAAAAAAAAACAAACAAAAAAAAACCCAAACCAAACAAACCACCCTTCCCTGGTAAATTTGCTATTTTTTTAAGCTGGAAAGAGCTACTTCAGCCTTGGCTCTTGCACCAAGCATTCTGCTCTAAACAAGCATAATGCTGCTGTGGTTCACAGGTAAGCACACACAGAGGGTCAGCAGTGAGTCTACTTTGTGCTGGTGGCATACCAAATTTCTCAAAGGCCTTTCTACTAGAGTGCAAGGTGAGAAACATCTGCTGGCGACAAACAGACATGTTGAAGAGGATGAGCCAGCTCAATTCCATCAAGTGCAGAAAATCTGACTTCCTTCTGCTCTCACTATAAGCCACTGCACTTTGCACAGGCCACTCTTACAGCTGATGAAGACCACAGTAGCATCAGTGTTTCATTCTGAACTAAGGCCCCTGAGGTCTCCCCCACTTGCTGCCTCCCCCAGCACATTGCTCAGAAAGACTCTGAACTCACCTTTTTGACAAAACAGGTGACTGTCTGTCCAACATTGTAGAGTCCAAGCTTCTTAAGAGTACTGTCTTCTTTAAAGTTCAGCATTGCTGTGACTTTCCCTTTTATTTCACTGTTTGCATGCAAAGAAAGAGGACATCAGTAAGATAGTTTTGGTGCAAATGATGAAAACAGGAGTCAGAAACCCAAGAAATTATGGTGAGGCAGTACTAATGTGAAAATGACTTTGGGACAGACATTCATCCCCATCCCCTCCGCAGGGCTTTGGGCTTAAGAGGAAAACCTTCTGACATGAATGGACATGCCACAGTCCAAACTGGCAGAAGCTGAAGTAAAAAAGATATTGAAAGGAAATTATGTGCTAGGAGGGTACTGTGAGATTTCAGTGTGAAAGAGAGAGGAAGAGTCCTTGACACTCAGCATGCACATGGAGGTCCTTGCTCATAGCCATCTCCTTCACAAATGAGAGGAACGTGGGAGGCAGTCCACAAGAATACAAGGTCTGTAAAGCATCTGCAGACTGCACAGAGGCCAAAACTCACCTTGGTCGAATACTGAGCTCTGGAATAGTCTGTGTGAAATGTGGATGAGTGATGGGCAGGTACCTAAGGAACAGGAAAATTACAAAGTTTCTCATGATCTCCTCAGGTCCCAGTTACCCACCTGTAATCCCTCTGAATCGGCAAAAAAAAAAGCAAGTTTAAGCCCTTTAAAACTACCAAAGCCTTCCAGTTTCAGTTCTTCTAGTACTACTTCAGTGGCAATTTAGGTACTCAAAATACTCCAGCAGATTTAGCCCCTCAGGCCAAATCCTGCTTGTATTTAAGACTTACACTGGACCTTAAGAGTTTAGACATGTTTTTTCTTTCTTGCAACCTATACTCAAGATAAATACAGTGACCTAATTCACTGAAATCTGGGTTTGGGACAGAATGCAATAGTAGATTTCCTTTCAGGCCACAATAAGTCCAGCAAAGGTAACTGTAACAGCATCTACTGACAGAGGGAATGGCCTAGATCATCTGAATTGAGTAACTGTTTCAGCCCTTCTATTCCTCAAGAAGTAATACAACATGCACATTTTCCCACCTGTGAGTATTCACATCTCTGCCTCCAATGACTCGAGCAGTCACCTTCTGGCCAGCTTTCAGAGTATATGTTGGAAAGCAGCCTATGGGTACTTCATCCAGAATCTGGGATGCATGGATTGAACCTGTCAGCTTATCACCAATAGCAACAGTGACATGGGTCGGTTTGACAGATTTAACGGTCCCAGTAACGACATCCCCCAGGGACAGAGAGTGTTTCACAACAATCATCTCTTCTGGTGCTGTCTCAGACTCATTCCGGACCCTTACGAAAACCTTCCTCTTTGCTGGGCCTTGTACTGCCAACAAGACTCCGTGGTCACTTGCCTTCTTGACTTTTAAGGTCACAAAAATTGTTTGTCCAACCTTCAGTCTTTCTGAGTCGAAGCGGAAGGTGTCATTAAAGTGAGATGCTGTGGGCACAGCTGCCAGCTGGCCTGTTTCCAACAGAGACACTGTAGCAAACTCTTCTGAGATGTGCTGCACGATGGCTGAGTGCTGGGAGTACTCTGTGAGCCGCTACAGAGAAACAAAGACAATAACTTCTCCTGGTGAGACTCTGAGCCTCTACACTCTACATCCCACAGCTCTAAAAGAGGAATCAGACCCTGCTCCCCCCGTTAATTTGAGTTTGCCAGACAAACACACAAATCCCACACTGAACACATACTTGCTTGGCTCTCTGTTTAAGCAGTTCTTCCCGAAGAGAAACATACACCTTGGACGTGAGGGCATCCACATGAAGAACCAGTGCCTTGGTTTTCTCACCAGGAACAATATTTTTGTCTACAAATGAGAATAAGAAGATTATGTCCTGATGACAGTGAAGAATTTTGAGCAACTGAGCTAGTGGCACATGACAGATAGAAAGGATGGCCCTGGGGTTCAGTTTAATTCCTGAAGGCCATAGTGATAAAAGAACGGATTCTTCCAACGTTCGTGGTGAGAAGGTAGAAAAAAAGCAGACTTTTTCCCAAATCCACAAGTCTCATGTTTTCATGGAAGAATGAAATTGATTTTACAAAGATGCAATCTTAAACAATGGAGATGAGGCTGACTAAACACAACTTCAAGGTGATAGTGGTTTTGAAAAACATTATGCTAGCATTTGCAGAAGACCATCACCAGTCTATCTGTTGCTGAGGAAACAAAGAAACTCTGGAACACTGAAGTGCTGGGATATTACTCCTGATGAAGTTAGCAGTTTATATTGGTTTCCTTGGTTTACTCATTACCTTATATACTTGTTTGATTCTGCATGATATGGCAATTTTCTGCTTTAATTTTTGAGTGGCAAAGCAGTGAAACTGCAGTTTTAAAATCACACTGGTTTAAAAGAAAAATTAACAGCAATTTCAGATTGATGTTACTCCTAGGAACATATTTCTGAAGAAAAAAAACCCCAAGAAAGCTGAAACTAGAATTAATGCTTTGTCTATACACAATATGCTGCAACTGAAGGTCTTGGAACACAAACTAGACCGCGCAAGATGTGCAATAAATGAGGCAGGATTAGGTCTGGTCTACAGGTGGAGTAACAGAGGCACAAGTAAGGAATCATAGAATGGTAGGGTTGGAAGGGACCTTTAGAGATCATCTAGTCCAACCCCCCTGCAGAAGCAGGTTCACCTAGATCAGGTCACACAGGAACATGTCCAGGCGGGTCTTGAAGACTTTCAAGAAAGGAGACTCCACAACCCCTCTGGGCAGCCTGTTCCACTGCTCTGTCACTCTCACTATTCTTCAAGCCCATCCCTACACTGATCAGGCTCCTCCCATATTAGCTCCTCATCAGTAGAATTACTTTCAGGACAGAAGTTTCAGGGCACAAGAGTGAAAACCAAAGCAAGCAAAGACAATATCCTCACCTCCCAAATGGTAGCGAGTGGCTGTCACAGTCAAGCCTGTGACACAGCTGCCACTGAACAGTGCTGAACCATCCTCCTTCACATCCTGCATGACCAGTTGCAGCTCCTTCCCAGGCACCAATTCACAGAGGCTTTGGGCCATGCTGGGCTCCCCTAAACAAAGAAAAGCAAGAAGTCAGTTTTACCTATGTTGTTTCTTTGCAAAACAAGGACGGCCTTCACATTTGCTCAGGAGTGCATGAAAAAACACTTATATCCACTTCATAAGAGAAAACAAAGCTTAGGCTCCTCACTCTGTAGAAATATACAGTCAGTTTGCCACAGTCTCCTGTAACTACTCATAGGAACGCCCAGGTAGTGTGGGTTGGATGAGTGGACAGTGAGGTGGACCAAGAACTGGCTGAATGATGGTTAGTTTGGTTGAAATAACTTTTCTGTCCCTTAAAAGAAAATTGTTTTCCCTTTCTGATCCTCTGGACCCCCTTTTTTGTGACATAATCCCCTTTTACCTTTTTCATCATCATCTTTTACCTTTTCTCTTCAACAGGTTCCTGATTTCTTTCATCTCCTTGAAATATTGACTCAGCAGGGCAAAGCTCTCTGCAGCCGAATCACCCGAGCTGCATTCTGACACCTTCAGATTGAGGAGCACACGCTGCTTCTCCTCATCAATGCTCATCACCTTGGCAATCACAGTCTGTCCCACCACAAAGTGGTCCTTGGTGTCTGTCACAAACTTGTCACTCATGCTCTGTGCAAAGGGAAAAAAGGGACAAGGGTTACTGAGCGCAGCTGCTATCAACCACCTCTGGCACTGTGCAGAAGAAGGGTTTGAGTTCAGACTTCATGAAAATGCATGAGAAATGAACAAAGACTAATGAAAAGCCATCATGTAAAATTAATTACCAAAGCCAGATGAAATCCTTGTAGAAGCATAAGCTCACTTTGAATAAAGTCCCTTGTTTCAGTTTGGAAGTGAATTAAAACACAAACTTAAATCAGCTTTTATCTTACTGGAGAAAGCTGTGCCAATGAAGGGTCTACAGCCCTTCTGTTCCCTCCTTGTTATTCCTCCTTTGCAAAAAGCCACGTTTCAAGCTTGCCTGGTTACACACATGCTCTTTACCCAAGTGAATGCATTGCTTACCATTTTGGGTGCCAGTCCTGTCACACCAAAAGGGAACTCCACAAATACTCCAAAGGGCATCACATTCCTCACGTAACCAGTCAACAGCATCCCAGTCTGGATTTCAGAGAAACTTCTCACAACTTGCTCCTCCTGTACAGCAGAAATCAATGCAGACTTTCTGCTCAAGATCTGAACAACCAGTCAGGAAAAATGAGAAAAGATAAAAGAAGCCTGATGCCAAGCAAATCCCTTGGTGCTGCTAATCATTGGCCTAGAGTACTTTTGGCAGGTGAGACAGTACTGGAGCTCAAAATCCTGCAACTCCAATTTCTGTCTTCATCTCTATACTAAAATTTAGCAACTGATGCTCAGTGTTGTGCTTTAATGCTCAGCAGTAAAGATGCACGCTTCACAGTCACAGAAACATCAACCACCAATTATTCCAGTCCTGAGTTTTAGTATAAAAATGGCAACATTTCTGCTGAGGTTGTGATATCATTAACAGTCCAGAAGCTGGTTGGGAAGATCAGTCAATTCACAAACAAGCCCTGGTACTGATGGGATTGTAGCAGCAGCTGACCCTCACTTTAACACACGGAAGTTACAATGACTGTTTGAAGCACTGCTAGCTTAACAGGCATTTCCACTTTAGCACACTAACTGGTGCACCTTCTTTTTGTTGCAGATACCCTGGATTCCTGCCAGGTGTCTCCTTACCCCCACACACACTTTGCTTGATTGGTTGAGGTGGAAAAGGATACGATACGTTCTCCCTTGTCACTTAGATACATAACTCTGGGCAGGACATCTCCCTCTTGAAGACAATGCCACAGGAGCTTACAGTTAGCAACAAAGTCAGAGAGGTGCCCTATAGGAATAAAGGCCATCACGTTGCCTTCATCTTCTAAGATAGAAACTTCTAGCCCATTATCTTTCTTCTTCAAGATTTTCACATCAACCATCTGAAAAGAAAATACAGACAGTGATAGAAAATTCCAATTGTCTTTGAAGTCATTCCTTTTGATGCACAGCAAATGCTGTGCTGCAGGGGCTCTCACACCGCCCCCAGCTACGTGAGAAAATCTCACATCAACAAGGCTGAACATAAAAAGCATGCCAACATTGATAGCAAAATAAAAATAACTCTCACTTCCCAGAGAAATCAAGTGCTAGAAATATTATCTTGATTGCAATCTTCTATTTGAAGGGCAAAGGGAATAAGTAAAGCAAGATTAGAACTGTCCTGCTCCTACATTAGCAATATCTGTAGTGTTGGAAACTGTTCATTCCAACACAGGGAAGCATTTCAAAACAGTTTTCTGAAGTTGCCTTTTTCCAGACAGCAAAATCAGGTGTTTTTGGAATGAGAACATCAAGACTTCAACTAGGAGTAGGACAGTAACTGGTACCTCTAGAAGGACTGTCTTGGGACTGACAAATTCCTGGTTTTGATCCAGGAGGCCAACCACACATAAGAAATGCATATTTAATGCTACTTCCTGACCACTAACAGCTTATCTTGAAGCAAAATTGTTCAAAGTGACAGTAGATTGTTTGGAAACCAAGAAGGAAAGGCAGAAAAGGGAGTTGCCACTGAGTTCAATACCTCTCCAATTTGATATTTCACTTCCTGTTTCTTCTTAGGAGTACATTGCTTCCTGTCCTCTGGGGCAGGATTACTTGATAACCTGAAGGATAATAAGAGTCTTTCCTGTTCAGGTTCACATTTCAAGACCATTACTTTAACAACCTGCAGGAAAAAAAACATAAAACAGAGGTTTAATTCAGTTGACTCTCCTCCTCAGTGTGCTACCACCTACAAAACGAGATAAGGAAAATGCATACAGGATACACATTTGTCTCACACCTAGGATAGCAGCCCAGTGACTATAACTTAACAGGTTCACCAGAGACAACCGTCCTGATCACATATATGGAAAACGGAAGTATGTAATCATCACATAACCTGCATGTGACAAGTCTGTATCAGAACTGAGAATAAAATTCAGATCTCCAGATCTGCAGTCAGAAATCTTGATTAGAAAATTACCTTTCTCCTTAGGCAACCAACAAATAGCAGGACTAAAGACAAATAAAAGCATCAGAAACAAAATAACAAAAGGGCTGAGATCTCTGTAAGTTTACCCACAACAACGACAAGAAGTTGGTTAACAGCATGGTTCCCAGAGCATCTGCTTCAGGACGTGCAGGATTTGGAATAAACAGGAAAATCAGAACAATGCAGAGGCAGAAAATCACATCCTTCCAATGCTGAAAGTAAGAGTTTTAATTTCCTTAGAAGAAACTGCAGCCTAGCACCTCAAACTTCTACTAAGATGTCAGTAACTCAATCAAGTGTAGCTCCTATGTCACATACCATGGTGTCTCCTGCAAAGCAGAACAAAGAGCCAGAAACAAAAGACAGTTCTGTGAAATACTCAAAGAAGACCTGCCCTTTTCACAGCCTCATCTGTTTAAATGGAGCACAGCTATTACTTAAGTGAAAGGACAAGGTTTCTTGGTGCAGCTGGTTCCTCCAGGGGAAAACTCACTGTTGGAGTCAACTCAACTGCAGATTTCCCTTTTGCAATCAAATACAAGGCACAACATAGCAATTACCTGGCCTTCATGGAAGACTTTATCTGGAGAAGATATGGGTTCTGAGCTCAGCTCGTTCTTGGGTACCAGACCTTTGACATCATTGTAGAACTTCACAATGCAGCCAAACTCCCTGGCACACACCACAAAGCCATGTGTGATCAGACCTGGCTTTGCATCTTCGTAATTGGAGAGGATTGGAAGCTTTGATTGGACAAGACTTTTCTTTAGAGTAAGGATCAGCTTCTTTCCTTCAGGACTGCACTCTAGTACCTACAAGAATGAAATACAAGAAGGTTCAAAAAGCATGTCTGCCATTGCCTTATCAATCCAGCTGCTGATACTCCGAACAAAAGAGTGAAAAGCAGCTGAAGATCCTGCCTGGTAGCACTCACTCGACAACTGACTTCATCTCCTGTGTTGTATTTCTTCTCAGGCTGCCTCAGGATCACATCAGAGAGATGCATGGATGGCACCAGCCCTTTAATCCCATCAGCCACTTTCACCTGCATCCCAATGGGTTTCAGTGAAAACACTTTGCCCTAGAACACAAAACAGGGAAAAAGATCAGTAAATACAGCATGAAATGCAGACTATGCACAGGTAGGAAACAGACATTACACCACTTATAATCACCAAACCTAATCATCCTCCAAAAAATGAAATCTTAGTCCAACCCACACTCCACCCAATCAATTTGAGGCATTAACTTTTATACATGGTATATTGTTATTTGACAACCTCTTTTCCTTAAGCATAGGGTACTACTGCAAAATCCCAGGTGACTCTGACAAACTAGAACTGTTTCCAGCAAATATAGTCATGACTCTGACGTAAGAACGATCACAACTGAATAACTTTCTGCTCAGCAGCTGACCGTGATGGCCCATACATGAACTTTTACTTTCAGTGCAAGAAAAGTATCACATTTCATCGAGTCCTGAAAGAAGAGGTTTTTCTCCTCTCATCTCCCTAGTCTGATCAAAAGTTGAATATACCTATGAGGCAGAGGAAATGCAAACTGGCTTTATCGTTATTCTAAGGCACACTGTACTGTGTCAGTACTTCAGAAGCTCACCTGCACCACATCCCCTGTGTGGATATCTTGGTATTGCAGAAACTGTGCTTCAATAACCTGACTACAAAAGAGACAGAGCAAGAGACAACCAATTAGTAAATTTGAAAGAAATACAGGGTCTTTGCCTTGTCACAAACAACTATCATCCCACACACCCACACCATGCTCTACAACTCCAGAGTTTTATGTTTTACTCCACTTGACTCCCAAAACAGGACCTAAAACTCACAGAGGTTCACCACAGGCTCCATTCCAGTCACACAGTTATGGCCACCAGCCATGGCTCCACGAAAGAGGAACCCATCATCTGCATTGCTTAAAGCCACACAGATGGAAACTCTAAGAGAGAGAAGCAATGAAGGACTGGGACTTGGAATTTCAAGTTTCAATTTCCTCTTTAGCCACAGTCTTCTGAAATGATTTTAGTAGAATCAAATTAACCTCTGTATGTCTCAGCCCACTAACTATATTGATCATGTCCCAACTCCCTGTAGTAACAGGGAGGTTGCCCAGGCAACCTGACACAAGACAGCACAGATGTAAGCCAAAAACCCCAAGTGGCAAGTTCCAGTCCAGCAAACTGAGGTGGTATTTTCCAACCTTGACCAAAGTTTTCTAATCTTTCAAACAATTTTCTGGAAGACTCTGTGAAACTTACTACTTCAGCGATACAACACACATCTCATCCATCAGGCTGTAGTCAATGATCCGACATTTATATTTGCATCCTGCCTTAAATGCCCCAGGTTTAATGGATTTCTTGGTTTTTGAAAGATGTTTCAACTAGGAAAAAAAAAAAAACAAAAACACAACAAATTTCAATTTAGTGTTTGGAAAAAAGGAAGCACCAAGGTAGACCTTAGGCTGAAGTTGTAGCATCTGACAGACATGTTCTCTCTGTGCAGCAGGTTTCACCAGTTCTTCCACAACAATCCTCCTACACTCCAACCTGAACAAGGGGAGGTATGATTTGGCAAACACCTTCCACATAGTCCTAATTTTGTTGTATTCATCTCACAAAGAACATCAAGGTAGAAACATCATTTTCTTCCTAGCCTCCATGCCCAGAAGGCATAGAGGACTTCCCTCACCACCCTGGTACTTACCCGTGCAAATGCCAGAGTGCCATCATCAAGCTCAAAGACAGCACCAAACTGCTTGTAGAAAGCTTTCACTGTTGACTCTTCCACCACAGCGCCCATCCGTTCATGGGAGAGCTGGTTTGGGGACCCCCCAGGGCGGAGGAAGGCCTGCCGCAGCGTCAGCCGCACCACTTTGGAGCTGGGCTGGACAGACAGGATGCATGCTTTCACCTGGGAGAACATAATGTGTTCATTAAACACAATTTTGTAAAGAGAAGAGAAGAAAGGCACACTGCTCATTTTCAGACACTGTGCTTAGGACCTGAACCCTTTGTCCATGTACAAGCACCTGCTGATATTGCTATTAAGACAACACTTCTGTTCTAACAGCTTCACGGACAAGGGATTTTTACTCTGTTGTTTATGGGCTAGTCTGGTACATGACTTCACAACAAACCTTCTACCACCTGCGAGTCTCTCGTGCTTCTCAAATAAGTCTGCCATTACCCCAGCAATGGCTTTGCTCTTCTCAGCTCTAAAGCAGCCATGAGAGAAATTCAAATAAAAGATGGGCAACACAGCTATCATCAGCAAGATTTCAGAGATGATTCCACTGAGCTGTTGGGGACGGGAAGAGATGATGTTGGCAACACACCAACTCCAGCCATCCTTCACCTCCCTTACCACTTGGTCTGGAGAATAGTTCATTGATTTCTCTGGGTCCATGTGCATGAAATCCACAATGCCAGTGAAGGAAGACAGAAAGCTCACTTTGATCCCGAGTGGGGCCACCTAGAAAGGAGAAGGAAAAAATGCCAAAAACCCCAAACTTGCATGCAGACAGAGCAATTCAGACACTTCACAAAAACATCAGTGCAAATCAACAAGCACAATACAAGAGACAGAAAAATCATTTAACAATTCTGCTTCCTACATCGTTGTGCAAAAACAACCCTTTAGCTTTTTGATAACGCTGTGTTCACTCTGAAGACTACTGCTGACTAGTAGAATACTCTTCCTAGCCAAAGGCCAGAGAAGTATAGAATGGATCCTGTTCTGCTTCAGGCTACAGCAACAAGTCCAGGCTGAAGCCTTTATACTCACAGCATTACACCCAGGGTAGAGATCATATCTTAGGTGAATGAGGTGGAGGAAGCATCTAGCAGATGTTTAGTATTATAAAGTAATTGAGTCCAAGCACAAATTGAGGGCATAAACTTCCATCTCTGCTTCACCTGTCAACAAGGCTCAAAAAACCAAATAAACCTACCCCCAAACCCCCAAAGAAGAGTTTACCTTTTGCACTCGAGCTTTCACCACCAGCCCTGGTAATAAATTAGAAAGTGTCCACTTCTGTTTCTCTGTTGCAAGGGACGCAGCAACCTCTGACCGATCAACCGACAAATGGACCACTCTTCCCTCACTCTTTACTTCCACGATAACACAGTTCAAGTTTTGGCCTATTTTCAAGTCAGATCCTACAAAGACAAATCATAGCATAAAACCTCCACCAGAAACACTCAGGGATTCCTTTCCATTTTCCAAAGCTTATTCAGAGTCCCATCTACTTTAAGAGGTTACATCTCAATTTAAGCAAAGTGTGCTGCCAGAAGGAATGGATGGACTTGGAACAGTCACACAGCCTGTCAGAAACCCAGAAGAAACCCTTGGCTGAAACCCAAAAACTTGTTGCAGCCCAGCCCCAAAACTGCTGTTTTCAGCAACGTGCAAAGACTCTACCTTGACCCAAAACCTCGTAGAGCTGCACCAACACCACAGATGTAACATGCTTTAATCCATGTCATTCTCCATCTCCATTTTCACTTCTTACCTCTCTTAATTGCTTTGATGTAATTTTGGGCTTTCTGACGAGGCAGGAAAGCATGAGTTCCACTGACTCCAATATCAATGAGGTAGCCATGGTCTTCCATGCTAGACACAATGCCAGAGAGCAGCTGTTGGGAGGGAAGCACTGCAATTCAGTAATGTGATGAAACAGCTTGGTCTTCAAAGAACGCCCACCTGGTAAGAGGCTCCCTACCCAACTAATCACTTGTTTCATAAAGACAGAGAACAGTTTTTCATAGCAACAGAAAAAATGCTACACCCTTTCTTATTACACAGCTCATCTGGCAGTGAGGTCTCAACCCTAATGTGATCCAACTATGTTAGTATGGAGTTCACAAACCAGTAGAGAAAAAAAATGGGGTTGCTCAAAACCAGCAGGTGCTGTAATTGCAGGCACATGGCTACAGTCATACAGCTGGAAACACAAAAATCAAACAATTACCATCTCTGCAAGGCAGAAATGTTACTTAAAATATTCAGTTAATACGAAGTTAGGTTAAATATTACTGTATGTACAAATAGTAAAGAAAACTTCCCAGAAAGAAATCATTAAATAAATTATCCATATCAAAACTAAATTAGGTGAATGGATTTCATGAGTTACAACCTGCAGCCAAGACCCAATGCTGCCCTCTCCACTCAGGTCTCCTCCATGGCAGGAAGCACATTCCCATTCTGCTCTGATCCCATGCAAGAACAAACTGAAACGTTCACCCACACCATACAAGAGGCAGCTCCAAAGCCTGGAGAGGTTGTGACAGACCTAGAACACATACCATGCCTGGTGTTAGTGCTGAAGCGTTGAGGCCCTTATTGACCTTCTTGGGGTCAATGGATAATTTGATGCTCCGCCGTCCATCGGCACTTTTCTCAACGCTGGTGACAACGCACCTGACCAGTGTCCCTGGAGAATACATGTCCACAAGCGAATGCAAGTCCTGCCCAGCAAGGTGATCAAAAGAGAGACATATAAATTCAACAATATTAAATAAAACAAGGCCAGAATCTGTTACTGAAGTAGCCTTTGAAATGAAAACCCCACAGGAAAGTCCTGTTTCTCTGCCAACATTACAGCAAAGGACAGGAAATGCCACAAATACTAGGATCTCAACACAGAGGCAGATGTGCCATGACATGATGCTAGCAAGTCTAGTAGGCTTTGCTTAAAAAGCAGTACTGTGTGGACCAGACTCAAGAGATTGCAGCTGAGAAAACATTGTCTACAGAGCCAACAGTGACCTCATCTCCATCTTCAGCAGGGAAAGCCACTACCACCAAAAGGCTAACACACCTGGCACCTTGGAAAAATGTATGGAGTGCTGACACCAGAGACAGTATAACAGACTACTCCATCCCCAGTCTCTCTATCAACCATCATTATCAGGAAAGCTTGATTGGAAGAGCCAGTTGCAACCCAAGGTCAGTCTATATTAGCAGTATGCAGCAGCACGTTACATGCAGCAACACAATGAAATGGCAAGGACTGTGCTAACCCCCACACCCTCATATCATCTTCCAACCACTTCCCTAATGTCTCTCCAGCATTGCCTACAGCCAGGGAATCAGTATTTGGCTTCGGCAGCAGACAGGCAGCACAAATCTCTTCAACAGGCTGCCTATGAAGCTCAAGGACTATTCAGCCAAGCCTAAAGCACTGCAGGCAATCAAATTCGTCAGCTGTGCAACACCAGAAACCAAGCTCCTAAGCAAGACTTCAGGGTTGGTTCTGAGGTATTATTAATACTCCCTACCTCCCAGGCACACATCACAGTCCCAATCCAAGGTCTCACCTCCAGGAGTTCTCCTTGGGCCACTTGCTTGCTCAGCATTTTGCTGTAGGCATCACTGATCTGTGTAACTGGCACAAATCCTGAAAGTCCATTGGGCAAGCTGACAGCTAGCTCATAGTCATTGACCTCTTTTATACAACCAAGGAGCAGCATTCCCTCAGAGAGTGCCTGGAAAACAGGATGAATGGCGTACCGTGGGTATCTTGGCACGTCAGTGATAACAGGGTGGTAAAGACAGCGGTGTCCCAAATCACTGATGAATTTTACAGGTTCATTGAAGAAGAAATGCCATATTTATACAGCCCGGGGATGAGAGAGACAAACAAAATCAAACATTCATCCACAAACCTCAATTGTGAGCGGTTCAATATTCACAACATTGTCTTTAGCAGCAACTGTTTTGTCTGCCTTGAACTTTTTCTGCTTTCCTTGATCCTTTTGGGCCCTTTTTCTTTTCTGGGACTGTTCTTCATGGTGAATCTACAGCAGATTACAAGCAGAGAGGAAACAACCAAAAGTGGATAAAGAATAAACCTTGCACTAAACAGAACTCCACCGCTAGGAATAAAATTAGAGTACTAGGACTTGAGAAAAAAAAAAAAAAAGATTGGCCTTGCTAAGTGCTACATGTCTACATGCAAATCTTCCAAAGTATCTCCTCTTGGGCTGAGGCTCATCATTTACAAAACTGTGAATTTTGGGAATGGAAGAGTAGCATAAGTGATCTGCACCATCCTCCAGCAAACACAAAAAGAGCAAACTTAGCCCACATCCATTAACATCGTGACAAGGTGCTTGTGGACAGTTTAAAAGCTAAACCCCGACTGAGCTTTTTTTTTTTTTTAGCAGACCAAAAGATAAGGGGGATATCAGCAGTCTCCTTGTGGAAGTCCCTGCTATAGCTGACTAACGAAGTAGGGGATGGGAAGGACTGCAGGTCACATTCTGACAGTGGTAGAGTTCTGAGAAGACCTAATCAAGAACACACAAACAACATACATCAAACAAATTGTCCCGCTCTAACTTGGTGTTGGGGGTTTTTCCCTCTGTGGGTTTTTTCTGGATGCCCCCTCGAGGAAAGTTTTCTTCCATGGATGCCATGCTTGCAGTTCTACAGGACAAACAACAAAACGGAGATTGAACTTGCAGCTCTTATGTTTGTTCCTCTCAACAAGCTGAAGAAACATGAGTCAATTGCCCCCAAACTCAGAAGGAATTCAGGCAGCTACTATACAGTTAGTGACAGAACAAAAATTCAATTTTCTGCTTGACGACTTGAGAGTGTTGCAATGGTTGACCTAAATATGTGCATCCCCAACATGTTTTACCATTGCCTAATCGTATTAAAGCATTAGTATTTTAAGGTAGATAGTTGCACCACACAAATAACCATAAAATTGCTTTAGACTCAAGTTTCCTGAACAGATCTGTATTACATTCAGCTTGTGGGAAGCTGAAATTACCCTTTTCAGTCATCAAGGAGAAAGTTATGACTGAAATCATAGAATGGTAGGGTTGGAAGGGACCTTTACAGATCATCCAGACCTACTCCCTGTCAAAGCAAGGCCACCTAGATTAGGGCATACAGGAACATGTCCAGGCTGGTTTTGAAGACCTCCAGAGAAGGAGACTTCACCCCTCCCTGGGCAGCCTGTGTCAGGACTCCCTCATCCTCACACTGAAATAGTTTTGCCTTATGTTTAAATTAAACTTTTTGTGTTCCAGCTTCTTTCCAGTACCTCTTGTCCTGTCACTGGATACAACAGAAAAAAAGTGCTGCCCCAACCTCCTGACACCCACCATTTAGATAATTGTAAATATTAATGAGTTTCCCCCTCAGTCTCCTCCAGACTAAACAGCCCCAGTTCCCGCAGCCTTTCCTCATAAGGAAGATGCTCCAGTCCCTGATCATCCTGCTGACCGTGCACTGGCCTCTCTCCAGCAGTTCCCTGTCCCTGTTGAGCTGGGGAGCCCAGAACTGGACACAGGACTCCAGATGAGGCTTCACCAAGGCAGAGCAGAGGGGAGCAGAACCTCCCTCGACCCGCTGGCTTGGCTTTTTTCTGTTTGGATACCACCCTTAAAGACAACTGTAATTTAATGAAACTGTGCATAAGGTACCAGTACATACACACTGAACCGAGATGTGTGACCTCGCTACATTTCACTCGGCAAACGACACCTTATTTATTACGTGACGCTCCACACCCTGTTTATTACCTTGCTCACCAGCCTTTACACACAAATTCGCGCTGAATCTGCGGTGGGCTGCTGGTCCTGTGAAACCAACTGGAACGTAATGAAACGAGAGTTCCCGACGGCACGCTCCCTCAGACGGCTCGCTGAGCAGAGACAGCCCTTCCACGGGTACCGTGCTGCGGCACGGCA
>WBNH01011948.1:38197-53403 GCA_013401255.1 Urocolius indicus | reverse complement strand
CAATCCGCGCCGCCCGCCGGGGCTGCGCGCGCCGCTCGGCCGCCGCCATTTTGTGGGAGGGCGCTGGCGAAGGGCAGAGCGCGGCGGCGGCGGCACCAGCGGGGGGACGCGGCGGCCGAGCCGGAGGTATCCGTGTGCCCTTGTCCTTCCTCCTTGCCGCCTCCCGTAGGGCTGCGCGGCCGGGCGGGAGCGCGGAGCTCCGCGGTGCCGGGGCGCTGCTGCCCCCCGCGTGCCCGCGACCTTCAGCCGCGCCGGCTCTTCCCTTCGAGCCCCGGGCGCCGCCGCGGCCCCTTCCCCGGCGCCAGGCGGGCGCAGGGAGGCGGGGGGACAAGCGTCGGGGTCGCGCCTGTGTGCGCCAGCCAGTCGTGCCCGGTGTGTGGGGGGCTGCGGGAGCCGCTGGCGCCCGGTCTGACAGCGCCTGCCAAGGGCACCGGGCTCTTGCCGGGAACAAAGCTGCTGCCGTCATGTCTGGGCTCTGAGCCGTCCTGCGGCAAGCGCCGTGAACCCCGGCTTTTGCAGCAGTTAGGTGTAAGAAGAGCTGGCTTTCCTGCTAACGGACGGCAGATGTTTAGGGGCTGTGTTTCATTCAGGTTTTTAGCTGTTACGCAGTCGGTCCAGTTATGGGCATTGCCTACCTGATACACATCGGGGTATATTACTGGATTGGATTTATATGAAAGCCGTTAGTGAATGTAGCACCTGCTGAATGTGGCACTTGCTTGTATCCCTCTTCTCCTGGGGTACAGCGTCTGCTTGGTTTGGTAGGTAGCAACTGGGGGTGTGTGCCTCTCATGGGGTGAGTTACGAGAGAAGCAACAGATGTTTGTCCTAAACAAAACCTGCTTAAACATCAGAATAATAGATCTCTAAATGTCAAAAAGAAAAACCCTTTTGATTGTAAGGCTGATTAAACACTGCAACAGGTTCCACAGACTAGTTGTGGAGTCTCTGGCTCTGAAGCTATTAAAAACCTGACTGGAGGTTTTCATGGGTGAGCTGCTGGAGCTGCCTCTGCTTTCAGCGGGTTGGGGCTGGATTGTGTGATCTCCAGAGGTGACAACCTGAACCACTCAGTAAATCTGCAGTTATGCTGCCGGAGCCATGACAGGCTTTTTTGTTAATGAACTTCCCACAGGAGACCTGAAACTTTGGTCCAGAGGCAGACAAAATACAAAACCATGCCCTCGTGTAGTTAGCGTTTGTTGTTTCTGTGAAAGCTCTTGTGAGGTGTTGTAGCTGGTTAAAGTAACTTGCTGATCTAGCTGAAAAATAACTAGGAGTGGAGGGGAAAACATCTTTTCATCTCTATACTAGGCAAGGCATGTAAGAGGTAATACAAGTGTGCAGCTGAGAGCAGTGCAGTTCTTATTAACAACCCTTCCCCTCTAATACATTGTAAAGCAGCATTTTGAATCACAGAACAGAGTACTGGTCTGGTCTGAATCTTATCATCAAATTTTTGAGTACGTAATTGAACCTGTTGCTCAGCTGAACTAGTGAAGGTTTATTTTAATTGGGTATTGCAGATTCCTGAACAAGTGGTAGAAATTTGCTCACGTTGAATGGCTGGGTAGGCAGGACTGACAGATTCCTTCTTTATAAGTGCTTTGAGGGATTTTCCCTTTTATCATCATCACGATTATCTTTCTTTTTTCCCCACTCCAACTTGGTTGGATGAAAAACATGGATGTTCTTCTATTCAGAACCCCCATGTGCTCATCTGCTTACATCACCTATTTTGTACCTTAAGATACAGAGCTCTGAATGTGCCTCTCCATATGCATATCCTCTCTGTTGAGTGTCCTGAAAGCAGATGCAAATAACTAACAAGGGAATCACTAACTTCAGTGTAGAGATTAGCTTGATTTATTTATTTTCTGTTAATCCCATCAAACTGACTTTTAAGTCCGTGAACTTTCTTGTATTGCTTGTTAGGACAAGCAACAATGGCTGGCCATGACTCGGGATCTCAACACCAGTTCACTGGATTTCAGAAGTACTTCAATTCCTATACCATCATAGGCAGGAGGAACGTATGTATTATGTATATTAACTTTTATACTCTAGTCTAGTGGTCTTATTGATTTTTCTGGGATGTAGACTGAAACTAAACTCTTTAACTTTTATGTTTTCCAGTGTGTAATAGCAACATACACAGGTATTGCAATGCTCATCTTGTATTTCAAGCTCAGACCTAAAAAGAAAACTCCTGCTGTGGCAGATAAGTAAATGGTAAGTGTCTGGTGTTCTTCCAGAACTGAAATGCTTCAATGCCAGCCCAGGAAGAGAGCGTGACAAAGGGCAAGTTGCTAATAGTACAATGTAATTAGAGAGAGAGAAATGCAGGCATCTCAACTTCATATTTATCATTTTAAACCTCCATTAGGCTATGGCATCAGCTTTTTGGGAGCATTCTGAATTAAGTAGGTTGTTAAAGGGAGATGTAGAAAGTAGGGCATACCAATATGCTTTGTGTTGTTCTGACATGGTAAATGGGACTAGGGACAGCACGCAGGGAGGAAGAGTGAGAAGGATGGAGGAATGCTGAGGTGTTGCAGCTAGGCGCAGCAAGCGTTGCCTGTGGGGCCTCTGGTCTGCCATTTTGGTGTACAATAACTGCTGCTTTGTAGGTAATTGATGTAATAAAGTAGTGCTTGAGAACTGACTTCTCAGTTGTATTAAGAGAATTCCAAGCAGAGGTCAGTGCAGCCAGTTTAAACCTTTTGAGCCATACGATGGAACTGTATATATGGCACATCTGACTATGCAAGGCCCATATGGAAGTGATGGGACTTCTGGTAACAGCAACAACCAAATTCTAGAGTCACTTTCAAATACAAAATTTCCACTGAAATGGCATTTTGAAAAAAACCCTGTGGGCTATCTTCAAAGCCTGTAGAAAGGGGTAGGAAACATTAAGCTTGAGCATCATTATTGTGTGTTGAAGGGACTTCAGTTATTTCTTCCTGGGTGTGCTGAAATTTGCCTGCTTGTAACTAGAGTTGTTTGGGCTGGAGGAAGGGGGATGCTCAGTTACCAGTAGCTCTGTGCATGACTTGCTGTGTTTGATCTCTCTCGGCAGGTTGCTGGCATCTCTGAATCCCCAGTCTGTGTCAGTGTCATGCAAGCTGATGACCTGTTGTGGCTAATAAAATGGAAATAATTACTTGTTTTGTTGGAAATATGAAATGGTGCAAAAAAGCATAAATGTGGCACGTTGCCTTTTATTTTCCTCTGCTAAAAATAGTTATTTGTAGTGGAGTGGCTGATCTCTGTCAGTATTACCATCTGCTGTTCTAACACGTCCTAAAGTGTTCTGAGCATCTGGTATTCGCCTAGGAAAGACCTCAGCAGCACGATGAAAATACTGTCACAGAGCTTACAGCTGAGCACAGTCCCTACTTCCATGGCACAAGGAGTACCAGTAACCTGTTGTGGTTGACAGTTACCTGGTTGTTCCTATTCTTTGCATTCCCAGCCAGCATGGGAATCAGTGGCTTCTTACACTGGCAGATTAGAAATTATGCCTCCATTGTTCTGTGTAAAATACAGACCTATTTGGGTTTGATGGAAAACCTCTCACAACAGACACATTTGAGCTTTTTCTGCTACTGGCCTCTCTTGCAGAGGTTACTGCCAGAAAGAAAATGGCTTACTGCTCTGATGTTAAGCTCTCATAATCCTGGATGTTTATGAACAGTGACTGATGTAGTTCAGTGCTTATTTTTCCTGGGCATAGCCTCTTACTAAATCAGAGTTATAGAATCTTAAGGGCTGGAAGGGACCTCAAGAGATCATCCATCCAACCCCCCTGCCAGAGCAGGGCCACCTAGAGTAGGTCACACAGGAACTCGTCCAGGTGGGTTGTGAATGTCCCCAGAGAAGAAGCCTTGGCAACCCATCTGGGCAGCCTGTTCCAGTGCTCCCTCACCTGAAGAAATTTTTCTGAGGTGTTCCTACCTACATGCAGCCTCCTTCCTGCCCTGTGCTATAACTTGTCTATTGCATCCTCCATGGTGTCCTTCTAGAGCTCCATTAAAACTTCCTTAGATGTTGCGTCAGGGCTGATGTGTGAATGTGATTATTCAGCACTGTGCAGTGGGGGCTGAACCTGGGGCTGCTGCTGCTAAAGCATGCAAATTGTACTTCCCCCCCCCCCAACCCCAGGGCAGCAGGAGGTGGACAGGGTTGCTGGAAAAAAGGGTGAGAGCAACGACAGGATCTTTGTGCTCTCTCACTTTGGCTCGTGTGCTCTTAAAGCCACTTGTACATTCTGGGCCTCCTGAATAAATCTAGTTTCCTTCCTCTCCTGTGAGTTGCTTTGCATAAATGGCCTCTGGTGTACACAACTGCCAGATGAAGTGTGGCTGGTGTAACAGTGCTGTAGCTGAAATTAGCTGAAACCCACCACTTTTCCTTAGAATTAAGATGGACAGGAAATGGCTAGTCCCCCACTGTTTCTGAATTACTTCCTTTCTCTTAGCAGAGTGCTCAGAAATACAGCTCTAGTTTCCATTGCACCCATCAAGGGAAGAAAATGCCTTACTGTAACAGACACAACTATGTTAGTTTAGTATTTATTATCAAAAGTATAAAACTGTACAATATACAAAGGCAGAATGTGACAGTGTTTACTTGAGGCTGTCAGAACTACATGTTATATTTGAAGTAAATCATTTGATTCACCATAATTGTGCAAGACGAGACCAGTTGGATTTGAGAGCCAGGATCTTCTGCATGTATCATTACACAAAAAAAATCCATACTAATTCAGTTTTAACCCGTTTAAGGAAAACTTCCAGGTGAGCTTCCTCATGACTTTTTCACCCTTTATTTTGATGTATAATGCCTGTACTATACCTTCACTCCATGAGTCAGAGGATGAGGGGAGGCAGTTCTCCATTTACCTTAGAAATGTCAAGTCTTGTTTGAATTTTCACTAGAGAGTCAGCAGAATGTGTGCAATAACAAACCAGATTTCCCTGTCTACAGCTTGCCAGGGATTAAAAAAATCAAATGCCCAAACAACAAAATAAAAACAAGCCCTAAACCCCACCAAAGTGGACTTAGCCTGTGGTGGTGGAGGTGGTTTCTGCTCACTCTTCCTTAGAAACAAAGCACTGAGTTTTAGTGATTGTCCAGGAGGACTTACTGGGGCACAACAGTTTTGTGGGTGGAAACTGTCACTTGAGCAGAGAAGCTGGCCTTTCAAAAGCCAGCCCACTGAGAACTGATTAACCCTTTCACTCTGCAATGATGTTTCAATTTCTTGGCTAGTTTTCCACTTTGATATCTTAAACATTAAGCAGAAAGGATGCAGGTATTTTAGGGTTTTTTACATCTGAGACAACATGAAAGGGTTTAAATCACATTTTAGACAATGAGTGTTTCAATCATGCTTCAGCTCCTCCTTTTGCTGTTTTTATATGGTAAACTATGAAAGTCAATAAAAGTTCCCATTGCACTTATTAGGACTGGCTACCTGTGAAAACAGAAGAAAAGATCTACCTTTCCAATACCTCAGAAGAACACAGGAGTTTGAAATCTTTCAAGACTTGATATCTGGATGCATAAAACCCAGACATCTAACTTTGCAGCAGTTCCCCACACACCTTTGCCTGTTGGACCTCCTCTCTTTCAATGCCCTGGCTGTTGCTGTGACACTCTCACCATACCCGTTGCCCAGCCCAGGCTTACAATGATTTAAACTATGCTCTTCTTTTCTGAAATGGAGCAGTTTTGCTTGTATTTGAGACTGATGAAACATTTGCTAACCATAAATTAAGTGTGTGTGTGTAAAAAGCACCATGATCATTCCTTCTTTTATAGCCGTGATGTCTTGTCAACCTCCAGCATTTTCAAACTGTGGATAACTATGCAGAACTGAGCACACGTTGCTTGCATTAGTTACAGAGTTTTTTTCCCGCCACAGACTGGTGGGATGCACCTGTACAAGACATTCCCCCTTGTCTCACAGCGGCCTGAAGTCACTACTGCCTTGGCACAGTCAGTGTGAGCTTCCCAGTTCACTGGGAGCTGTAGGCTCCTGCAGCCAGCAGCAGGTTTCGGCGGGTGAAGTGGAGGTGTATGACCGGGGTTGATTTAGTCATGTATGTACCAAGTAATAAGTCCTGGGAGTTTTCAGGCAAGTTTATATGTCCAGTGGCTGTAGTAAAGTCATCTGTTTCTAAATCTTCAAATGCCTTCACAGCATCCCACAGACGAACTGTGTTATCCATTGAACCTAAAAAGAAAAAAAGAACAGCGGTTTCAAGTCTTTTATTCATAAAAAAGGTATTAAAAAAACATTTCTGGGGAGCAAGTTTAAGCCTAAAAAGCAGTGTTGCTCATATATGTAAACTCAAAGCCTCATTCTGCAAGGAAACTGACTAAAAAGCCTTTAACATCTGAATGCACACAATACCAGGACTTCAGCTTTCCTGTTATCTAACCTGAACACCCGGTGGATAAAGCACAAAGAACTGGTCTCTAAAAACACCTGGGTTTGGATTATAACACCTCTCTGAAAAAGCAGGACCAACCTGTGGACTAGATGCCAATTGCTGGAAATATCCCATAATAACAGTTGCTTTCTTTGATAGAGGGAAGACAACAGAATTTTGCAGGCCAAGTGGCCTTTGCTTTCCCTGGAGTGTTGGCAGATAAATTGAGGTGACCACCAAGCAGGCAAGATCAAACCTGTACCCTGCCCATTAGCTTCCACCCCTGCAGTAGTGGAGATTCTCACTGCATTGCACTTAGGAACATAATACTAAATAAATCTAGAATATTCTTAGCCTGAGGAAATTACCCTGATGTGATTACAGTGTCTGTCCATCTTTTCTGTCAGTAACTTGAACTTGTTGGCTAATTTCAACCAGTTGACAGAACAAGTTTCAAATTCATTAAATGCCTATGCATTTTAAGAAAACTTCACTAAACGTGAAAAGACAAAACTCCGTGCCTCCATCAATGCAGGATTAAACACCAGAGAATCCATGGGGACAGGCAGGAAAAACAAGCAGGCTTCACAAGTTCTGCTGCTCATAGACCTGATTGCTAATACTACACTCATGTTTCTATATTAAAAATCTATCACAAAGAATCAGCAGGGTGTGCATAACTCCTGTTCCTGTCTAACCTTTTCTTTCTCTTCCTTTTAGTCCTGCTGCATGTCCTGCTCCCATTCCAGTCTCCTGCACCTCTTTAGTTCAGCCACATCTTGTCTGCCCTCGAGTCATTTCTATCTTCAGATCCCCCCTACAACACTACACAGAGCCCAACCTTCACTATCATCTAACTGCTTAACACCTTTCCTTCAGTTCCTGGAAGAGCAAGGAATCATGCTTCACAGTCCAGTGAACTACTTGTCTCATACCAGCAGTTTTAAGTTGCTGCTTTTGCTAAGCAAGTGATTCTACTTTGTCTTCCTTAGCTGAAGGCACCTACTACATCATCATCTTCATGCTCATGGAACACAAGGCATTTTACCTGATGCTAAAATCTCCCCATCTCTACTGAATCTGAGTGCATAGATAGTGTCAGTGTGTCCTTTCAGTTCTCCAACCATCAAGCCATGTCCAATATCCCACAGCAGAACTCTTCCATCTGTTGCTCCAGTAGCCAGGAATCGTCCATTAGGAGAAAATGCCAGTGAATGAATTGGTCCCTAAAACAAACATTTTGAAGGAAGAACAACAACTTAAGTCTTCTCACATTCAGTCAGTCAAACCATATTCCTTCTGAACACTGCTCGAGAAGCTCATCACAGAAAGAATCACTTTCATGTTGTGTGATAGGCCCTTACCTTATGTCCAGTGAATATTCTTACACAGTTTCCATTCAAAACATCCCAGAGCCGTACAGTCCTGTCTGCCGAGCCCGTGGCAATGTAGTTGGAGTTTGGATGAAATCGGGTACACGTCACATCAGCAAGATGGCCAGCAAATATCCGTAAAGGCTGGTAGTGATCTGTTGCCCACAGACTGAAAAGAAAAGCTTTATTAATAAAGAGCCCTCATGAACTTCAGTATCTGTTGCACAATGAGGAATAAAATGAAGTAATTATGCAGTGGTTTCTTACTGGTCAGTTTACTGAACTGTCAGCATCTGTTTCAGAGAAGTGTAATTTTCAGAAGGCAGCAATAAAGAATATTCTGTCAAATTGTTAAAAAACTAGAAGAGAAAACTTCTGAACAGATGGTCACGTAAAAGGACACCATCTCTTTAGTCATCAGACAATATGATATGTCTTGAAAATTAAAAAATCCCTACATTAAAACATTTGTTCTGTATTTTAATTGACATGAAATATTTTTCCAAGAATAGAGTAGGCTAGACAAGACATACCAGCTAGTCAATCACTTTCAGGGTTAATCCACCACAAACTGACCCAGACAAGTAAAAAACCCATCCAGTTGCTTACCGAGCCACTCTGTCATGTCCCCCTGACACAAAGTAATAACCATAAGGAGAGAACTGTGTGTCCCATACTGGATAGTTGTGTCCCTTATATCCCACCAAACATGTGAATGTTTGCAGACTCCACAATCTGACAGTACCATCCTCAGAACAAGACAGCAGATAGTTCCTGTCACAGGAGAAAGTATAGTGTATTACCTACCAAACTTACACACAGACTCTATGAACATAGCATAAACACTGCAAGAGCTGCTCACTGAACAGCATCCATTCAGCATACTGCACATAGATCAGCATTTTGGTGGGGCAACAGTAACCAATTCAGACAGAACCCATGCCTAGGCCCTTAAGCAAAAAAAGAGAGAACTGGATGTTGTGACTAGTTCTGATGATCCAGCAAAACTGAGGGGATAAAAATAAATAAATAGATAAACAAACAGAACTACTCAACAATTCCACTTATATGAAAATATGACAAGTAATCTGCTATGGTGTGTTACTCTAAAAAACCCCAATATTTTATATAACTCCAAACAAAATGTCAGGATTCCCTGAAAGAGAATCCACACAATGCTCACATTCTCCATTGATAATTATAGACTCTATAGTCACGTTCCACACAATGTTTACTTCTCAGATGTGTTTCTGTGATGGTTGTTTCCTGACTAGATGCATGCAAACATGAAACTTCAGGCATTTAAACCTCCTTTCTACTGTCCAGCCTCTCATCGTTACGTAACAGTTTTAAATCTCTTATTTTAAAGATACTATTCCATGTGTTTTGAAAATGAAGTCTCAACCGAATATGAGAAACCTGAAGAAGTGCAATGATACACTACTCAGTCTGTGTTTATGTTCTGCAATAAACGAAGTGAAATCAATGCTGCAGTATTCTTCCTCTCTACAATTCAGTTAAGTAAAACCCAGCTTAAAGTACAGTTTGAAAAAAACCCAAGATGGTCTATTCTGCCATGTAAATGCTGAACCTCAAAAATGGTGCAGGCATCCTCAGCTCTATTTCAGTAACAGCTGACAGCACCTAACACCCTGAGCCTAAAGAGCACTTAGAGAGTTTCTTACAAGCTGCATGAACAAGAACTGCTTTAACTTTCTGGGAAAAGCTGTATTAAGAACCTGTTTGCATTCAGTAGCATATAGTTAAAACTCAAGACAAACAAACTAGTTAGCTTGTAATCTTATTTTACCTATCAGGACTGAAGCTGGTGCCATAGACAGGTCCACTGTGACCATATAAAATCTTCAACTCACTCGCTGTTTTCTCATCCATGATCCTCTCCAAGACATCATCTGATTCTTTGTCAATGAGGCTGAGGTCTGCAATGTTTCAAAGTTCATGTATCACAACAACTGTCAGAAGTTCAACGATAAATGCCATCAAGAGCAAAACAAACAATATTCTCTCTACAAGAGGCAAGTCTGGCATGAACATGACAAAGTACCTGGAAACTGGCTGGTCTGAAATATACAATAGCATTTAACATATTTTTTACCTCCGTAGAAGGTTAAAATAATGCTTTACATAAATAATCACTTTCTTCAGTCTTCTCCATAATAAAATAATCTTGATGTGTGTTATTTTTCATATGAATATTGTTCAGCCTCCAAACACAATAACATAATCGCAATTATGTTATCTCAGAGATGCCAAATTTCCATTGCTTTTCTCTGAACTTTAGTGCCACAGACACACTTCAGACATGTTTTGACAGCTGCTCACTACACACAACTTCAAATAATTTTTAGTCTGTAGACTACTGTTGGCCTAGAGACATCATGACATCTCAGTGAATATCCAATTGAGAAACATTTGCATGATATGTGCAAGCCTTCAACTGCAACACACTGTTTCATCAACAGCAGCACTAAAGAAGCCTGGTTTCCATGAATTTCCATAGGTGCTGAGCTATGGGAGACACTCCTCCAATCCTTCTCAGAGTTCCCTCTTGTCCCAACTGTCTCCTACACCCTGTTAGTTACCACTCAGTTAAGAAGCAAGGTGGCTAGTTTTACCCTAGTTATGGCTAGTCCCAAGCTCTGTGCACTGACCATCTCACAGCAGGTGTACACAACCAGATCTCTCATTCCTTTAAAAATGTTCTAATGTCAGTACGTCAGACACCATCACACATCTGTGCACACAGTTTCTTCAAAGAGAAAGCACTTAACTGCTGAAAACAACTCTCCGGTCACACATATCTTCCTCTGTTCATGCAAAAAGCAGCTGTCACAAGTAATGCACAATCTTATCAAGCGTTACTGTGTTAATTACCTGCTGCTGTTTTCACACTACGTAGCTTTTTTGGAGTCACGGACCACACTCTTACAGTAGAATCAGCAAAGCCTCCTACAATCATGCTAGAGTCATCTGTAATATCCACTGCAGTCAGACCCTAGACACAAAATATCCACTTACATTGTTTGTATCTTTCATGATGCATTTCAAATATGAAAAGATCCTGAGTACTAATAAGAATACTAATTTGAGTTATTTACAAAAATAAGAGGGAATTATTGTAGGAAAGACAAAAAACACACAGAAACTCTTGCACCATTACAAATAAAGCTGTATGAATGAAGCCCAGGAAATAGTGACAAAACAGTGTTTTTTCCAGTATTTTAGTGCAAAATATCTGTTGTATTATGTAGAATACACTTTGAGTCCCACAGGAAAAGCAAAAACAGGAATTATAGTAAAATCAGAGCAAAACAAAAAAAAATATGGAAATTAGAGTCTAAGGAGTCTTTAAAGAGAAGTTTGAACATTCTGGAACATCAACTTTGCAATGTTTATTCCCAATACTCCAGCAACCCTTCCCCCTTCTTTCTTTTATTAGGAGTGATGTTTATAATTTTGACTCCCTTTTCCATATTACTGAAGCTCTTCTTTCTTTTACCAACCTGGTAAGCATTCAGGAACGTGTAGAAACAGATGGAGGGCAGGCACTCTGGGCCAAGACGCACACGCCTCGCAGCTTCCTTCATATTCATGACTTTATCCAGCTTGTCAGAGTCTTTCAGTTCAGGCAGAGGAATTCTACAAGAAGCACACATTTTTACTAACTAAAAGTACCTCTCATATTGTTAATCTAAACAAAGGAAGTGCATGCAACCCTATGCCTCAATAGTCAAACATCAAACAAGAGTTAGGAAAAAATCCAAGGCTATGTAAAAGATTGACAAGAAAGAGAGCCAGTAGCTTTAAAAATTTCAGACAGGTGGTGGAATAAGATAAATAATTGGGTATGACCTGAAAAGATTAGTGGGTAACTGAGTAAAATTTTATCAATGGAACCTAGGCTGACTTGAAAGCCTTGGTTATATGCCAAGATTTCCATTACCTCCCTTAGAAGTCTTGAGGCTAAAGCTGCGTACAGCTGAAATGGTCAAAATGCTAAAAAACGTCATGTGAACAGCAGTGCAGCTTTGGCCTGACAAGACTGGATTTAGCAGGACTTCTCTACACATCGTTCCCTTCGTACCTGTTTTGAGGAGGAGCATTAGGGTCTTGTTTTTTACTTTTTGACCCTGCACTATCTTTTTTAGGTTTTTTCTTCTTTGGCTTTCCTTCCTCATTTTCTCCTTCTTCATCTTCGTCATCCAAAGGCACATCAAACTCTGGTTCTTTCAGTAAGCCAAAGAAAACCTGCAAGCCAGTAAGATATACATGAGACAAAACAGTAATTACTGGTTTTACTGAAAACTGAGGTTTTTTAATGGAAAATTTTCAATGTAATAGTCCAATCAATAGAGTTGCCACTTTAAAATTGTCCATTTTAAAACTTCAGAGTAATTCAAGACCTAAAGTTTTAGTTTGGCAAGCTGAATGCAAGGCTGTCTCTCAAAAGGCTTCAACAGTTTCTTCTATCAGACAGCAACATATCTTGATCTCTCTGCTCCTGCCAAGACCTACTTGTACAGTTCTCTTCTTTTGTTCCGTTCATTTTGTCTTTTAAGATCTCAAGTGAGTATTGTGGGTTATCTTCCTGAAAATCTAGGGAGAACTGTTCAATTGCAAAAGTGCAACGGTCTTTGCCTCCTACCTTTGCTTTATTAGCTTCTCGTTTTGCCTCCCCAGCCAAGCTTCCAACCATAGCGTCGATCTGTTGTTTACTGCGAGGCATTCCATCAAAGATATCAATGTAAAGATGCTCCTGAACAATGTTCCAGATCTGATTGTTCTGCTTTTCCTGAAGATGCCTCTTCAGGAGCTGGTAAGAGTCACGGGAAATACGCAGCACAAACTTGCTCGTTCGGAAGTCCAGCATGGTCTCGTTACCTTTCATGTGCTCTTTTTTGGTTAAGCTAGATAACACACGCAGATCATCCTGGTAATAGCACTCCTGATCTCCATGAAATCTATTGAAACCATTGAAGATATGATAAAAGATTTAGTAAAAAAAAAACATTATCTCCCAAGTGCACACTCATTTACTTTAACATGAAACATATGCCAGGACCATTTGCAAGCTACTGACGACACATGAGATTGTTTCTCTTATGAAGTAAATTTCATCCTGTGGAAGACACATCAGTGACTTACTGAAAAACAGTAAGATACAGAAAACATAACACAGAGTAACAGTATACAGTAACATACAGAAAAAACATGATGAAGAGAACATATAAGTGGAACCTCACAGAATTTCATACACCGAAGGGGTTTTTGCTTGAAGTAAATGGTTATAGTAACATGTTTGTTTATAGAAATCAAACTCTAACTTGTGGTATCACAAAGTCAAGGGCATTTGTTATTATGCTTTTTTAATTACATTTTTACTCAAACCACATATATATATAAACCTATGCTACCATAGCTTACAAACTTATTCAAAGTTTTAAATAGAAAATAATGCAAACCCTGAAATGAAAATCAATTACCTTTCAAAAAAAGACTTTGCTTCACTCTCATGTTGGTTGTAGACCAGTTCCAAGTACATGTGCACAAAGAGAGGATAAAACAGCTGAGATAATTCCGCTCGATGGCAGTCCAGGGAACACTCAATGAAGTGTTTTAATCCACTGTAGTATTCCTCATACAGCGTTGGGTCCCCCTGTTGATTGTAGGCAGACAATACTGCACTGACATCTGGCTGATCTTCCACAACCACGCCTCCTCCAACTGCAAAAACATTAGCATACAGCAAGAGCTTGTAAGCCTGAAAGAGCTAGCAAATAGGGGCTAACAACTCCACCTAAGGTGGCTAAGGTGAGGCCCTCTGAGCAAAACACAGCAAGTCTTGTGCTTGTTCAGCACTAAGTTGAAATGACAGAAGTGAGAGGATAGTAATACATTACAGCCCAGCATCCAATTCTTCTGTCACCTTCAACCATTCTTTTGCACTTTTCGCTGCCAACAGCTGCCTATAAGGTATTTCACACGGTGCCTAATTCTGCTAGGATCGTAAGTGTAAGGAAAGAAACCACTAACGTCACTGGAATAAGTTATCTTTACCGCTAGGCCTAAAAACTCTGAGATGAAGAACAGACTCTTTATATGCCTCTAAGATATACCCACTGTAATTACTTTGCTTCCAGTAAATAAGTAAATGGAGTTAATCAAGTGAACAGTTTACCAAGACCACTACACAACCATTACAGAGCAGTGACTTTTTGTCACTTGCTAACACTCTGGGAGCTCTGTTCTACATGGTGGTCGCTAAAACACTTCCATTAGTTTGTCTTCTATATAAGAAGACTTGTATGGTGATAGGATGAACATGCTGACTTTATAATAGATATTCACTGGAATTCAGACATACCAGTTCCTGAAGTGGCATGGCACTATTCTGTAAAGCTGCCCCACAGAACACTTTGATTAAAAATACTTATCCTAAGGACATCGTGAGTCCCCAACAACCAGTAACTCAATCCAGAAACGTATTAGGAGTCCTCTACAATTATCCCCTGGCACTTCCATCAAAATGCAGCCTGCACATCAGGCCTCTGCTCTCATCCTTGTAGCTACATCTCAGACCATCACAACTAATTACAAAGGAAACCTCCAGCCTCCTCCTATGCCATTAGACAAGATGGGACACAAAGATAAGGGGCAGCATCTCTCACTTTGACAGTGTTCTCTGTAAATACGATAGGCGCCCTATGCAAGGGATCAACCCTTGCCCCAGGAGATTCTGATGTCTTCCCAAGCACGATGGGGGAATGACAAACCCAGGGGTCCCCCTAGAAGGCCTGGGTTGATTCTCACCTCCCGCCCCTGTGAGGGCCACCCCGACCTGACACCCACTCACCCACACCCCCCCCGTGCTCCGGCATCATGGGGAGCCCCAAAGCCCCCCCGAGGTCGCGCCGGGAGAGGGCGGCCTCCCGCCCCGGTCACCTTTCGGCGGCGGCACGGCGGGGACTGCCGCCACGCCGGGGCTGGAAGACGCGACGGCGGCGACGTTCCCTCCCACGGCGCTGGCGCTGGCGGCGGTGACCCGGCCGAGCAGCGCGTCGCCTCCCGCCGAGTCCGCGTCGCCGCCCGCGCCCACTTGAAGGCCGGCGCCGGCGGGGCTGAGGGCGGCGGCACCGAGGTCGTCGCCGAGCAGACGGGCTTCGCGGCGCAGGATCTCCTCGGACTCGCGGAGGTTGCTGCGCCGCAGGAACTGCAGCACGGCCGCGAGCGTCTGCCGGTCCAGCGCCGCCGGGGAGGCGGCCGGGCCCGCTGCCGCCGGCTTAGGGGGCGCCGCATCTCCGCCGCTCGCCGCATCCCCCTCCGCCGCCGAGGCCGGGGGAGCGGCGGGAGCGGCGGCGGCAGCCGGGGG
>WBNH01011948.1:0-37642 GCA_013401255.1 Urocolius indicus | reverse complement strand
GCTGCTGCCGAGCCCCCGCGGCTGCCCCGCGCCCCGCCCCCTGCCCCCCGCCCCCCGACATGGACACGGAGGTGGCCTCGGCGCTGCCGGGCGCGGATGGCGCGGGCGCTGAGGATCAGGAGATGGAAGGAGCTCCCAGCTGCTCGGGGTCGCGCTCCCTCGCCTTCGAGTTCGAGCGGAGCCGCTCGGAGTCCAGCGCCGACGAGGACGACGACGAAGACGACGAGGAAGAGGAGATGGAGGAAGAGGAGCTCGAGGGAGACCCCGGCGCTCGGTTCGGGACCGACGAAGGGGAGCTGGACTCGGACGACGACCAAGAGGTGAGGGCGGGAGGCGCGGGGAGCGCGCTGCGAGGCGCGGGCACGTACCCGCCTGCCCCGCGCCNCGCCGCTGCCATGGCGGGAGCGGAGGCGCCGGGCCGGGCCGGGCCGGGCCGGGCAGCCCGCGCCGCTGGCTGTGAAGCGCAGCGCCCTCAGGCGGGGCCGGGCGCCTGCGGGAGGCGGGGGTGTCAGGCGGGCTCCGTGGGCAGCGGCCACGTGCTTTGGGGAACTTGTGGAAACTCCCAGGTGTGAATCTGGGCCCCTGCTTAGGCAGCGAAAGCCGCATGGGAGTAGGGGTTTGTGTTATTACTACCTATGTCCATTGTATGCGTCTCACTTAAGTAAAGCCCTTACAAACTCTCGGTGTAGCGGAGAGGGTGGTAAACGCTGGCATGTGGGCAAAATGGATGGTGGTGTTGAGGGAAAGGGAGCCCCTTGGTTTGGCTTTGAGATTAAAGGAAACTACATAAAGATCTAACGTGTTACCTTCCTCAGATCGTGGCTGTAGACTAAATCTTGGTCTTTTTTTTTTAAAATAGTGCAATTTTCCAACAGGAAAATTGTTCTGAAACTAGTTGTATCTGATCCTCATAAATGTACTTTATAACTGGAATTCAGAGCAGTGAAATTTCAGACTCTTTTTTTCGGTGTGTGATTGTCAAATCCCTAACTGTGTAGACACAGAATGATGAGTTGGAAAGGACCTTTAAAGATTATGTAGTCCAGCCTCCCTGCCAAAGCAGGTCCACCTAGATCAGGTCACATGTGAATGTGTTCAGGTTGGTTTCAAAAACCTCCAGAGAATGAGACTCCACACCCTCCCTGAGCAGCCTGGGCCAGGGCTCACTCACCTCAACAGTAAAACAGTTTTTCCTTATGTTTAAACCAAACATTTTGTGTTCCAGCTTCATCTCATTATCCCTTGTCCTGGCACTAGATACAACAGAAAAAAAGTGCTGCCCCAAACTCCTGACATCCACCATTTAGATATTTGTAAATATTAATGAGATCCTCCCTCATTCTCCTCCAGACTAAACAGCCCCAGTTCCCACAGCCTTTCCTCATAAGGAAGATGCTCCAGTCCCCTGATCATCTTGATAGCCCTGCACTGGCCTCTCTCCAGAAGCTCCTTGTACCTCTTGAGCTGGGGAGCTCAGAACTGGACACAGGACTCCAGATGAGTCCAAGATGCAAAAGACAGGACTAGTTCTATATCCTGACTGGGGGCCACACCACAATTGCTGAGCATTTTTAAATAATAATACTGGTTTTTATCGATGTCTTCTTCACGCTTGCTGATTATTTGATATCCTGTAAAAGAGTTTATCCAAAACAACTTTTCCCAAAAGGATTGCTTACAGTTTGCTTTTCCAGATATGATTCATGAAACAAGTTGGGTTGCCATTCACAGAAAGGTCAATTCAGATGAAAGTTTTTAGTAAAGAGCTGTATATAAGGTGTGATTGACCTCTTAGGAAAACCCATTTCTGTAACATGTTGATCTAGACATTTTTCATGGTTTAAGGCAGAGACATTTTAGAAGCTGCAGTTGGGAAATTTAATGACTTAGCCTGTGTATTCAAACTCTTAACAAACTGTCTTTGTTTGTAGCGTATGATAAACCTCTCGGAGTTGACCCCTTACATCCTGTGTTCCATCTGCAAAGGCTACTTTATTGATGCTACAACTATTACAGAATGTTTGCATACCTGTAAGTATTAGTATTGTCATTCTAAGAGTTTAGTTGAAAATTCAGACAAAAGTCAGTTGTTGAGATGATGTGTCTTGACAAAGATAATTCTCTGTTTGAAGTGCCTATGTATCATGTTTATTCTGTTCCTTAAGAAAAATGTATTTGTGGGTATCTTAAGCATCAGAAAATTGTGAAATCATGAAATCAGCTTAGTTTCCCAGGTTATAGGGGAAGAAGAACTAGGGAAAGATAGAGTCCAAGTAAAACAAAAATAGAGCTAGAACTTCTTTTTTTTTTTTAAGTAGTCTCCAGGAATTTTAGTATAAAACTGAAGAAAAGAAAGCTGAGTGGCTCTGCTCAACTCAGTGGGTTAGAAAGTTTCCTGAACTGTTCTTTTAAACTTGTAAATTTACAAAACAAAGTAAGTGGCAGTGTACAAGTAACCAGTCCAGGTACAGAAATGGTTATATGCACCCATGGAACAGTTAGCCTATAATCACTTGAACAGAAATAGATGGATAATGAAAAGCAGATTTCTATGCTCTTGTCATGTTATTTTTCCTCTCAGTACTTGTGTTAACAGTTTTTACATTGCCAACAGAACTATTTCCTCTCAGTGCTAGTAAAACCCAATGTGTGAAGCTGACTTGGCCACACCTATGTTCCTACCTAAATACAACAATTTTGGCTTCCTGGTCCATCCAGGCACTAACACTACATAAAGGGAAAAGGGATTTTTTTCTCTCTTTCTTTTTGTTTCCACTGTTATGTGGCACTGCTTTCTAGTTTGATGTATGCCATGTGACATTCAGTGCAGCTGGTAATTTAGGAAAGTGCACAGCTGTTACTAAGGGCAGCATAATGTTGCTAATAGTCTCTTAGGAGTTTCCTGATAAATGTTGTGGAAAAGTTTGATGTGTTCAGGCTGATATGGAGCTGATTTTATAGAACGTTATTTATTCTAGATGTTTCCACTCATTAGCTTTCCTTCCAAATATTTAAAGTACATGTACATACAATTAAAATGGCAGAATTGTAATTTCTTATCTCGTTTCTTCTACTGAAACTGTTTGTAGGATGCCTTTCAGCAAGCCTGTTGTCTGCAGCAGTCAATATTCTGTAGTCTTAGCTCTACTCTTGTTCTGGGTAACAGTTACAAAATTGAACGCATACCTTTGCGTCAGTTGGATTGGGATTGATTGTAAGAATAATCCCAATTGAATATGCAAGAGTGCTGTATTCTGTACAGGCAGAGAGCTCCTGTTTACCTCAATTTGAAAGACATGTGTCATTTTTTTCTCTGCAAATTTTATTTGAGAGATCTGTTGTCATTGTTTCTCTTGCTTGAACAGATGGTATTGTATGAAGTACATGTGACTTCCATTGGGTTTCTTTTCTTTACAGTTTGTAAAAGCTGCATAGTAAGACACTTCTACTATAGCAACAGATGTCCAAAATGCAATATAGTTGTACATCAGACACAGCCCCTTTATAACATCAGGTAATAAATTCATGCTGCTTTTATAGATATACTTTTTTTTTTTTAAGTTTTGCTGCTTGCTTTTGAATGCTTTGTTTTACTGACTTCTAGTGTTTTCCTAGTTCAAGTTAAGGAACAGTTACAAGAAGCACACTGTGTTCTTTTTTAATATAAGTTTCATCTCAGCAGTAAAGATAAAAATACTCACTTTCATATGTAGTTTATATCGCTTTCTAGAGTTTGTTGCACCCCATCGTATTTCTATGCAGTTGCTCAGTGTTACAAGTGATAATGAGATCTCAACTATTTGCTTTGATTTCCTTTTAGAGTTAGCTTTGCTAGCATGGTGTGCTTATTAACTCTGAAAACTGAGTTTTAGTTTCTCAAACTAAATTCACAAGTTCTTGAAGGGTGGTGCTTTTAACTTCATATGGCTTCTGTTGGAGCTCTGCTGTCAGGACATGAATTTAGACACATATGGAGACGCTGCTCTCTCATTCTCCTCTTTATATCTGTTGTGTTTCAACAACACATTTGCCATTTCTGTTATAATTCTAGAAAACCATTCTATGTTGCACCAAAGACTATTTCTCTTTTCTGTTTTCTCTCTTTAATAGACTCGACCGGCAACTACAAGACATAGTCTATAAATTAGTTGTCAATTTGGAGGAAAGTAAGTCCCTTTGTTTTATTTCCATCTAGAGATTGAAAAGGCTGAGCAGAAAACAGAGTAATTCAAAGCCTCATTGCTTCTCTGCACTCTTGAAAATAGTTTTGTAACATTTGATTATAAAACTTAGTGAATTGGCTGCTAAATGGTATTTTGGTTATTGGTATGTACCCTGTCTCATGAAACACAAGTGTTGCTGTATTTCAGGTCGGCATCCAGATAATATTTCACAGTCATGCGTCCTATTTTTTGTATAAGTACAGAAAATATTGTTCCATCATACATTCACTTAGCCCATTTGAGAAAAAGTTGCTAAGACTGATTCTCTCAAATGCTTTTGGCTTTTCCTCACTGCCACATTTATTCTTTTGATTTTTAGATGTGTTCACCGTCTCCTGTCATTTAGCTTTGAACTTTGGGAGCTACTGAATCCACCTGGGTGGACTGAGTGAAATACACACATCTAGTTGATATGTATGGACAATAAGGGATATAAAAATAGATTTGACAGCCATAAGGATACTAGTTTTTGCAGCCATTTCTGTGTGATTTATGGCCAATTTCTCATACTTCTTCCCAGTTTATTAGTAAAAACTTAGTCTGGGTATCTTGAGTATCCTAGCCTGATATGGAACGCTATTGACAGTGAAGGTCTGTAGGAACTTGTAAAGTGTTTTTCTTCTGTGACTATTGGAATGTGGATATATTGGAATGTGGATATTGAAATACGGATATTCTCAGCATCTGAAATAACATTCCAATCTCTTATGTGTTGTGTTTTATTTTTTTTTTAGGAGAGAAAAAACAAATGCATGACTTCTACAAAGAGAGAGGATTAGAAGTGCCCAAACCAGGTAAGCTGTAATTGCTTTATATTATGTTGAGGAAATATTTACTATATTTACTATATCGTTTATTCTTAATGATTTTCCTTGAAATACTGGCTCACAACTGAAGGGGATACATGGTACTGGAAATAATAGGTTCATGGTTGTTTGAATACTGCAACTTGTCACAGTTCTCACGTTGCAAAAAGAGATGGAACTGACAGCACTTAAATCCAGATCCATGGTTGATTTTTTGTTTTTAATAACGTATTTTGCATACAACCATAAAGTATATATAAATGTGCATTATTTTATTTTCTGTCCNGAGATCTAAAGGGTGGGTGTCAGGAGGTTGGGGCAGCACTTTATTGTAGCTAGCAACAGGACAAAGGATAATGGGATGAAGCTGGAACACAAAAAGTTCTACTTAAATATAAGAAAAAACTATTTTACTGTTGAGGTGAGGGAGCCCTGGCACAGGCTGCCCAGGGAGGGTGTGGAGTCTCCTTCTCTGGCAGTCTTCAAGACCCGTCTGGACATGTTCCTGTGTGACCTGATCTAGGTGAACCTGCTTCTGCAAGGGGGTTGGACTGGATGATCTCTAAAGGTCCCTTCTAACCCTGCCATTCTGTGATTCTATGAATTACATGGACCCTCTTTCCATATGAGCTCAGCTGTTTTGCTTGGCACGTGTTAGCATCTTATGCTGCTTGTATTTCAAGTTGTGTTTGCATTTTGGCTATTTGAATATTTTAGCTGTCCCACAGCCAGTTCCAACGAGCAGAGGAAGACCTCGAAAAGTTCTGGGCTCTGTGTTCCGGATCCCACCAGAACTTGACATCTCCATACTTCTGGAGTTCATTGGGTGAGTTGCAGGCAAACGTAAGAGCAAGTGGTTGACACTGCACCCCATCTTGTGTATGTTTACTGGCTCTTAATTTTCATTGAATGTGTGTTCCCTCCATCTCAAGGATCTAGTTTTAATTTACAGTGCAAAGTCAGCTGTGCATAGCTAGATGATATAGACAATTGTGTGTCTTCTGTGAAAATAGCTTCCTAGAAAGTGTAGTTTTAAAACTTGTATGTGTTTCTTTTAACAGAACTAGTGTAGCTTCAGTAAACTGAAGTATCTCTCTCTTACCCTTCCTTAATCCCTGTAGGTGGCAGTACTGTGAATGCTGACTGCTAGGACTTGTTCATATATTTCGGGACCGTTAACTTCAACCTGGGCAGCACGAGTAGTGCTCTCCTAAATGTTATAGATCAGGGGTAATAATGAGGTCTACTGTTAAGTTTCCCTGTCAGTTTCTGGAGTTTAATGAATTATGCTGAAGCTTTTGAATGAGGAGTCACCTTTAGCCATGGATTGTGGGAGATGAAATCCAGCTCAGACACTTCTGTTATTTTCAGGAACACAACAAAGAAAAACTGTATTGCTTTGGCCATATGCAGATTTATGTGTTAGGGGCTAAGAGAGTAATCAAGAGAGGATTAAAAGCTGTAACTATTGTGCTAATACCACACAGTGCAGCACTTCATTTGTGAGGCAGGGGGAAGGAGTGGCTTGACTCTGATGCCACTTTTGCCCCACTACTTAGATTGTGCCTGCTTTTAGCCTGACTTTGAACAAAATGTTCAGAGAGCTCAGATATGTAATCACAGCAAACTATTGCACAAATAATGTAAAAAATCAAGCCAGACGATGAAATAAGTCACTATTATAAGAAAGAGCTTGAGGTGTTAATAATTGTTAACCTTAGCAATGTTGTCTCTTGTTTTCTTTTGTTTTACAGAGCTGACGAAGGCACAGGGAATTTTAAGGTACAGATGTGATTTGAATTTTTCTCTTAGGATTTCCTTCATAAATATGTATAACGTTAATGTGTTGTGTTTAGTTTGTTTTTCTTATGTTGAGTGCAGACTGAACTTTCATCAACATAGTAATAACCAACCTGGGATTACAGTGTGCATTTAAACCCGTTATTATATAGTATCTCAGAACAGGAAAAGAAAGCTTCTGAGGCTGCATAACATTTTGGTGGGAGAATGGGGATGATACTGATGACATTTTCCCTAAGTGATTTTAGCTTGTTATTCTTGCACCTCTCTCCAAAATGTGCACTACTATTGCTTTTATTGGAATCCTAAAGAAAAGTGTAGACATTGTCTGAAGTACTGGCTTATGAAGAAGGTTCTCTAACTGTATTGGAAAGCTTACATAGGTTATTCAGAGGAAGCATAGCCTGAGATATAGCAATAGAACAATAAATTGCTCTGTACTTAAACATACAACAACAAAAAACCCCAAACAAATTGTCTAGACAGCACAATACACTCCTTTATCCACCAGAAAGCTTATTATTTTCTCTTCACTAACAACATTTGTTGTCTGAGTGATGGCTGTTCTACTACATAAGTAATGTTCCAAATCCTCACTCAATAATATGGCTCTTCCTCTGGTACAGCTCTTCTGACTGAGCTGCTTCAGTACAGTTTCACAGAGGACCTTTAGTTAGAGATGCTCAGAGTATGTCTTTCCACTGTTTTGGCTAAATATTTAGAAAACAAGACTCTCTTCAAGGGCAAAAAGGAGATGTAATTCAAAATTATGTGGTATATCTTTCGTTGTACTGTAATTGTAGGCCCCAAAAGATGAGATGACACAGAACAGTAGAATATGAGACACCTAGCTGGTACAGGTAGCAGGAGGATTTTACCGTTGAAGAATCTGGGAAGAAAGTATGTTAGTAATTTAGATATTAATTGTCCTGATGGTACCATTTTACTAGTTTTCTGCATCTTTTTGGTTTCACCATATTTTCAGGCACAAACCTGAACCATTAGATTTTGTGGCAGTTATACATACAATTTTTAACAGTAATTACATTTGTTATGGCAGAGCTTAGGAGGCAATTTCAAACTTTCAGGTAAAGAAATAATTTTCACAAAGAGTTGAAATATGAGTATAGTTTTGTACAAGGAAACTGATCTTTAGAAGGGGAAAAATGTTCCTGACCATGTCTACAGTTAATTTTCTTCATCTATTACGTTCCCAGACCTACCCAGCACTTTTTCCTTTTTTTTTTTTGACCTTGTATTTCATGATGTTTTTTTCATCTTCTTGCCTTTGTCTCAGCTTTCATCCTTCCTATCTCATATTTGCCCTTCTTTCCATTTTGTGGGTTTTATCCTGTTCATTTTGGGCCCCACAATAATGACCGTAGGGCAATTCAACCATGTTATTAATTTATGTGTTCTAATATTAACATTTGTGTCAATCACTTATTTCCTCTGAAACATGACATTCCAATGCAAGTAGTTTCGCTTTTTAGAAAAGATAGTTGGCTTAAACATCATTAAGGAATGTTTGTGAGTCAGGAAAAACATTGTGTGTGTGATTTTGAGTGGGATTTTTCCCTTTTAAGCCATAAATACTGCTGCTCACTTTAACTCAATGTTCTGAGGATGCTGAAGATGAAAGGCTGCCCACCATTACTCACAGTGAATAGTTCTGTGCTACAAATAATCCTATTATGCATCAACTAGATGATCTTTAAAGGTCCCTTCCAACCCCTACCATTCTCTCATTCTGTGACTAAAGTACCATTCAGCTGATGTGCATGTTTAGACTTGCATATCATCTCTGTGAATTTTATGAAATATCCCATCTTTTAACTGGTATTTTTCTACAGTAATTTCAAATTCCTTGCTGTGTGTTAATCCCCTGCTTCACTATCTCTTCTTCTTTTCTATCCTTATTTTCTTCACTTTATATCTTCATACTTTTTTTATTACACTTGATGTTTTATTATACAAGATGTTTACTCATCAGCCTTCAAACTACTTTTTCGTAGCCATTTTTCACAAAGCATACTCTGATCCATTTTTAGCATTGCTCTGTCTTCAGTTACTTATTTAGTTTTATTTTGCTGAACTAGATATTGAACTTCATATATGAAGAGGTTTCCACCTTTTTTTTAAAGTGGGAATGGGAAAGAGAGAACAGGTGACAAGGTCTGTGGCCATAAACCGTGATTTATACGTGCAGCAAGCATAAATTCAGCTTCATCAAGCTTGCAACAGCATGGCTGCTTTGATCAGGTCTGACTGTCATTTCTAGCTCTTGTACATGAATAAATCAAACTATTGTTCCAAAACCATGACTATCATGGAGACATATTTAAATTCATGATTGAATTCAAGGGTAGTCTATGACTCTCTGACCTTCCTTACAAATTGAAAGAATATGATGAAACTGGATAGTAAATCACAGCTGTACAGAAGTCAACATAAGAATCCAATTAATTGACACAAAGGTAATCCATTTATCACACTGAATGCAGTCATCTGCTCTGCCTTTGTGCCTCTTTGCTGAGCTGCCCATATCACCATTCAGCTGTTTAAAATTTTATCTGCCGAAGAGAAAGATATTGAAATTTTTGAGACTGGCATAACAAATGTCATTGCTGTGGAAATATGGCACAAAGATTTAAGCCCAGTCTCTGCCTTTGTGTTCTGCATAGTAGCATATTTTAATTGATTCTGGAGTTTCATGGACTATGAAGTTAATTCCAGCACAAGCCAGAATACTTCTAGAATGCTGAAGGACTTAAGTTCCTTGCATTATAAAATGACATGGTTTAATTACGAGTCATGTTTGATACACAAGCCTGAGTTAGGGAAAATAAAGAAGCTTCAGGAAATTGTTCATGTGCTTCTGATGAGTAGATGCTTGTGGGGGAAGAAGTTCTTAACGCTGTGTAATGCTAATTATGCACAATTAATAGCAACTATCATTCTCTGGTTCTTGAATAGTGAAAATGGGACTGAAGCTAGTAGCTGGTTATTTCCAAATGTTGTTTTAAACAACAGGAAGTTTGACCTGGAGTCTCCATACGTACGTACCTATGAGAGTACCTATGAGGTAATCTGAAAGTAGATCAGAGAAGAGTCTAGAAATTTAAGGTGTCTCCATATGTAATTGGTGTTTCACTTGGGTTTGGGGTTTATGAGGGCTGATGACTGAAAATGTACGTTGTCTTAAAATGTTTTAATTATTTATTGCAGCCTTTGGAGAAGAAGTTTGTGCGTGTTTCAGGGGAGGCAACAATTGGACATGTGGAGAAATTCCTTAGAAGAAAAATGGATCTGGATCCTACGTGTCAGGTATACCATTTGTAGTGGTACTTACACATTCACTGTCATCAGTGTAATACCTGCACTTCAGGCAGAACATTTCTGTTGTTGATTACAGTCTAGAAGTAATGCCTTTTTTTTAAATGCAGTAAGGATGAAAAAAACGAAACATTTGAAATGTTGTGATCCACAAGGAGCAGCTCTTTCCAAGTCATTTGCAACATGATTAAATATTCATTGTAATACTTTTATTATTTTTATAGATATTCTGAAGTGTCATGTAAGATTTCAGCAGACAAAATTGGAAACCAAAAGTACTGCTGCTTCAAATATGAAACTGAGTATATAGACAGGAAAGTGAGCGAGTGTGGGAGGATATGAAGGCAGAGAGGTAGGAGCTGAATGACAGTAAAATTTGACTGAATGTTGAGGAAGCAAACAAGGGCTAAGAAAGAATGATACTGTGGATGAATGTTGAAATCAAAGGTGAGAATGCAAATGTAGGCACATGCCTCCAAATCAGAATTCAAAGGAGCAGGATATGGTACAAAAGAATTCAACTTCATATTTCTCAACCATTTTGACAGGTATTTCAAGTCAAAACCAGTTTTCACTTCTTCAGTATATTTCAGCAACCATTCAGTTGAGATGGTGCAGGAGTTCCTTCATGTGTAAATGATTCCTAAAGCTGTCAGTTGTTGGTAAATCAAGCTAGTACTGATGTGAATAGGCAAATGGTAGGAGTGAAGTGCTGGCTTTGGAGTTAAGACTGTTTTCATACAGCCCTAACTGTCTGAAACAATGCAGCATGACTGTGTGCCTCAATAATGAGTATTCATGCTGCTTACCTTTTCAGTGGAAACAAAGCACATCAGTCGTAAATTATTCATCATTCTGAGGAAGTAATGTGTTTTCATTTGCTGCTTTCCTCTCTGTGAGAGTCCCTCTAGCTTTCAGGTGATGGTGACTTAATATTCTGAACAAATAAAAGTGTCCTGAAAATAAGGCTAGAGAAACTTCTTGCATTAATCGAGTTCTTTATTCGAGGGGAAGGAATTGTATTGGTTGAGTTTTCTGAAGTAGTGCATCAGAATCTCAGTTATCAGAAAGAGTGGGCATCCATAATGGAAACTGCAGTTACCTATCTTTCAAGATCAACCCAGGCCTGTGTGCTGATTGTCCTTCTGGTTTTGCAGTCTTGAGGTCATCTAATACAGATAGCTTGAGAATTTTTGTCCCTTTGGTTACTTTCTGCTTAGACTTCACCAGACAGGATACAATCTGCTGTTGTGAGTAAATGTTACTGTGTCTCAAAAGCTGATGATTTCATAGATGTGCATTTCCAAGGATGTTACTTGGTGCTGTCTGGGTGCACTTTTATCTCTGCTAGAGTCTATTTTCCCATTCTGGAGTAAGGCACAATCATTGGCTAGTTCTAATTTCTTGGTCTCTTCTGTGCAAGCCAGGCCTGTCTGGAGGAAATGTTAAATCTGCTTTCTTTTACCGCCAGGTTTTTAGCTGCCTTTTTTCCCCACTTAACTGGTCTGATCACTTTTGGTTTTTTAGCAGCTATTTTGTTTCCTCATTGGAAACCTGTAGTTGATTTTCATGCCACAAATCATGATTTAAGGTATTCAGGCTTATCTTTAAAAGATTAGGGAGTTAGGGAAATTGAGCAGAAGGTATTTTGCTATCCCAAATGATCATTTATTTGTCATATGAGGTCTTAAGATTATAGAGTCTATGTATTGTGCTGTCACCTTGTCATTGTAATATGCAGAACTGAAGCTGATGGTTTGTTGATAAACGTGCAGAAAGTGAAAGACATGTCAGATGTGTCATTGAAGATTAATAAGCCTGATGAATCAGGTCTTACTCCAGAAACAAAATTAGGGAACAAAATTAGGGAGAATTTTGAATCTAAATTAGCACAGACAGAGAATTTAGGGAAATAGGTTATAAACCATATGTGCAAAGAATATAAATGTAGATGGTGCTTGGCTGCTTATTTAGTTTGTTGTAGAAATTTGGAAGAGAGTTGCAAACTGCAATGGGTCGTTTCCTGTTGACTTCCTGAAATAATAGACACTAACTTAGGACAACACACTTTTCTATTTCATAGTACTTGTTTAAGAATGACTTCTTACTCTTTCAAATTCTTCACTACCTAAAATAATCAAGTCTTATATAAAATGTTATGAGTTTCGTACACTCAGTTTGGGACTAGGGTCCAGGAACTAGATTTCCTTGGGAAGCTAGGAAATTTCTTTTGGAAACATACATTTCAGGCACTATTGAACTAAAATGCACTGCATTTGCAGTACTTTTACCCATATGTATCTGTAGCAAACTTAATGCCACAGTGTTTAATTGAGCATTACCTGGCACTTGGAAAGATTTGGCTGTAAGGAGAGAACAATCTTTTCTGTCCTCAATGTATCAACTGTATTCTTGGTTTAATTGATGAAACTTTTAGTGAGGACACTCTGTGGTTATTTTGTGAACGTGATCAGTTCCTACTAAGTTTCAGCTTGGTTTGACAGTGAAAAGTGTTGGTTGAGAATGTTTTACTTGTTCCATGTTGGAGCTGTTTCAGTGACCAAGTGATGGGAAGTGTGTTACCCATTCTCCTGAACTACTGTCTGTACTTGGACCTCTAATTTAAGTTTTAGCTAATATTTGTCCTTCTTCATTGACCTGCAAAAGTGGGTTTGGTTAGAGGTTAATCAAAATGTGAAATAAGCCATCTGGTTCGTGTGACAGTATATATGAAAGTCTAAAAAGCAGTTTTAAAGCCTTTGCTCCTTTTTCCTAGTCTGAGACCTCAAATTAGTTTTAGACTCCTGTATTTGAGTTTGGAAATGGATTATGATTCAAATTTCCTAGTTTATCTGAAATATTAAGGCTCCATTTATTTTTATCTACCACTTGAGCTGACAGACTGTAGTTTACTCTTTATGATGCTGTGTTCTGATCTCTCTGTTTTGGGCAGCTATTAATTTTCTGTATGTATATATATTTCTAATTACAAGTTCTGTCTTGGTTATTCTTGCTCTTAATTGTTGAGGAGGTTGTAAAAAACTTTAAACAACTGGAATTGCTAGTAATAGCTCAGTGGGTAAAGTTTAATTTGAGCTAAACATAGGCTGCTGTGTTTGGAATTTGTTAGATACTTGGCTTCAACATGATACATACATCTATACTTCATATTCTGCTGAAGGGTGTGAAGAAAACGAGATGCTTTCTTCATCCTGCAGCAGCGTTATTCCTTCTTGCCATTCATTCTGTAGGGATGAGAGAGACTGCTGAAAGACTTGAGCCTTAGCTCCTCTGAATGCATTAATGTGGCTCATGGAATAGAAATGTTCCATAATCAGATGTGTGTTCCTGAAAGTGCCTCTTGTGTGTAAACTGCAGCCTGGGCAAAGACTGGAGAAAAGTCTGTGCTCACACAGCGTAGTTGTTGATGCAGTTTCCTTATGCCAGTCTTCTTAGACCCTGGAAGAGAAGGATCTGGTACCTTTGAAAAGTAAATAGCAACTAGAGGAAATTAAAAGCTTTGCTAGCTCTTTGCATAACTAGACCAAATACACATCTCAGTCTCCTAGACTTTTGTGTTTTCCTTGTCCTTCCCTGGATAGCATGGTTGGCATAGAAACTATTGATTGAGGTGTAATGCTTTCTGGGCCAAATTCCCCCTTGGGATGAATATTATGTGAGATGTCCCTTACATGAAAGTTTTCCACTTTTATCTCTGTCATATTTGTTATTCATTTATAATTGTCTGGTTTTATGGCTTTTAAATAAAGAACTCTGATAGCAAACATGCCACCTAAAGAAAAGAGATGACATAATGGAAAGGCTACTTTATTTTAACAAGAATTAATGAGAAATAGAAGTGACCAAGTATTCAGCAGCCACACCTTTGTTTCGTTTCAGTGAAAGGTCAAATTGTATTTGCTGCTATCTCACTAGCTATCAGTACTAGCTGACTCTAGTTTTACCTGTCAGTTGAAACTGTAGTAAATTCATAGCACTTGTGTTGCTGGTGCCTCTTTTGTAATGGAATAGATTAATTCTTTCATGGTACAAGGATTCCTCTTGAGACACATTTCACAACTGATTTTTGCATGGAACTGGGATTTTTTTTCATTGTATGTTTTATTCCCTTGTCCTTACAGAGACATGACATAAATCCTAGCTTAACAATTATCATGCAGAAATTCAGGCTTTGATGCTGCAATGAGGAGAGTAAGCATTTGGTATTCAGAGCACTCTAGCAAAATCAATGTGCAAACCTCTTCTCAATTTATTAGAAGACACTGGACCTTTCATGACTGTAATTTGGAACTGGAGCAGCAGGAGCAACAGTGGAATATTTTCAAACAAGCATTCTGATTCTGTTTCAAAAGATTCTCATCAGTTATCACTATGTTTCCTATATTGGGTAAATAGATTAGAATTTGTTTCTGTAGTATATATGTATCATGTGTGTATGTTTCAGTGGGAGCAGGATTGACTTTTCAGTGCTTCATGGTATAAAAGTTTCGAAAATAAGCTTATAAGGCAAAAGTAATTAAACCTGTTTCCATCTGTCACTGGAAAGGAAAACAGACGTGTCTGTCTTCTTGTAATAATAATTGTTCAGGCTAGGAAGCATGAGAAACAACAGAAATAACTGCAACCAGCTTTCAAAAAGAAAAAGAAATAAATTTCTTTGTAATTCTGTGTTCAAGTACAATAAATGTTGATATTAAATATATACATGTGTGTTTATAGGGATCAATATCTAATGCCACATCCAGATTAGCTTTTTATTTGCTGATTTACTCCTGGAAACTAAAGCAGAAGTAATATTAAGCAGTTTACATCTTCTGCACAGTAAGATTCAACCTAAGGTGAACAGAGTATTCTACATTATTCTCGTGCCGTACAAATGAGTTAAATTAGCCCTTTTTGAGCCTCTAAGGAGTAAAATATCTGTGTTCCTGATTCTCAGAATGTCACAGTCTGTCAGCATAATACATAAATCTTGCTAAATCTTTTTGTGAAGAACAACAGAGAGGTAGTAGTAGGTCAGCATGCAGAAGAGCATAAATCCAAGGGCGTTGAATAGCTGAAGCACAGACTGCATCCTATAGCAGAAAGTAGCCATATAAGAGAATACATAATGATATTGCAGTATGTTCCACAACTACTGCAGTGGCAGAACTCAGATGTTTTTCCTTGCAGAAAGCTGTGGGGAGAGCTCATTGTCAATGTTCTTCACTGTAATTTTGAGGTTTTGTCATTGGAATTCACGGATGAGAGTGTTTTATTTCCCTATCTAGACATTATCCATAAGGAAAATATAACTGAGCTGCAATTGAGACAGAAACAGTCCTGTGTTAGCTACTCTGCTTTGGAATGGTAGATACTGAATTTGAATTGTGCATAGTAACTTTACAAAGAAGCTTATTTTTCATAATGGTCAAGGCCAGGAATTCAGAATACCTCATTAGAATTTCCCTCCCACCCCAACTACTGTTTTTGTGGACAGTTACTTAACAAAAGTGCCTCCTCCAGAACTGCAGATGTCGCTGGCACAGTTTAGCTGCAGTAGAGGACTTTGCTGAGAATAGCTGAGTGTGCCCTTCACTTGCACCACAGCAATATTGATGACATTTCGAAGGAGGATTATGTGACATAATTGCTGATCATGACATCTAGGGACCTGTTCTTTTCCATTAAAACACTTCTTCTAAAGAGTCCTATTAAGCAGACTTATTCAAGTGTTTTCTCACTCAAAGAAAGAATGAGGGTAGCAATGGCTCATTTTCTGTCGGTGGCACAACTAACTTGCCCTTTTTTGCAAATGATGAATGACTCTGGGTGTTTGTGGGCCTGTTTCAGTATGTGATCTAAATTTCTATTAAATTCATCACAGCTAATATTAAACATCATTTTTTTTCAGGGAATGCATCAAACGGGGAGTGAAACAATAAACTATCCTCTGTTCCAGAAGACAGCTCTGGGTCAGGGGCATGGGGTGAGAGACATTAGGGCAGTGCAGTAATGCTGTGCATGCTAAATGTTTGGACATCAAAGGTGAAGATGGCTTTGATATCTTAACATGCTAAATTGAACTTACCTAATCTAATTTGAAGGCCTTAGATACTGTTTTGGTAGTCCAAAGATAGGTTGAACTTGACCATGTTTATTTTCTTTCACAGGTGGACATAGTATGTGGTGATCATCTGCTAGAACACTACCAGACCCTGAGGGAAATTCGTCAGGCCATTGGAGAGAGTGCAGTAGAGGTATGTGTGGCAGCTGGGGTTTTGTTCCAGGTGGTCTGTTTTAAAATAGAAGACATTTTTTTCTGAAACTATGAGGTAGCACAAACTTGTCTGAAGAAGTCACAGAGAAAATAAATCTCCCCACGTTATTCAGAGTATTTTTAGTAGTGTAAATGGAGTTAAGAAGTATGTCATGTGCTAAGAGTGTTCCTGCTGGTTTGATAACGTTCTGGATATTGGGGTGGGAGGGGGTGAGTGAAAGTGAAAGAAAGGCTGGTATAATTTAACATTCCTCCCTTGTTTTCTTCCCTGGCAATTGCATCTCTGCAAGAAAGCAATGGACTGAAGCATCCCGAATAAGGCCAGGCTTGTGACTGGGTCAGGGTAATAAGCATGCTTATAAAAGCACAAACCAAAGATGCAGAGTAATGAATGCAATTAATGTACTTGATGCACATTATACCAGTCCTGCTTACAATGTGTATAGCCAACTATTTCTTGCTAACTTCCTGTCTTTATGTGCTGCTGGCTCTGCAAAGAAGAAAGTATTTTATGATTTCCTTGGGAATTTTTTCAAGCATCTTTATAATGGGAAGGTTCATACCATTTTAGAAGTGCAGCAAAAATGATGAATTGGTAAGGTACAGATGTAAAATCATGATGTGTAGTACACTGTAAATTAGTCTAAACCTGGAAGACTGAAAAGGTAATATTTCATCTAATTCAGTGGGAAGAAAAAGGGTTTAGATTGGTAGTTTATTTGGAAAGAAATCTAAGCAGATGGCAGAAGGACTGAAATAGTTCTCTTGAAGTGTTTGTGCATGCATTTAAATTCCCTTTTGTGCTACAGGAGGGTTTCTGTGTCAGGCAAGACGTGGAAAGCTGATTTTAAGGTATCTTGGACATTGCATCACCTGTACCCGACTTGAGTAATTGTGAGGGATGCCACCATCAGGGCAGATGTATGAGGCCCATGCTAGCATCAGCAGACATTAAAAGCCTTTGAGGCTTGTGGTGTGTGTACCTCCAGTTTCTGCAGTCAAAGGGAATGAGTGCCATGCTTAATATCTTCAGTGTTAATTTAATAATATGAAGAAAAAATGAAAAATTATATTAACCCACTTTGGGGAGCAAGGGGTAGAAACCAGGAGGAAGCCAGCACTGGTAATAAACTTGCTTACAATGTAATGAGTTCATTGTAAGTAAATACAGCAGTCAACACATAGTGGAGGAAATGCCCTCTTCTAAAAGCTTCAGTAAATAGCGGGGGGGGGGTGATTTCTTTCTCAGTCCAGGGGTATAGTCAAATGTACATGCTATTAAAGCTCATCTTAGCATGAAAGCTTTTCATGTATGAAAAATGCTCTTGGGGAAGCACTTTAAGGAAAACTACATCCATTTCATTTCTTGTCAGCGATGGATCTGCCTAGTTGAAGGATGGCGTCTTTCATTTCTCATCAGAATTAGGTCCATGCGATTGATGTTTAGTGGCAAAGTACCAGTCAGCAGCTCCACAAAGTGAAGAGTTGTCTTGGGATACGCTCTCCAGGGATGCTTCAAGTCTCATTATTACAAAATCAGTATGATAGTGATGCATTCTCTCAAACTTGCTCTACTAAGCAAACAAAGAGGGGAAAAAAAAGAGGTTTGCTGTATATGAAGTCTTGTACTTTCACCACGGCTTTCGCCAGGAAATTTGAAAGATTAGGTTCATCCTTTTTCTTCACTGTGTTACAAAACCTCTTAGAATGTCAAATAGTTACAGTTGGAAGGTAATACAAAGGAAGCACAGTTGCTTTTTTTTATATTTGTGAACTTCTCATGCTTTGTAGCCTCACATTATATTCATTTTGAGAAATCAAGAAGGTGCATTTCTTGAATTAAAAACATTGGAAAGTTTGTTTAGATAATTATCCAGAAAACAAAAAATAGATCAAGTCTAAAAATGGTTAGAGTTTCTTTTTTACCAAGATGTGAATTCAATGAAGAACATGATTGCCCTGGCCTAGTAAGACTACATTTACAGAAGGATTCAGTGGCTACTTATGCAATATAAAGTCATTTAAGGGAATGGACATCGGGTTTCTTATTCAGATGAGTACAGTCACTGTGAGAGAAGAAGAATTGCAAAATTGTTCTGAATTGCATTTTTGACTTGTAAGTTCATTCATGGCAGCATTTACTCCTTTTGCTGAGAAAAGTGATTTTAAAAAATGCAGATAACTTCGTCTGCCAAACATGCCTTCTTTGCCATCATTTACATTGGAAGCTTCTTACAATACAATGCAGCATTGTATATGTTGTGCGTGACTGATTTTTCTGGACCATAATCACACTAATTCTTTTGGGGAGGGCTTTTACTCCTGAATGGTTCTTAAATGCTCAAGATTGTTTTGTGAAGACTTTGGGTGTTGCTTGGCAGGGGTTTTTTTTTTTCCGTACTGAGTAGCAGTGTATAGTGATGCCTTAGAGCCTCAGTAAATTAGTGTCCTGGAGGTGCAAGCTATCAGGATTTTAATTGTTCTGAATAACTATGTGTCTCTTGCATAAGTGTGGGAAGATGAAGTGTAATCTGACTGTGAAAGAAATATTCCTGATGCTTGCGCCATAGTAACCTGTTTGGGTGGTTTTAATTGGAGTGACTAGACAACAAATTTTAGTGGTTGACTGTAAACAATTAAAATGATAGTTACTAGAGTTGACAGGAGGCTAAAATCTTAAAATCTAGTCAGGAATAAATCCTGTTTTAAATCTGTACATCTCAAGGTATTTCAACATTTCTGAAATTGAGTGACTGGTTAAATCTTTCTAATTCAGTGGTTGGAAGTAGGATTTCTAGCTCTGTTTACAGCAAAAACACAAGAAATTTGCTGCACAGAACTTACATTAAAAAATCAGCTTTGCTTAATTTTTAGAACAGGGTGGAACTTGTGGAATTCACTGCAATCAGAGATCAGATACTGATAGAAAAATTTTAAAGGCATGTTTTTGTTTCTAAGCCTGGAGATCTGCCTGTAATTAAGTTTCATCAAGGAGCTGAGAAGGAAGCTTGTTATTCACTATATGGAAATACAGTTTCTTCCCTGTTTTACCTTTCTCCCCTTTGCTACACAAATGCAACAAGAAGCAAACTGCTAGTTGTTTTCACTTGTCTGAAACTGGCCTGCTCAGAGCTCTGTATCACTGATTAATATAATGAGCTCACACAAGAGAAAAGTAAAAGCAGTAGCTTCCTTTATGTCCTTGGCCCAGAGGAGTTGCAGATAATAATGGTCTCTTTGTAACTCACCTTTCTGTAACCCAATGCTATTGTTTGGGGTGTTTTTTGGTTTCCTGAGCTAGGCAGGAGGAGCTGTGATCTAATTTAATTGCTATGACACTCTAGCACACATCTGCTATGGGGATATTGAATTTGGAAAGTGGGGCACTTGCTATTGCTGCTCTTACAACATGAAAAGATGTATATACTGTGATGTTTCAGTCTGTCAGTTCTACTCTAAAGTGTATAGTTGGGTGTAACAGGTGGGATCCTTTCCTTTTTTTTTAGGTCAGGTTCACAAATGTGTGGCAAAGAGCACTGGAAATGTTTTTTGCTTTTCTTCTGGGAATGACTGAGCCTGATTTGAGATTTGTAATAAACAATGGGAGCTCATTCTCTATTTGGGTTTCCTTTTAAGACCATTACCTACTCAAAGCAGTTGAATATACAAATGTGTGATATTTCAAGTGAACTGTTACAGAGCAAAGCAGTGCCAGTCCTGGTTTAACATCTCTTGGTACAGAAGGAATTGCAGTGGGTTTGGCCTTTGGTTTAACAGGCATATTTCTTCTGTTTGAGAGGCAATTTCTTTAAATGTCCTACTACCAAATATACCATTTTAAAGCTCATTGATCAAAGAATACATTGTATCATTTTCTCCTTGTAAAAATATTTATTTGCTTTGAGAAACTGCCATAAGATACAAAAAGGTTTTGACCACAATTTAAAAAAAAAAAAAAAAAAAAAAGGAAGCTTGTCAGCGTCGTCTTTTCTATATTGCTATATTGGAGAGACACAAGGAGTAAGCCTACCTTTGGGAAGGTATAACCTCTTGGTGCCAAGAGGTCCATAGGTAACTTCATAGTACCTTTTCTACCTAATGAGGGACAATCAGGATCCTATCTTCATATTGCAAAGCAATCATCCCACTTGATGCTGGGCACTGAGTGATTAAAGCTCCTGTCTCCTCCTGTATCCTCTTAGGAACTACAGACTTCTGATTAATAACAGGATGAGAAGATGAAGGGAAGTTTGTGAGCTGAGACTGCTAACAGGAATAAAATAGGGTTTCTTTTCATTCCTGTCCATTGTAGTTCAGGTTGATTGGCATCTACCCTGCTCTAGGATCTCACTTGTAAGCATTAAATGAAAGTGAAACTGCATGAGACTCATGGAGTATATTTGATGATGGCTCTGGAGCTGTTTGTCTCACTTGTAGCTGTATTGTTACAGAATGTGTGTATTTGCTGTAGTCTGAACATAGTAGTTTCTATAGGCATTTCGATGTGCTCTCATCCTTTTCCAACACATCTTTTCTGGTTGGTTTTGACAGTTCTTGTAAAAGAACACTTTGATAAACTTTTCTCAATATCTGCATTTTAATCTCCTTTTTTTTTGAATCTTCAGTCTTGACTGGCATCACACGTTCCAAGGATGCCAAGCATTTGGATCTCATTTCCCTTAGTTTTGACTCGTAGAGTCAAAAGCAACAGACTAAATTCATAAAAGAAAAGTCATCAGAAACTATGTGATAAAAGTTCCTTTGGCTTACAACTCAGGAACTTCCTGAGAAGGGTCTTTGAAACTAGAATTTATAGAGGGAGGTAGCATACTTGCCCTTTTCATGTACTTTTATCTACACTTGCACCATGGGGCTAGCCCTAGCCCTTTGTTCTGTCTTGGTATTGCTATTCTTAAAACCTCAGATTTGAAAATTTTTTTCATTGCCTCCTGTTTTTTAAAATAATAAATGTTTAGAATAGACTTTAGAATCTTAATGTCTTTAAAAATGACCAAAAAATGTAGCCAGAAGCAGAGTTTCAGATCATACTAAAGGAGCATGTTGGCTGAAGTGATGCAAGTGTTACTGAGGCAGATCTGTTCTCCTCTGTTAATCTGCTGTTTTTCACCATGACATTTGCAGTAGTTCTTCCACTTCCTTTTTCCCTTGAAAGTTAAACACTGCAGCTTACTGTTTGGTTGGTTTTTATCCCAGAACAGTAGCTTAGTTTCCAATGACACCATTTAGCTGCTAGACAAAGTTAAAGAAAGCGATGGTAGAAGAGAGTAAAATAATTATACAGAGCCATAATTAGGGTGGTTTTCTGCTGAAAGAGCTTTGAGGCAAAACAGGGCTGTTTTTCTAATAAGAGATGATCTTCCAGACAGAGCTTAGAGGTGTTGATAGGCACCGTCTGAAAAGAATTCTCAAGGGGAGAAAAAGAGCATGTCATGGAGGGATGGAAAAGCACATTCTGTCCTCTTCAGTCTATTTGAGATAAATTTCTTAATCTTACATTTCCTCCAAAGCAAAATGGCTGAGAGGTGGGTTTTTTTAACTGAGGCTGCACCTCTATAAAGGCTACACCTTAACCGAGCTGAGGCTCCACCAACATGTCAAAAGCATTTTTACATAGATAAATTATTATTTAAAAAGTGTATATACGTTATATATTCTTCCAAAATACTGTGTTTAGACTGATACAGTACTTGCTACTGCTGCTGTATTGTACAGAACCTGTAAAGTGGTGACAGTGACTTTTTTGGTAATTAACTTTTTAATTAAAGATTTATATTCTTTTAATGTGCTGATATACCCCCCCTCACTGTTATCTTATATCCTGTTTGTTAATAGACAAAACCAGCAAAATATGGTACCATTTTTGACATGTCAATTGTGTAATCAACACAGGCTTTTGTTAAATCCCGTCCATGTAAATGGGTCTAATGCAACAAGTCAGATTCCCAGTGGATCAATGGTAGAAGCAGAATAAGTGCTAGATCATTCATCAGCTGTGTATGAACTAAGTGACATAAGTAAGACTCAGGAGTCAGGAAGTGTCCTGTTTCACAGGTGAAAGGTTTTTTTATCATGTGGGGTAGTCTCAGAAGAGGAGAGACACCACTTAAGAAACAATAGCTTTGTAATTTTTTTTATCCCTTGTATTCATTACTCAATAAATGTGTAATAGCAGCAGTCTGGGCTCTTCCAATGCAGCTTTTGGCAGCACATTCTAGAACTACTTGTTAATTACTTTTTTTCTGCCCCCCAGTATCATGTGCAAAGCAGCAGGAGTTGTAAGCAAGAGTGTATTGTATGGAGATGAGAACTCCCATTATCATTTTAAAATTAAAGCAAAGTACCAGATTTTACCTTTTGGAGTGGTTTTTTTTTTTACACCCCTCTCCATCTCAAAGAGGAGAGGATGATGTAATTATTTGCCTTGATGTTTTGCAACTTGGATTTGGCATGCAGAAGGGACATGGTATGAAGTGGTGGGTGATACTGAAGCTGAGGTTCTTCCTTGCAGTGACTGTCATTCCAGCTGGTGAGAGAAATGCCTCTTGGAGAAGGTGAAGGAGTATGATGATGCAATTTCTTTCTGTTTTCTCTAGGATGGTTTACTTGTACTGCACTACGGCCTGGTACTGCCTCAACTAAGTATAACTTAGAGTGCTACAACATCAGAAGGCAAAAGAATCTGAAGTGATCAAGCTTCTTCTCTGCTGTTCCTCACCAAAGAAGGCCGTGTTATTTCCTGTGACAGGAAGCAGGTGAAAGGAACCACCACTAACTGCTGTGTGCTCCTAATGTAACGTCTGACTTTACCACTGTAAAAAAGATTACAGCTTCTGTAAGTACAGCTGTAGATGTTGCTATGCTTTGTGTTACAAATTACTGTCTTCAAATTTCACTCAGCTCAGGGAACTGAAATGCTCAGAGTAGCTGCATTTTTTTACTTTGTAAACCTGCAAGATCTCACAGGATGAACAGCCTTTTTTTCCTCTAAGCAATGAGATCTTGCTTGCTTTCTAAGTGTCTAGCTAGAACAGTGCTCTCAGGGATGATCTTCAGTGGGCAGTAGAATTTATTCTGGGGAGGAGTCAGTCATTTGCCTAAAAAGTGGGCTGTGATCATCTGTCTTCAGATGTGATTTGTGAAGAGGAAGAGAACTTCAGAAATGCAGACCAAAATAGGTCGAAAATGACACATCATAAGTGTTGGGTTTTTTTTTTTTTGAGAAGTAGCATTAAATTTAGTTGTTTTTCTTGGAGAAAGACAATTTTATTTGCACTGGAAATAATATTTGCTGGTAGTTTGTCTTATACCAAATGATGGATCATGCATCTCTAGTCTTAATGGAGATGAGCCGGCTGTAAGCTGGTTAAACTATGCATAGGGGGTGGGGGGAAAAAAAGTAGCATCTCTCTCTACCTGCTTACTCTGTGTAAAATAATCACCTTCAGCCTGATTCTGCTGTCATGTTAAATTTGTCCACTGACTTGACTGGCAGGAATATAAATCCTTTTACTTCAGCATGTACCTTTCTAGCAGCTGTGAAAGTGGTACCATTTTCCACTCGTTCTAATGAGTATTTAGTGTTGTAGTGGAGACCAGGGTTGCATAATGTAACATTTGCCTGTTACTATCAGATTCACAGAAGACATTAACTTAAACACATAAAATAATAGGTTTTGTGACGACTGTAGTGCTTCAAGTCTTGTTCTGTTTAAGATTTCCATGGTTCCGTGTGTAGCATTAAGGACTAGAGCTCTCTATGTTGTGGTCGTTCTGCAAACTAGATCATCAGTGTGGGAATTCATGTAAGCTGCCTTTACACACCAGGCTCTCACCTTTCCCTGTTGCCCTTGTAGGAAAGGGGAGGAGTTCCCTTTGTAAGGCATTTCAGAGTGCCTAAGTTAACTCAAATGCACTTGGTCACTGTCAGCCTACCATAATGGGCATCTGTTGTCTAAAGAAAGCTTCCAGGAATCCTTCCTCAGGTCTTTATGGTAAACATTCAGTTTTGTCTGTGAAAATGACACCATAAGGAAAAAAAAAGTCTTGGTTGAAGTCATTCTCGTGATGCTTTTAAAAAATGTAACAAAACCATTTCTAGCTACAAATTCCTATTTTACCTTTAAAGTTTGTATAAAAGTAGTGTTTAAAAATGCAGCAGAAAATGAGATTATTTTGTAAACGCTTTGTGGGTTGTGTTGGACAGAGATTCTATATTGTAACAATAAAATAAACTTTATTTTAGCCAATTGATGTCTCATATTTCTATGCCGTGCTCCCTCTGTCAGCCTCGAAATTACAGCAGCTGGTATTGAAACTGATGGGTGTGCTGTGGTGTTATTAGAATGAGAAATTGCAATTAGGAGGTTGAATGGTGAAGGGTAGTTTAGTGCCAGAGTCTCCACTGGAGCTCTGATACCTTTAGCTGGAGTAACATGGAATTTCTGGGACTCTCCTTTTCAGGAGGTTTTCAGTGAGAAATGGCTCAGTAAAGATATCAAGGTGATATTTTTCAACAGAGATAGAGAAATAATCCTGTGTAGTTACAGGACCCCTTTTTTTCTTCAGTGCACACATCTTTTTGTGAAAGCCACCTCCAGGTCACTTTCATTCATGTTTATGGCTGCTAGCAAGTCCCCTGTGAGAAGGACTTTCCTGTGCTGCTCTGCTCATCCTGCCTTTGTGTGAGGCATCTGGCTCATGTTAATAGATAGACATACTGCTTCATGCTGCTGCTTCCTATTTCATTATCTATCACTCAGGGATTTCTTTTCTATCTATAGCTCTGTGCTTAAAAAAAGTTGGCAGTGTAGTCACATTTTACACCACAAATTCTCCCCTAATTCAGGCTTGAATGTGTCTACAGAAGGGCTTATTTGCAGAGTTGAACAGCTCTATAGAAGCTGGTGTAGGTAAATTAATGTTGTTCTAGGACACTGCTGGCTTGCTTAGCCTCAGGATGACAAAGCTCTCATGTCAATGGCAGCTTCTGCTTATTAAAGAAAAAAAGAGCTTCTGGAGATCATCAAAGGGATTTTCTGCAGGGTTAACGACATGCCAGCTAAAACACAGAAGGACAAGACTTCATTCTTTCAGTGGCTTAGTGAGGAGGGCTGACAGTCTGTTGCCCATGGTGTTTTTGTGTGAATGCTTAGTTACCTGTGATTTTCCATTTGTCCACTTCTCTCTCTTTCTCCTTTACCTGCCTATAGAAATATGTTCTTAGCTTAGTTTACCTGCAGAACACCCTGCTTTGTTTCACCCTAAAGCACACTCTGAGGGCAGTGATGCTTTATCTGCTCTCCAGGCCTGCAGTCTCCCCTGGGGCATATCAGCCTGCTGCCTATTGCCACAGCTGATCTGTGGGCTGTCTGTTGTCCTGCATAATCAGTCTGCTTGCTTTAAAATGTGCCAATCTCCTTTCAATTCTCCTCTGCTGTTATATTTCTGTTGGTCTCCTTTTAGCCTTGGCTTTCCTCCAGTCACTTTTGGTCCTGGTGATAGAAGCTTCTGTAACACCAAGCTGTCTATGGAAAGGTGTCTCTGCCCTTGTGGGAGATGAGCAAGTCTCGTGCTCTGGAAGTGCCAAAAGGTGTGCTTGGACTCCCATTATTTTACAGACACTGTTGTTTCTTCACTTGAATAAATAATTCTGGGGTGATTTTCCAGTTGCCTGCCTAGCAGCGTCATGGCTAACACAGATCCTAATTAAATACTGCTTGTACTGCAGCACAATTCTAAGTTGCTTTACACTAATTCCCAGCAAGAGGACACGGTGAGCCCTAGAGCCAGGAGTTCTTATAAGTGCGGAATTAAGCTACAGTGAAGTCTTGAGCACTGAGTCACATTGATCATGTTCTGCCTGTTTTCTTTGTGTTTAACACAGATTTAGTGTAACAAGGGTCAAGACACTAGTGAGATGTGCAGCTGAGCCCTCTAAATGGAGGGGCACTGCAATGGCAATATTTAACTATTATTTGTGTTCTGAACACTGGTGCTGCACCCAGCCTTGATCTGCATTGCCACCAGGCTGCAGCACGCGTGAGCCAGGAGAACCTACAACCCTGATGTCCATAAGTGTGAAACAACCAGTGAGTCCTACTGAAAAATAATTCAAGATTGTCCAATACTAGTCTGTGTTGAAATTCTTTTCAGAGAAATCATCATGAGTTTTTGTGCAGTGATTTCTGTTAATGCACGTTAACAGTCACTAACAAAATCTCCTCCTTGGCATTTCTCTTTCCACTTTTCTTCAGTGTGGAGTACTGTTATTAGGAAATTCATGCTCCATACAAATGGGGGGGATTCAGTCCTGCAGCTGAGCGAGAGCCTACTAACAGAGGGAGAGGAGTTTCTGGGGTGTTTTGGGATATCTTTTTACTTTTACAGCTTCGTCTTCTGGATGCAAATGTGCTCAGGGTGCAGCTTGGCTTGGTGTTGAGACATTCATAATCTCTGCCCTCTCAGTGAGGTTTTTTGGTGTCTACTAAGGGGAATTCAGCTTTTCAATCGGTGAGAGTATTTCACCTGTGCACCTGCTTGCATAAAACTTGAAGGAGTTCAGTATCTTTGAGATGTTCAGCTCTCTCAAATGTGGCTGAAATTAATCCGTTGAACACCAAAGTGTCTGGGGAAAGGTTTAGGGGGTAAAGAGGACAGTCAGTCACAGCATGATTGTGTAATCCTTGCTTCTTTAAGAATCTAGCCTCACTATTTTGGCTTGTTGAAACAATGCTTCAAGCATTGCCAGGCATTCTTGTCTATACAGCACTCTGGTCTCTTTGCAAGACTGGGAATTTGCAAATGAGGTGCCTTGTGTCTGGGGTTTGGGGTTTTTTTTACAGTTCTGTTGAAAATTTGCTTAAACTTCATGATGTTCTAAGGCTCAGTGCAAGCTGCATGTTTTCAGTCTTTTCTGAATGACATCTCCAAACAGTTTGTTCTCTCAGGTCTGTGCATGTGCACCCTCTTGGAGAACGGCCACCTGTGTGTTGGTGCCTACGAGGCTGATCTGGGCATGGGGGAGTCAGGAGCTGGTGTCTGCAGTGCCCTCTGGGCTGCAGACAGCCAGCAGCTACCTCTCTGTTCAAAGGCAAAGGAGCTGAGCTGGCCCTGCTGTGATAGGAGCCAGCTCCAGTGCCTCCGTTCTGGAATTGATGCTCACAGCAGCACTCTTGACAGCTTTGCTCCCACCTACAAGCAACAACTGGATGTGTGCCTGGGGCTCTGGAATTGAACCTTGAAGTGTTCTGAGTATTTCCCTTCCATCTAAGCAGGTATGTCTCTCTTTAGCATGAACACTACCTCTTCTTTGTTTGACAGTGGACGCAGCTGAGCTCCAGCTCCAACTCTGGGCTGACAGTAATGCTTTAGCAGGGATATAATTGTTTGTGGCTGTTGCTGGTTCCTCTCAGGTGTATCTGGGTTTGGGATGAAGACCCCTGCACACACTGCAGGAAGTGCACCCCCTAGCCCCATGGCTGCAACTCGCAGCTCTGCAGCCCTTCTGGTTGAGCTGGAATCTGATGGGCATTCACTCCCCCCCACCCCTCACAGTGCCCTGTTTGCATGTGTTGCTGCCTTTGCTGAGTGATCCTTAACTCCCATCTGGCTGTGAAGACGTGCATGAAGGAGCTGGCATTGCTCACGCTGTTCTGCTATAAACTGCTTTAAAGTGTCAGACCCCGCTGATGCAGACGTTCCATCATTCAGGTGCATCAGCTCAGCTGCTGGCATTAGAGCTTTGGGGGAGAAGGCTGCTTTTGGCTGGAACAGAGTTAATTTTCTCCACAGTAGCTAGGGTGAGGCTGGTTTGGATTTGTGCTGAAAACAGTGCTGATAGTGCAGAGCTGTTTTGGTTGCTGCTGAGCAGTGCTTACAGAGCCAAGGCTTTTTCTGCCTCTCACCCCACCAGCCAGTAGGCTGGGGATGCATGAGAAGCTGAGAGAGGACACAGCCAGGCCAGCTGACCCCAACTGACCCAAGGGATATCCCATGCCATATGGCATCATGCTCAGCAGGTAAAGCTGGAGGAAGGAGGAAGGGAGCAATATTTGGAGTGATGGCATTTGGAGCTTTCCTGAGGATGACTGAACACCAGCCAGCCCATGGGAAGTGGGGAATTCATTCCTTGCTTTGCTTTGCTTGCATGCAGGGCTTTTGCTTTACCTATTCAACTGCCTTTATCTCAAGCCACATGACTTCTCACTTGTTTCTAATTCTCTCCCTGATCCTACCAGGAGAGCACGAGTGAGCTGTTGTGTGGTGCTTAGTTGCTGTCTGGGGTTAAATCACAACAATGGGTCGCTATCTGGGGGAAGCAGCTCTTCTCCTTGAGGAGGTCTCTGTGTTGAGAGCTGGCAAGGAGAGACACAGATGGATCCAGCCAAAGGTGCTGGAAAAGACTTTGCTCTGAATTCCCTATTGATTCTTTCTTGCTGAATGGCAGAGTCCTTCCCTAGTCTGGAAAAGGAAATGTTTGCATTCCTGCCTAAGAAAAATGTTGTGGGAGTTTTTCTTTGGCTGCTTTTCCTTTGGCCTGCTCTTTAATGAATTCCAACATCTGGACAAGCATCATTAGCAAAACCTCTCTGTGTGCAGCAACTCTCTCTGTTTTTTAAGGAGCTGTTCATCTCAGCACAGGCAGTTGTTGCAGGAAACTCCAGCAGGAACTGAAAAGACCTTTGGTTCCAGAATCACGATGGGAACAAGGATCTTCCCTCACTGATCAGCAGGAGCAGCAGGAGCAGGATATGGACCTGCCTCAGCCAGCATCCCAGGCTGCACAGACTGTCCTGTCTCTCACCTATATGACAACAAAACAAGCAGAGCTGGGCAACCCAAAGCACAGCTGGATGGTGCATGGGCCTGCAGCTCCATGCAGGGGAAAAAACAAATGACCAGCCCAGTGGTGGGAGTTTGCACCCCTGCGTGGAGGCTGGAGCACAAAGGTGAAGGATCAAGGAAAAATGAATGCAGCATCGTAGAGAAGAGCCATGAACTGATGCACAGTCTGTGTCCATAGCTGCCTTTTGTCTGAGAGGTTGAGGTTCTGCAGATGTATAAATCTTTTAAGCATCTGCAGTGTGACTCACTCCTTTCCTCTGGCAGCCTTGTTGTTTAACCCAGTAAGAAAGATGGAACCAGAAATGAGAATTTGTTGCCCTGTTCCAGCTTAGTGCCCTGCTGTAGAAGCCTTCTGGTGTGTGTAAGCAATCAGGTCAAATGAGTCACCTTGAAGAAGAAATTGATAGAAAGGAGACCTGGATGGAGATATCCAGAGGTCAGTGTTGGTAATGTGCTGAGCTGAGCCTGTCCCTCTCTGCTCTCATTGTTCTCCCCTAAAGATGGGTAAGAAGGGGCCACCCATCACCACATGTTCAATGAGTTGCTCCGCTCACCCAACAGCAGCAGCCCTTGGGGCCCACAGGAGCTGGGCAGATGGGGTGTGTTTCAGTCAAGCATTAAACAGTCGCTTCTGTGATCCTGCAGCCAAAATGGGCTGAGCCCTGGGAAATATCCCGAGGAAGCCATCCCCAGGGGCTGTGCCTGTGTGGGGCTGCCAGGGTCACAGGCATTGCAGACAGTTGCTGGACACAGGCAGCTGGGAGGCTGCTGCAGAGCTGGGGGCAGCACTGGCCCCCCTTGGGGCCTCTTGCACAGCACCTGCGGCTGTACTTTGGGAAAGCACTGGGGGTCCTGTCCCCACCTCCAAAGGCTCCTGCTCAGTCCTGAGAGCATTTGTGGGGCTGGTCGATCACTTACTGCTTTCAGGGTAATTAAAGCTTGGCACCTTAAATCCCGTAAGATCACAAGGACAGCCCAGTAGAGGGGCTGTCAAAACCACAAGGTCATATAAAATCCATCCTGGTCCTTTCTGGTGTATCCTAAATGCCCAGGTCCTTTCCCTGCCTGCTGCCCTTCTGCCACTTCTGGGAGCTTATCACCATGAGAGAAAAAATCCTGCAGAGCTCCAGAAACGCAGGAAATCTCTGGAGCTGGCTCTTGCAAAGCAGCCGTTTTCTGATAGAGCACCTTGTCCTCTCTTCCAGCTCCTTTGCTCCCTTCCACAACTGCAGCCCCACCACACTGAGGTCACCAAAGTAAAAGTGCCAGGCTCCTTGCTGGCCTTCAGCCAACTGAGCAAGCAGGAATCCCAACAGAGGCCGGTGCTGGGGGTGAAGGACAGGTCAGGCTGCTTATCCCCAAGGGACAGAAAGCAAGCACTGCCGGAGGGTATTTGAGATTCAGAATATATTACATTTGCTATGCAGTCACATCTGCCTTTTATTCCCCTTATGGTTTGGGAGAAATGCTGTGTGTTTGCATTTCCTAACTGACAGCTGAGCTGGGTGCTGTGTGGAGGTTGGTTGGTCCTTGCTTTATGTGCCAGTGCCCTGGATTTCATTCTGCAGGTGCTGCCTTCCCCAAGCTCTACCTAGGCACCCCAAGTTGCTCTGGGCTGTTTTGCTGGGGTCTGCTGGTGGGATGTGCTGCCTCAGCCATGCCTGGGGCTCCTTCCCCTTCCCCTGGAATGTGCCCCTTGTTTCACAGGGCTGCTCTCCCCACAGCTACATCACCCCATGGTGAGCAGCCTCACCAGAACATTGTCCCTGAGGTTATTGCTGTGGCACTGTCTGCAGAAGCGACCCTGCTGTTCCTGGCCTACAGCACAAGCCCAGAGGCCAGTGACTGTCACCCTGGGGCTCGGGGGAAGGTTACTGTGATGTGGCATGACAAGGCAGGAACTGCCCTCCCCTGTGCTTCTCTACAGGCACATCTCAGTCATAACATGGACAACTCCAAATATACACCAGTGTGGGCCATGGAGCACTGCTGGGTTTGCTTGGGAGGTGAGGGCACCCTCACATCTTACACCTGCTGTCGTGTAAATCACTTTACCTTCACTTGTGAAGGCAAACAGAGGTTCTGTTTAACCCCTCAGCATGCAGGCAGGGTGGAGGAGAAATGGCAGGTATACTGGGACCAAACTGTCAGGGATGTGATGCAAATCACAGCCTCAGAGTCTGTTTCCTGGGGTAATGAGGGTGTGCTCAGCCAGGGGGACCTCGTGCCCTTGTCAACAGCCCATGAAGTCTTCAACAACGCAGGGCCACCAGGCCAAGCACTTGGGAGTGAGACCCAGCCGTGCCCCCCTACCACCAGCCTTGCCTTGCAGCCCCAGCAGCACAGTTTGGCAGCTGCACCCCAACACCAAGCTCATTGCAGGATACCAGAGGGACTTGGTTACCGGCCACACGCCGAGGTGTGTTCCCGAGGCAAAGCGGCAGCAAAGACAACAAAACAGCTCTGTTCAAGCCATGGAACCGTTTCTTTCTGTTTAATTATTAACTTGTGCCTTACAATAGAAGAGGAAAGAGTGCGAGCAAACATGTGCTGGTTCCATGAGCTGCCCTGGCAGCCCCGTGAGGGCAGGAAGGGCTCGTGAGGGTGAGCCGGCTGCGGCACTGACACGCAGCACACGGCGCCGGAGCCTCGGGCAACTGTGAAAGCGATCGCTGGCAGCTTTAAGGCATTGAAGGAAACCTACAGGGGCAAATCCTACATCAAATTTGGCACGTGTTGGAAGGGTCAGAGCACAGACAAGGATGGCTGGTGTGGGGGAGTCCTGCAGCTTGCCTGGGGCACGGCGCTGCTGTCAGTGCGGGAGTTTCACATGACCACTGGGAAGCCAAAGAAGGGGCCCCCAGACCCCAACATTTCGGATGCAGTGATACCAGGTGAGAGGCTGTGGTCTGGTGCTGCTTTTACCTCTCATGTGTCCTGCCCTGTGCCTGCTGCTGGCAAACCTCACAAGCCTGGCTGGACTAAAGCTGCCAGAAAACAGTGAAGACAAAACAAAATCCAACCCACAAACATTCCTTATAGTTTAAAACCTAAGTGGCTCAGAGACCAGGCCTCAGGTGTGGTTACAGTTCAGGATGGCTATTTCTGTGCTTCTGAGATTAAAAGTGGATGGCTACAGCTTGAGGAGTGGGGATAAGTTTACCTATACATGGATGTGGATAGTAGGTGGGCTGTAGCCTTGAAACTAGTTACAGTAAAGATGCTGAGTTGATTCCCCTGCCCCTTCCCTCCCCAGAGAGCCCAGCCTGAGTGGTGGTCCCAGACAGCTCTCTCTCACCCATCGTGGGAGGAGGGAGGGATGGTGGGTGCTACAAGTCCACTGTGCCACCACCACAACAACCAACATGCATCTGGCTGCCTGCCCATGCCTCTGCCCCATTTAAGGGGGAGCAGTGTGCCAAGCTTGGCCCACATGCAGCAGGACCTGAGGGGAAGCTGCCCCAGGATCGCTGTCGCTGAGGGGTGATGTGTTTCTAAGGGGTCTTCCCATAAGCCCAGCGGGCATTTAGAGGCCAAGTGCAGACTGTTCCCTCTCAAATGCAAAACAGACAGTTAAATCTTTGCATTTGCAATGATTCCTTCATGCAGGTTTAATCTCCCCCTTTTCTTGGTGGATGATATTTTAGAGGTCACTTTGATAACCTCTCCTTGCTCCTCCTCCTTGAAGGACAGAGCAGAGGAACTAAAGCCTCTTGGCTGGAAGGAGTAAGTGGGGTTAGGGAGGGGATTGAGTGTTGAAAGGCTGCTGCTTCCCATGCTGAAGAGGGTCTCTTCTCCCTCCAGCAGCTTCCTGCAAGCACATCACAAAGGAAGAGGTTAGTATATGAACATCTCCCATTAAACATCTGCAGAGCTTGAGGGCATGCTGTGACCCATGAGCAAGTCTGAGCACTCCAGGCCATCAACCCAAACTGCAGTGGACAGCAGCTCAGGTCACACTGTACCATGAAAGCACTTCAAGACCATATCCTCTGGTCAATCATTTTTGGGGCACTTACAATATGGGGTACAGGAGACAAGCTCCTTCCTCTCCCTCTAGAAATGCCAGGAAAATAAAAGCTTGAGCCTGGGAGTCTCTGCTTTTTGCATCTACTTTGACTTTGCAAGACAGACAAGTTTCCAACACCAACAGTCCCCATTAAAAATCACTGCTTCTGGGACAACTGGGGTACGTGGTTCATGGCAGCTGGACCAAGCCAGGGCTGCTCCCCAGGCAGGAGCACGGCTGGTCCAGGCAGGGGACATAGCAACACTGATGGTGTTACTCCTTGAGTGCATCCCCAGATATCTTCCAGACCTTTGAAAATACCTCAGCCTGATGGGGTCAGGGGATTGAGAGGTGGCCAGGCAGAGCAGGGTTAAAGCAGGCTTACCTGTAGGCAGCTATCTCAATATCAAGGGCCATCTTGACGTTGAGCAGGTCTTGGTACTCCCTCAAGTGCCGAGCCATCTCGTTTTTGGTGTTTCGCAGGTCATCCTCCAGCTGCCCGATGGTGTCCTGCAAAGGCAACGAGTGCTCAGGGCTGTGATCAGGTGGGAACCTCTCCTACAGGTTTTCAGCTCTGCCCATCGTGGAGACTGGAAAGCTACAAAGGGCAGTTGGTCCACGATGGCACAACCCACTAGGAGCTTGGGAGCGTGAAATCTCAGGCTTACAGGGACGAGGAAGCAGGCAGAGCATCAGGCATGGCTTATGTGTGCAGTGGGGGGAGGCTTTAGACAAAGATGGATTATATATATGGGTTTATATTTTATATAGTTTCCCACTTGCAACAGGGTCTGTGAGACTGGGGGGAGGAGCAAATAGTGCATGGTGGTGGAGCCTCCAGCCCTGCAGGGCATGAGGCAGGCTGCTGCAGAGGGAAGGGAAGAGCTGCTGGGGAGGGATCGGAAGTTTTGGTCTTAACATTGTCAAAGCAGAGAAGGTGGCTCAGCAGGAAAAGCAAGAGCACCCAGCACTGCAGCTGCCCATGGCTGGAGGGGGTGCCAGAAGCAGCACTGCAGTTGCATCTGGGGGCTTTAGAAGGGTTGGGGGACACATCCAGGTGGTGGAAGGTGAGGTGGGGTTGCCAGGGCAGGAGGGAAGAGCTGGCTCCAGGAAAATAGTCTGACATCTTCCCTGGAAAATGCCTCAGAGCCCCCAGGTAGGGAGGCTCAGAATGCAGGGATGTGGGGAGGTTGAGTCAGGGCCCTGCCCTGCAAGAGCCAGGGTGCTCAGGTGAACTATGATGTCCTCCTAGCATCCTTCCCACCAGCTTTGTCCTGCCATGTGGAAGAGCTTGAGGCCAGATCTCCTGCTAACAAAGGGGACTCGTCTTTTTTGTACTTTTTTTTTCTGTCAGAAAACAAGCAGCCTGATTTTCTCCCACAAGCACCCCAGTATCTAAGCAGCGGCCTGAAAGCTGCTCCTCTAGGGATCTTCCCAATCAGATGGTTTCCTGCTACCACTGTGCCACACAGGAGGAGTGTGATTTGGAGCAGGAGTGAATCAGCAGTTTGCATTTAAGCCACAGTGCAGCCCTGCCTGCAAAGCCCTGCAATGGCCACCGCCAGCACCTGCTTTCCCACACCCCTTCCACGGCCCAGCCTTTGTGATTGCTTCCAGCTACTCTGTTCCAGCAAATGAGCTTTGTCTGGCAACATCGTACCCATCCTGTCACCTCCTTTACGTCCTTCATAACCTTCCTTGTCCAGAGTGCCAAGATTGCCTCGAGACCTGGAGCTGCCCAAAGAGCAGGGAGCTAGGCTGAGCCTGACCAGCGAGCCCAGTCTGAGCAGAGACCATTGGAGAAGCAGTGCCAGCTCATCCTGAATGCAGCACAGTCAAGTTAGCTGGACACATCCTGCTTTGTGAGACATTTATGGGCCATCTTTGGGGTCTCTGCCTCGACTTGTGCTGTTCTGGCCATCTCCTGCAGCAAGAGAGCTGCATGGAACTGTGCCTCTGAGGTGGGACTGGGCAGTGGGAAAGAGTTCAGAGAGACCATTGGGGCATCAACTGAAAAGCCCAGGACGTGCATGGATGCCACTGCAGTACAGATGAAAACCTCTGCCCCAATGCAGCCAGACTGCTGCTGCACCAAGCCATGACAGGAGGGAGGGACCTCTGCAGCAACTGCTCTGACCCTTTGTGCTTTCACCCTCCTTCCCCCTGCCTGCAGTCTGCATGAACCAAACGTTCTTTAGAAACGGGTTGTCCTTATTACCTTGGCTGTAGCATTCTTCCACACCCCAGCTCTACCAGCTGGATGAATAAAACCCCTTTCCCACACCATTACAAACTCATTTCCTAAGGGAAAGCTCTCACATACTGGTTCAGAATTGTCTGCATACCTTCCAAAGACCTGCCTCTGCTTTAGCAGTCTGTAAGAGCATTTTAAAAGCTCACACAATAGCAATATTCTCTTTCAAGACAGACTTCCATCCTTTTCCACTGGTTGAAGACAGGGAAATTATTTAACTGCTACACAGGCACATTGCTCAGAAGACTCCTGAGTGTTACCACACTTCAAGCAGATCCAGAGGGTCATGTAGGAAAATGCTGCTGTGCTCTCACTAAAGCAATTTCAATTAAGGTGCTGATTAATCCAGTTGCATTATTTGTTTTCACTATTGATAGATTGTTCCCACAATCTCTCTTTTCACACAGCATCAAGACTGTTTAAGAACATTGCTGTGTGTAATCCTTTCATCCACTACAGGAAATATTGCCTGTTTCCACAATATTTGTTGAAGAAGACAAGAAGGCAGGATGACTGCAAGCAGCCTGGAGCTACAGTCACGATTTCTCAGCAGCCTGGCAAAACTTAGCCTTGAAAATGACAAAGCATTACTTGGGTGTGAAATACCAACATCCTTCAAGTATGACCTAAGGCAGTTGTGTTTCAGCATTTAGAAGGAAACAGCTTGATTTCAGAACCACAAATCATTTAATAACCATTTAACAGAACAACCTCAGGACTTATAAACCATGAACCCTGTAGCAAGAAAACCTGGTAATACTATAGAAATGGAATAAGAAACATGGAGTGTTCAGTGTCAGTCCCACAGGAGTCTTTCCATAGACATAAGAGATGTTGAGATCTGGCTGCAAATTCAGCCTCTACATTTGCAGAGCTCCAGTTTCTGCAGCACAGATGCCAAGAGCCCGACCGCAGGGCGAGGGGCCAAGCCCGGGCAGGCAGCTTCGAGGGATTGCCCACTATAGGCAATAATGTGGGCAATTTTGGAGCTGGCCCTTAAAGGACAGGGCAATGTCCCCGACAGTACTGGGGACTGAGAGATGGCCAGGCAGAGCAGGGGCATCCAAGAGGGTGCTGAAGGGAGTGTCTTGGCCCTGCCTTGTCCCCCCATACCTCACTCTTGGGGTTCTGTCTATAGATAAAGAATGAAGGCAGCAAGCAATGCCCTGGTGAAGCAGGAGCTGTTGTGCAGGGCAGAGAGGCCCCATGCTAGGGTAGGACGAAGCGTGCAGAGGTGCCTGGTGTGCACAGCGCTGCAGGGGCACTGCACAAGACCGGGGGGGTCGGTGCTGTATGGTGCTAGGGGCAGGAGAGGTGGGGGGTGTTGCATGCGATGCAGCACAGCAACGGATAGTGGGGGTGCTGGGTGCTGCACGGGGCAGTGGGGGAGCGCGGGAATGCGCCGGGGTGTCCAGTGCTGCTGCACAGAGCTGCGGGAGGGGCTGCTGCAGAGGATGGAGCTGCGCTGCAGGATTCTGCATGCGGCGGAGATGCTCAGCGCCGCAGAGTGCACAGCACCTGCGGGTGCTGCGTCGAGAGCGCTGGCACTGCACAGAGCCGGGGGGATTGTGTGGGATGGAGGCTCCGCGTGCTACACAGTACTGAGGGAGGTTGCTGGGATGGAGATTGTACGGGAGGAGGATGCCCAGTGCCGCACCGAGGCGGGGACCTTGCGCGGAAAGGGGACGGGGACGGTTCCCGGCGCCGCCCGGCTCACCTGCAGGCCGGCGGCCTCGGCGCTGTGCCGCTCCTCCAGCTCCTGCAGCTGCCTCTCCAGGGACTGCTGGGCTCCGCGCAGGCTTTCCATCTCTGCCAGGCGGGCCTGGAGCTGGCGGCGGCACTCGCCGGCCTCCCGGCGACTGGCCCGCACGGCCTCCTGGCTGCGGGTCGCCCGCTCGTGGAGGCGGGCGCAGCGGGCGCGGTACCAGTCCTCGGCCGCCTGCAAGTTGCGGGCCGCCAGCGCTTCGTACTGGGCCCGCAGCTCCCGCAGTGCGGCCGCCAGGTCGGTCCCCCCCGTCGGGGCCGGCGCCGTGACCGGCGCGGCGGCGGCGCGGAGCGCGGCTTCGAGCT